>LR749503.1:1674339-1992265 GCA_902729485.2 Mus minutoides | reverse complement strand
ACTCACTGATATGTGGATATTAGCCCAGAAACCTAGACTACCCAAGATACAATTTACTAAACACATGAAACTCAAGAAGAAGGAAGATCAAAATGTGGACACGTCACCCCTTCCTAGAATTAAGAACAAAGCACACATTGAAAGAGTTAAAGAGATCATGTGTGAAGCTGAATCCAAAGGATGGACCCAATGACTGCGGTTGCCAGGGATTCATCCCACAATCAGCTACCAATCATAGACAATATAGCATATGCCAGCAAGATAGTGCTGAAAGGGCCTGGATATACCTGTCTGGGGGGAAACTATACCAATGCCTGGCAAACATGGAGGTGGAAGCTCACAGTCAGCTATTAGATGGAACACAGGGTTCCCAAGGAAGGAGCTAGAGAAAGTACCCAAGGAGCTGAAGGGGTCTTCAACCCTATAGGTTGAAGAATAACATGAACTAACTAGTACCCCCTGAGCTCATGTCTCTAGCTGCATATATATAGAAGAGGATGGCCTAGTTGGCCATCAGTGGGAAGAGAGGCCCCTTGGTCATGCAGACTTTATATGCCCCAATACAGGGGAACGCCAGGGCCAAGAAGTGGGAGCGGGTGGGTAGGGGAGCAGTGCCGGGAGTCGGGAGGGTATAGGGAACTTTCTGGATAACACTTGAAATGTAAATCAAGAAAATATCTAATAAAAGTTGAAAAAAAATCAAAAGTGCACAAAATGTAACAAATGTCTCACATCTTATAATTTAGTTTTAAATCCTTAAGTGAGTTGATAGGGCATTTTATGATTCTTTGCACCAGATAATTATACTTGAATATACAATTATTATAAATATGCATATTCTTTATAGATATATAAAGAAAACTGGATATATTTGTCTCTGTTAAAATATTCCATTTTTAAATGTATGTATTAGGTCCTCAGCAACACTAGTTTCTTAGAAATAGACAGTTTTTATGTATCTTCTGACTTGATACATGAACAGGCTCTGCCACTACTAATGTTTTGTGGTAAAATAATATAATTCTTACAGTCAATTATCTAGATTGGAACATAATATCAAACAATATCCAGAGTTTATAATGGGGATCATTCTGAGTACACAAAAGTCTAAGGGAATGTTTCTACCTCTACAGCATCCTACAGAATAGCTTCATTGTTGCAAGAATTCTTGTTGTTCTGCCTCTTTGTGTTTTCCCAGCTAACTGTCCCTGTCTTTTCTTTCTTTTCCAGAATAATTTCATCTACTTAGAATGACACACCATTTAGCTCTTTCTAATTGGCTTTTCCAAGTAGTGATACATATTTAATTTTCTTTAAATATGTGTGTGTGTTCTTATTTTCATGTATTTGGAAATTTCACCTTTTGCCTGTTTCCATTGTGACTGAAAGAAATTGTGGCCATAAGGTTAGTTACATTTCAAATTTGAATAAAATTGGATTATTAGAAGCCATCTTATCTTGTCTTACATTTTTTGGAACCATGTTCTTTTCTATGTTAATTTCAGGGAATCATGGAGTTGGCCTGATCTAGCTGCCTTGATAGGCATGTGTCATATATTTTTTTCAGGTTAGAGTCCTTAGCACCTGGGGGATTGTGTGCTTTTAAGTTTCTGAGACACAGAAGCATATTGTCCATCAGTAAAGCATTCAGGCTGTCTTTTATTGCTCTGTGTTCTTTAGAAGTCAGCGAAGCACATAAAGTCTTGTCAAGATAGTGGGTCTTAGACATTAATCTTATGTACCTTATATAGCTTGCAAACATCATTGTATTCTAGCAATTACCACTGTATTAGTTCTGGAAAGCACCATTATATTCTGTTTCTGATAAGAGTATGAAATATCTGATTGCTTAGAATAAAATTGTCACATTCTCAGTCTTGCTGTAGCCCCTCTATCTTGGACTGCTCTTTAATCAAGTAACCCTGGCTTTGTAAGTAAGCTCTGGTGCTTAAAGTTAATATGTTGGTAATTAATCCTGCCAAAGTTTTAGTAAGTATAGTTGAACAGAGATCTGTTTGTAACCTTGGATAATATAGTCTTTAACTCATATAGGGGCAAATTCTAATCTCCAAGATCTATCATTACCAATATAAATTATTCATTTCTTAACCTTGTCTTCTCTCATTTCTCAGAATGATGTAACCATTGTGAGATTACAGGAATGCCTGACTGCATTCTTAATAATTTACTTGGATAATGCAGCCCTTCTCTGATAATTAAGTGTTCTGAACATGACCAAAGACAATAGCTTTCTGAGTGTTGCCAAATTCAACAGTCTTTTCTTACATGTTATAAATAAAATGTTAGAGTAAATAATAAAAGACTAGAATATCTGTGACTTGCAACCTATACTATTACAATCTTATGAATTTATTAATCATAAAATAAATAATTTATTCAGAACTTCTGCAGAATTAAAAAATGTATCTATTCATATCAATAACAGTCATTGAATTTGGAATTAACATGTGTCTAGAAGTCTTTCTTTCAGGGATTATTTGACATAATACATGTGTGTTTTTATCAGTTTGATTATGAACCAAATATTTAGAAATATGTTGCAATGAACAAATTTGTTTAAATTATCTCACTAAAGCTGTATCAGTAGCACAGTCTGTGCTCCTGACAGATCACAAAAGCAACTTCCTTATTTGACCTTGTATTACAAACAGATATGTAATACTACTGAAATCACATCTTCTTCAGTTCTAATAAACAGTTGAAGGATTCAGAGGAAGCCTTCCTTCAAAACCATTGGTTTTGTGTGTGATAGTACAGAACAGTAAAAGCAATACTTCAGCACGTTGAATATTTTAGGAACACTTACACAGTTAGAACACTAGTTCTATTCATTTAAGGGAAAATGGAAAAATAATTATAGTATGATTCACTACACGAAATCAAAATCATTTTATATTCTTACCTTTTGACTTGCTCTCCTCACCATTTCTTTCAATCATATAGAGGAGAATATAACTGCTTTTGGACACTTTAAATGTATAATGTGAGATTATTTCTAGTGCACGATTAATTATGACTCCTGAAATATAAAAGAAAGAAAATAAGAAGTGGTAGAAACAACTAACAGAATTTCTCCACTTAGCCTAAGCTTCAGGTCTCTGTCTCTGGGTTAGCACTAATGTTACCTCTTATATTTACTCTTACCTTCAATTCAAGTAATATAAATTAGTTCATATTTCAATCGTCTTATTAAGTAGTTTTATTTAATTGTGAGCTGATGCTGTTGACTGCTTTAAATATAAAATATTGCATAAGTGTTTACGACAATTCTAGTGATGTACAAGTCTTTGATTATATCTCCTGGTAAATGGAAGAAAGTTGTACCATGGCTATTGCCATCTCTTTGATGACAGTTGCGGCTGTAGGTGGAAGGAGAATATGATGCATATGCTGCATCTAAATCAGGTGTCAGCCCAAGAGTAAGGAAATCTCTAGGAAAGAACAATGCAGGCAGTCAAACCTGTGTCATCACTCTGAGATAGCAAAGGATGGCAGACAGTGCTCAACATATATGCTAGTGCCTATCAGTAGTTAGAAGATGCATGGACTTTATTAAATAAAATAAAGAGACAGTTAAGTTCAAACTAATATATAGTCATGATTAATTGCATGACATGTGTAGTCAAAGAAAATGCTCCTTGAGAAACTGTGCTAAGTATTAATACTTCCATGTTAAAAGGAGGAGGACAGTGGTTTCCAGGTCTTGATGTTTGTAATACAACCAATTTAAGCTGATCTCTGACTACATTACAAACCAAAGAGACTCAGACTGTGATTATTTTATTTGGCTTTGACAATTACTGGAGGGTAATCCCTAATCTACTCTTGTAACTGCTGGCCTGGCCACCACCCCTGAGTCATACCCAGGATACCTGCTTTTTTTTTTTTTTTTTTTTTTTTTTTCTGGACATGTGCTCATTGTCTCTCTCCCCTCATGACAGCTTTCTCTTCCCTCTCCTTTCTCCTCCAAACCAACCTACCTCAAATTCCTCCAGAAACTAGCTGTTGCCAATTTTATTTAACTAATAGTTTTAAATCAAGAATCAATGTCTGCACAACAAAAGATTGTAAATCTGAGAAGTCACCCCTAGGCCTAGAACTTTTCATATAGTATAGAATTTAGCATTATAAAACATAGCAACGAACCAAACCTCAAACCATGTGGTTGGGCATTTCTTGTGGAAATTAAACCAGAGGGAATAAGCACTTATTTGTACCCCCCAGAAATCCCAGGAGCTAAACCACCAACCAAAGGGCACATATGGTGGGACTCATGGCTCTAGCTGCATATGCAACAGAGGATGGCCTAGTCGGACATCAATAGGGGGAGAGGCCCTTTGTCCTATGAAGGATCTATGCCTCAGTGTGGGGGAATGCCAGAGCCAGGAATTGGGAGTGGGTGGGTTGGTGAGCAGGGGGAGGGGGGACAGGAGAGGGGGAGTAGGGAGAGGGGGTTTTTAAGAGGAGAAACCAGGAAAGAGGAAAACATTTGAAATGTAAATAAAGAAAATATCCAATAAAATAAATTAATAGAATTCATGAATACCAGTCATCCAGTCATGGTTCTCAGGACGCTGCTCTTCACTGTTTGCATATTAGAGAAAACTAGAAAAGACGGGTTTTTGTTGTTGTTGTTGTTGTCGTTGTTGTTTTGGGGGGTTGTTTGTTTGTCTGTTTCATGTCCTAGCTATGTGATGAAATATAAACTCAACAATACAAATTATGAACTCTAGCTGTAGTGGAAAGGGATTTTCTGGATAAAATCACAGTGGAACTAAAAAGTTTCTATAGGAGCCCCATATTCCTATGCAAGCAAATGGGAGAAACAACCCAGGAAAGCAGTCAGTAATGAGGATTAAATATAGGAGGCTCCAAATAGAAACCCAAGAGGCCATACCCATTCATTGACTGATAACAGTACGTTTTTACTGTCAAACCGGGATAGTAACTGGAAAGGGTTGGGACCCCAGACATTTAGTGTCTTGAAGTTTTAAGGTTACTGGAAAATCCTTTTGATAAAAAGAAGTTCCTAGAGAATTTGTATAGAATTTTAAAAAAAATGTGCCAATTCATAGAATGCTAACCACTTCATAAAATAGCCTTGCAGTATTTGATCAGGGTCACTTAGAAGTAACCCTTGATGACTTGACTACTGATAGGTGATATTCCAAGAATTTAAAAAGGAAATAAGTATAAATAGATGTCTCTTAAGTTGCCTAACAACATAGGTAAGGGCCATATATCAGACGAAGTGCTGTATGAAACTTACAAAAGTTTGGAGTCACTGGGGATCAGTACAGGTGTTCATTAAGATTTGTAACAAACTGCCAGTTGTGCCAGCACCATTTGTTGAAAATGCTGTGTTTTTTCCAATGGATAGTTTTAGCTCCTTTGTCAAAGATTAAGTGACCATAGGTGTGTGGGTTCATTTCTGGGTCTTCAATTCTATTCCATTGATCTACCTGTCTGTTGCTGTACCAGTACCATGCAGTTTTTATTACAATTGCTCTGTAGTACAGCTTGAGGTCAGGCCTGGTGATTCCACCAGAGGTTCTTTTATTGTTGAGAATAGTTTTTGATATCCTAGGTTTTATGTTATTCCAGATGAATTTGCAAATTGCCCTTTCTAACTCAGTGAAGAATTGAGTTGGTATTTGATGGGGATTGTATTGAATCTGTAGATTGCTTTCAGCAGGATAGCCATTTTGACTATATTAATCCTGCCAATTCATGAATATGGGAGAGCCTGTCTAGTCCCTGATTTTAGTGGGATTGCTTCGAGTTTATGTGCATTTAATTTGATGTTGGCTATTGGTTTGCTGTAGATTGCTTTTATCATGTTTAGATATGGTTCTTCAATTTCTGATCTTTCCAAGACTTTCATCATGAATGAGTGTTGGATGTTGTCAAATGCTTTCTCAGCGAATTGATCCATTCTTATCTCCTTGTACAAAGCTCAAGTCTAAGTGGATCAAAGACCTCCACATAAAACCAGAGACACTGAGATGTATAGAGGAGAAAGTGGGGAAAACCCTAGAAGATAAGGGCACAGGGGAAAAATTCCTAAACAGAACAGCAATGGCTTGTGCTATAAGATCAAGAATTGACAAATGGGACCTTATAAAATTGCAAAGCTTCTGTAAGGCAAAAGACACTGTCAATAAGACAAAAAAAGGAACCAAAAGATTGGGAAAGGATTTTTACCAATCTTAAATCTGATAGGGGACTAATATCCAATATATACAAAAAGCTCAAGAAGCTGGACTCCAGAAATTCAAATAACCCTATTAAAAAATAGGGTACAGAGCTAAACAAAAAATTCTCAAGTGAGGAATACTGAATAACAGAGAAGTACCTGAAAAAATGTTCAGCATCCTTAATCATCAGGGAAATGCAAATCAAAACAACCTTGAGATTCCACCTCACTCCAGTTAGAATGGCTAAGATCAAAAACTCAGATGACAGCAGATGCTGGCAAGGATGTGGAGAAAGAGGAACACTCCTCCATCACTGGTGGGATTGCAAGCTGGTACAACCACTCTGGAAATCAGTCTGGAGGTTCCTCAGAAAATTGGACATAGTAACTACCAGAAGATCCAGCAATACCTCTCCTGGGCATATACACAGAGATGATCCAAATTGTAATAAGGACACGTGCTCCACTGTGTTCATAGCAGCCTTATTTATAATAGCCAGAAGCTGGAAAGAATCCAGATGTCCCTCAGCAGAGGAATGGATAGAGAAAATGTGGTGTATTTACACAATGGAGTACTACTCAGCTATTAAAAACAATGAATTTATGAAATTCTTGGGCAAATGAATGTATCTGGAGAACATCATCCTTAGTGAGGTAACCCAATCACAAAAGAAGTCTCTTGATATGCACTCACTGATAAGTGGATATTAGCCCAGAAACGTAGAATACTCAAGATACAACCTACAAAACTTTTCTTTTAGTTCTTCTTGTTTCTGGTTTCATACCTATGAAGTAAGGAAGAATCTTATTTTTTTGTTTTGTGGGTACTTTCCTCAATGTCTCTGTTTCTAACCTCGATTCTACTTTCCTACCTGGTAGGTCTCTGATGGGGTGGACCCCTAGATAGGGTATTAGTCGGTGGTTTGGGTCTGTGATAACGTATACGGTCAAAGATTCTGCTGAAAGGACCTTGATATAACTATCTCAAGTGAGGCTATACCAGTGCCTGGCAAACACAGAAGGAGATGCTCATAGTCATCTATAGGATGGAACACAGGGCCCCAAATGGAGGAGTTAAAGAAATTACCCAAGGAGCTGAAGGGGTCTACAACCCTATAGGTGGAACAACAATATGAACTAACCAGTACTATAGATGCATATGTAGCAGAAGATGGCCTAGTCGTCCATCACTGGGAACAGCTGCCCCTTCATCTTACAAACTTTATATGCCCCAGTACAGGAGAATGCCAGTGCCTAGAAGTGGGAGTGGGCAGGTAGGGGAGCAGGGCAGTGGGAGTGTATAGGCAACTTTTGGGATAGCATTTGAAATGTAAATAAAGAAAATATCTAATAAAAATTTTTTTTTAAAGATTTGGAACAAACAACTGAAATAGTTCAATGTCACTTTTTTTTCAAGTGAGCTCTTCAGTCATATGCCATATTTAAAGAAGCCTCACCTCTTCCGGCTATTCAAAATCACATGGTGCTTAAGAATCTCATCTTCAATGTCAGAAACTCTGAGTCAAATACTAGTTCTATTAGGTTTTCTTATGCAACCATTCTAAGGTTAAATTCTATATGTAAAGAGAACAATGTTAGCCTAAATTGACAATTAACTACAAAGATTAAACATAATATAGCCAAGTTTTAAAATATGCATCAAGTCATAGAAGGGAGCTTAGTTAAATATTAAGATTTTTTTTTAAAAAGAGGATTACTGTCAGGTATGAGGTACATTTATGTCTATAGCTACAAACATTAATTTGAATGTTACATAAAATTATTTTCAATTTAGTCAACAAAACTTAGGGAATTGAGTTTGCAACTCATTTCTTTCATTCTGGACCAAAGCACATGTCCCTAAGATGCCTGAACTCTTTGGAAGTAACATGACTAATATATAAAGTAGTCATTGTTATACGAATTATATCTTCCACTGAAGCTTCAGACCCAACTTCCAAGAAGTAGAAATTGGTTCTGAGATCATTAGAACCTTTGTGTGAAACTTTTGTGGGGAAATTTGACATGAACATCTATTCACTCCAAATAGGGAACTGACAACATAACATAGTAATAATATAAGCCAAGTCTGAATTAGGGAATCAATGAGTTTATTGAGGTTACTTATAGATGAGCAGAAAAGAAACAAAGGCTATCACTCAAAGCCCACCCCACAGCATGGGTGGCAGTTTACAAAGCTAGAGCCTGGAACTTAGTGGGTGTCTTATAGGCAGCTTGTCAGTTCACAATTTTTCTAAGTGGATTAGCTACTCTGAGTCGGCTCAGTATACTTTATGGTTCTATAGCCTTGAAGCGAAAAGAAGCCTTGAGAATCTGGCCAATTTCAGGAATTTTGTGAAACATATGAGGTTTACTTTCTGAATAATAAAGCATTTCCCTTTAGAATTTTCTGAGTGTAAATGAACTTCCCCCACCCCAGCAAAGAAATAGCTACGCAACAGGTTATCAATTGATTAGAGAAATTCTAAGTTCCTACCATAAATCCAAGGCTTTATCTTGGACAAATAAGATATTATAATTACATAGGATCCTTAGAAGTTTTTTTTTTTAAGAACTTCTATTTGCAAAGAACAGTAATAGTTCTCATCTTGAAATAAATATTTATCATGCCTGTCAAGTCACAAAATTGTAGTTAATATTTCTTTAATCATTGTGAGATTTTGTACAACCAGAACTCATGCTCCGTTTTTTTTTTTTTTTTTTTTTTTTTTTTTTTTTTTTTTTTTTTTTTTTTTTTTTTTTTTTTTTTTTTTTTTTTTTTTTTTTTTTTTTTTTTTTTTTTTTTTTTTTTTTTTTTTAACATTAATTTTTTTTATCTTTGGCAGAAAACCTAAATCAGCTCTGAAAAAAAAAAAAAAAAAGAAGTTAACTCAGTGTAATTCATAGTTTTTAGACAGGAAATGCAATCTAAATATCCCAGGTAAGATCTATTTAAAGAAGGATACATTCCAGGTCAAGTTTCATGGCTTCATTTTATGAGCTTTACCAATTAAGTTTAGACATAAAAAGAGGACAACACTGTAGGGTTTTAACTTCAGCCCATTCCTCCTCCAAGATGATCACAAAGCTCTTCAATGTTCAGGATGTTTTCCTGAACAAAGCTGATATAGGTAAGCTGATAAAATCAAAAGTGCAGATCCACTTTCTAAGTCACCAATAGCCAAAGAGCAGTGGAGTGAAGGAGAGCAAAGAACAATCACTGGAAATAAAAAAAAAAAACTGAATAGTATAATTCAGTTAAAGGGTCTAGGAGCATGAACATGAAATGCTTGACTTTACTCTCTATATAACGGAGGATGACCAGAAAATCAGCCTTAATTTAAATGGTAAAGTGTTTTGGAATGAAGAATGACCTCATACAGTTGCATGAAAAAGGTTTTCTAGTGAAGGAGTTTAACTTATATCCATATCTATGACTGGTCAATCTAGAGGTCAAAAATCTCTTTCCATTTCTAAGTGACTCTTGTGTCTTCTTTCATATTTCATAAATTTGAATTGAAAATAGCTTCCAATATCAGTGTGTTAATTTAAAAAACACTAGTCATTAAGTAACTGTTATAAAACGCCACAATATGTGTGAACAATTCTGCATGTTTGGGAACTTCCAACACATTGTTTATTGATGATATATTATTTGTTACTGTAGACTATCAGGTAGTGTGTTTTATATACTGTTCCTTTCAATTTACAATATAGAACATAATCCTAGTACTAAGTCAGGACATATGATTGGAGAACATGAAATGCCAACATGTAAAGAGACTAGAGTCAATGACAATGCTGACTCAATATGAAAGAGATGACTTCAAAATCATTTAAAAATTATACATAGATTTATATAAAAATTATTAGTCCATGAACCTATAATCAGGATTCTCTTTGGATTCTAGTGATCATGATATGATATCTAAGTACTTGGTCATTGGTCTTAAAAAAAAGCATATGATCTTTTTCAGTAGATGTGACGTTGTCTTCTTAACTATCACTAAACTTTGGAATATCCCAAGAGCTACAACAACTAATGCTGAGGTCTGAATTAAGCCGTAAGAGAAATATACTACAAGTGAGTTAACTTAAGTGATAAGATTATCCACTCAGGTACAAGTGTTCTTAGTGCTCTAAAAGAATAACTGAACATGTCAAAATATTCTTCACAGCTAACCATGAGTCACTTGAGATCATCTCTGTTGAAGTTTCAAAACAAAACAAAAGGTATAGGGAACACTGGCCTTGAACTGATGAATCTCTTGCCTCTCCCTCTTTTAACAAACTACTGCCTACTGCAGTTTTATTGGTCTGTATAATCAGAAAAACTCTCAAACAAATGAAAGTTTCCACTGGATCATGGCAAAAGAGAATCTAAGTCCATGAACCAATTTCAAAATTTGAGCCAGTGTGTAGAGCAGAACCTCTTGAATGAAGGGTTCTGTCAGATTCCATTGAGGAAGGACCTTCATAAAATGCCTAAAAGCTTTACTGTTAGTTGTTCTATGATTCTTCCCCCAGTGGGACCTACAGGGTTTTTACAAGACTAAATGTACATTAGGCAAAGGGAAACAATCAGAATTTACAGGATCTATTGGATACTGATTCCAAATTGGAACAGTTCTGAGAGACCCCAGGAAGCATTGTGGTCCTCTTGTTAAAGTAGGTGCTTATGAAGGTCAAATATCAATGGAATTTTAGCTGAAGTCTGATTTTCAGGAGGCTCAATTGGCCTGCAAAATCATCAGAAACCTGGCCGTGCTTCTTTCCTTTGTGTATTCAGGCACAGTTTCTAGCCAGTACAATATGAAAGGAATGAACCTTGTCCGGGTAGGTTACTTCACAGGATCCCAGTTCAGCTGAGAGAGTGCCCAGGGGAGAAGCCCTACTCTGTGAATATTTTTCAGTGTTATAGCTTTTCTTTATAGGGGAAAGAAAGCAGCTCTCAATGAAACAACTCTCTTAGATTACATTCAGTGAAATAGCAGCTCTCTTTATTTGGGGATAACATGAGCTATCTAAACCTTGAGGGGCTGAGGGGCTAGGAATGCTTTATTTACACCAAGAGGGATTCCAGGTGCTTAAACCTGTAAATTGATGAAGAGGCTTCTGTGACTTCTTCAAGACTGAGGTGGGGCTATGTGCCTTGGGTCATGTAAACCCAGAATTGAGAAGGAGTGGTCCTTACTTCTGTCAGTCTCAAGATGAGATTTTGGTCTCAGGATGAGATTTTCAGGGTTTGGACGCTTGTTAACCTCACTCTTGTTCCAGGCCTGTGCTTGGTCACACTTGCCCCATATCACTCTGTAGTTATTTCCAAAGTTTCAGAATGTATATTAAGGATAGATATACTGATAAATTGGCAGAATTCCCATGCTAGTTCTGTGTCTATGAAATGGATGTTCATAAGCTTGGAATGCCAAAATGGAAGCCACTAGAGTTTCCTCTATCAGGGAAACTAGTGAGTCAAAGACTACTGTATTCCAGGAGGAACTGCACAAATTATTGCCACCATCAAGGACTTAAAATATGCAGACTGGTATCATCACATCTCCCTTTAACTCTTTTATCTGGCCAGTTCAGAAGACAGTTGTGTCATGGAAAATGACAGTTGACTCTAAAAATTATGTAATGACTACAACGTTAGCTACTGTGCAAGGTGTAGTGTCTTTACATGATTAGATTACCACATGTCAGTGTATGGTATGCAGTTATAGTGGTTTGAATATGCATGGCCAAGGGTGTATTACTGTCAGGAGTATTGCCTTGTTAGAGTAGGTGTGACCTTGATGGGGGAAATGTGTCACTGTGAGGGTGGGCTATGAGACCTACTCCTAGCTGTCTAGAAGAGCAAATATTCTGTTTACAGGCGGATTTAGCTCTCAGGTCCTTCTCCAGCATCATGTCTGCTTGGATGATTCCATGTTTCCTGCCTTGATAATAATGCAATTGAAACACATGAAACTCAAGAAGAATGAAGGTCAAAGTGTGGACACTTCGCCTCTTCCTAGAATTAAGAACAAAGCACACATTGAAGGAGTTACAGAGATCAAGTGTGGAGCTGAAACAAAAGAATGGACCAACCAGTGACTGCTGCAGCTGGGGATCCATCCCATAATCAGCCACCAAACACAGACACTATTGCATACACCAGCAAGATAGTGCTGAAAGGGCCCTGATATAGCTGTCTCGTGGGAGGCTATACCAGTGCCTGGAAAACACAGAAGTGGATGCTCACAGTCAGCTATTAGATGGAACATAGGGTTCCCAAGGGAGGAGCTAGAGAAAGTACCCAAGGAGCTGAAGGGGTCTCCAACCCTATAGGTGGAAGAACAATATGAACTAACTAGTACCCCCAGAGCTCATGTCTCTAGCTGCATATATAGCAGAAGATGGCCTAGTTGGCCATCATTGGGAAGAGAGGCCCCTTGGTCATGCAAACTTTATATGCCCCAGTACAGGGGAGCGCCAGGGCCAATATGTGGGACTGGGTGGGTAGGGGAGCAGGGCGGGTGATGGGGGAGGGTTTAGGGGACTGTCGGGATAACATTTGAAATGTAAATGAAGANAGCTATTAGATGGAACACAGGGTTCCCAAGGAAGAAGGAGCTAGAGAAAGTACCCAAGGAGCTGAAGGGGTCTTCAACCCTATAGGTGGAAGAATAACCATGAACTAACTAGTACCCCCTGGGCTCGTGTCTCTAGCTGCATATATAGAAGAGGATGGCCTAGTTGGCCATCAATGGGAAGAGAGGCCCCTTGGTTATGTAGACTTTATATGGCCCAATACAGGGGAACACCGGGGCCAAGGGGTGGGAGAGGGTGGGTAGGGGAGTAGGGCCGGGAGGGGGGAGAATATAGGGAACTTTCTGGATAACACTTGAAATGTAAATGAAGAAAATATCTAATAAAAGTTGAAAAAAAAAAAAAAAAGAATTGCCTTTGTTATGTTGTCTCTTTACAACAATGAAAAACCTATCAAAGACTGAAGTTAGCACCATGGACTTGGGTATTGCTGTAATGGGCCTGAAAATGCTTTTGTTTGGAAGAATGTGGATTTTGGAATTTTGGATTTAGAAAGGAGTGGAATGCTTTAAGTGGGGCTTAATGGGCTATCATAGTAGGAATATGGAAGACTGTTGTTTAGGGTGATTTGGACCTGTCTTTAGAGATTTCATGGTTCTTAGCGAAGGCACTTAACTGAGAAAGAACAGCTTAAGTGTGTAACTTGTTACTTCTTTTCTTGTTCTAATTTTTAACCTCCAAAATAATGCAATAGTCAGCTTAAGTTCTGGAAATGTCCAGAAGCAGAAAGACCATTTCTTCTTCTTTTTTTTTTTTTTTTTTTTTTTGGTTTTTCGAGACAGGGTTTTTCTGTTTAGCCCTGGCTGTCATGGAACTCACTTTGTAGACCAGGCTGGCCTCGAACTCAGAAATCCGCCTGACTCTGCCTCCCGAGTGCTGGGATTAAAGGCGTGCGCCACCATGCCCGGCTTTTTTTTTTTTTTTTTTTTTTTTCCATTTCTTCTTTTTAAGGAACTTTGCTTAGGGAAATTGCTCTGGATTTCACACAATTTTCTCAGTCTCCAGTACATTAAAAGAAAACCTTTGCTCTATTTAAATCTTCGATGGACAGTGGAATTATATACATCTGAAGAAATTGTATACCTGACCATTTTAATGCTTAAAGTTCATTACATTATTGAGAGAGAATCATGGATGCATGTCATGTTCTCTACTTATTAAAGTCCCAATCATTTTACTCTGCTTTAATTCATTTCTGTTGCCAGAACAGTACTCATGTTTTGAGACATGATCAAATATCTGCATCATGTAAGTGCAAGATTATTTGTGGCCTTAGCAAAGGATGTTCAAGCTTTGATTCGGGAGCTTCGATAATGAGCAACTGAGATTACTATAAAGCTCCTACTCCTATAAAGAAGTTGAAAGTTTTGCTTTCTGTTATCCTGAGAAAATACTGAAAAATACAAGAATATTTGATATGATCATGATTTGAGCAAAATATAACAGCTATGGCTATTATCTCTGGAATAATTTATCAAATATTGAATTAGCATTTGTGATGATATTATATGTGGAAAAGTGTCCATTTTCCCCCACAGAGTAGATTATGATAATCCTTTCTTCTCTTCTTTGTAATAGCATTACAAATAATCATAATATCATCCCACCATATATAGGCCATCTTTAAATATTCACTCTCTGTTATCCTGTCCTGTATATTATTATCATAAGGCTATTCTTTATACTCTAATAAAAATGTTATTATTTTCAAATGGGATTTGAAGAGTCATCTTTACATGAGCCCATGTTCTCTTTCAGCAATTAGATAAAGCTATCCTAAGGCATTGGTCTCCCATACATGCATCTTCCCTCACTTCTTCGAACCACATTGACCACCTTCCTCTTCCTTATGTGATTCCAGATTGTTCCTACCTTTGTTTTTCTGAAAGAATCATCCCTTCTCTATTTAACCTGAGCAATATGTTCGGGTAAATATACTTTCTTTACCAATCTGATCACTTTTAATTTCATGGCAAAGTATTTTCACATTCATTTGTCATGTTTTAATTTTCTTTCTCATCATCTAGAATAATTGCAATGGCAGTAAGGAGTGCAAGGGACAGAGTCAAGAAAGGGGAAAGATGAATAGGGAAATTCCCTTAAATTTTTTAGATGCATTAGGAATGTTATGTCTACTTGCAATAGTTAATCTCATTAAAGTTCTGCTTTCCTCAAGCACAGGCAAGAATATTAGAATAATAAATTCATGTAAATTAATAATATTTGATGCTTCCCTGTGGCTATTTTTGTTACTATTATAATACAATATTGCATTTTGATGAAAAACATCTTTATCCTGCTAATAAGATAATTTGATACTCAACAAATGATTTCTTTAGGACTCATTATAATCATGCCATATAAAGAAACAGAGAGTATGTATTGCCTGCATACATTGTCTAAAATATTTCAGCTTGAAACAAGCTTCTTTTACAGAATAGATTAAAAATAGATTAATAGTCTTTGGGTTTTACCTATGTAAACACAGAGCTGAAAATTAAATTTTGAGCCATGATCAGAAATCTTTGTCTTGGCTTCATTCTTCCCTTGCCTACCTGTCCTATTCCATTCCCAGCCTCCCTTTCAGGTGTACCCAGTTCTCTATGGCTGCTGGGTGGCTACAAGATGGATTAAACTTTGGTTGTTTTTGTTTTTCTTTGTACTACATCTAGGATCTGATTCAAGTTGCACAATTGACCTGTAGTCCCAGCTCCTATTATTTTGAGAACGGAGGGACATCGCTCAACTGGCTCATCGTTTATTCTATAGTGGGCAGGTCTTGAACTTGAGATTCTCCTGCTTGAGCCCCTGTAGAAGCTGACACCACAGGCCCAAATATTTGAAAAGGCAATTCTTTTGTTGTTGTTGTCTTATGTTTGTTTTTAAAGGTAGGGTCTTATGTAGCCCATGATAATCTTAAACTCATTATGTAGCAGAGACTAACTTTGCATCTGATCCTCTATTTCCCAAGTGCTACATTGCAGATTTGTGCCACCATCCATCATCTCTCATCCATCATCAAAGTACATACTCTTTTCCCAAGTACATATATGTATGTACATAGTTACAAGTGCTTTCTCTATGCCTTCTAGATTTAATGATGATTACCAGAAAAAAAATTTTTCTCTTGCCCATTGCTAAGTTCAGATCTATTTTAATGTTATTTAAAATGCTAGCTGTTGGTATCAGGACCTCCGAAAACCGTGACATCACAAAGGCGGGACATGCACACCTGTTGCCAAGTCAACAGCCACCATATTCCCAAAATCCACTTGGCTCACCTCCCACCTTTACCTGTGATTATGTCATCATCCATATATAAAGAAAGGGCCTCCTGATCTCTCTCTCTCTTTCTCTCTCTCTCTCTCTCTCTCTCTCTCTCTCTCTCTCTCTCTCTCCTCTCTCTCTCTTCCCCTCTTCTCTTTGCACCACCACCTTGCCCCCCTCTCTCTCAATAAACCTGAGGTGGAACTGTTTGACCAGGTGTGGCTCTTCTGAAGCAGTTCGACAATCAAGATCATAACATTGATGCCTACCACTTTGGTAATCATTATACTGCTAGAGAACTAACTCTTGATGGACAGCTGCTACTGCCATCACTGCCTACAGCCACTGCTATACCACATGGACTCCATCCATCATTCACCATGTGGATTTCTACCTCTGCCACAGACCATCACCACCACTGCTGCTGAGAGACTCACAGACTTCTACCATGTGAGATGTGCTGCAGTGGCCTAACACATGCCTCTGGTCACACTGACCACATGGTTCTACACTTCCTGTTACCTGACTGCAGAAGCCTGCAATCACACACCAGCCCACTGATTAGTAAGGACTTTCTCCAGCCGTCAGGAGGGACTCTATATGCCTAGATAGCATAGCACGTGGCCAGCATCTTTTGGGCTAAGGTGTTGGCTTTCAATAACCCAATCCTTATTACCAGCCGCCTGGCTGACCTACAAGTTAGGACATAGGCCCAAAGCAATTCATAAATCCCTTGGGGTCTAGTTATTCACGTGACAACCTGAATTTCTAATTTGGCCTAATATTGATCCTCTGCTGAGCTCTTCTCAGGACACTGCTATGAAAAGTTCTGTGACAACTGCTGTCACCCATTGGACACTAAATTGTCTTCCAATGTATCTCCAGGCACCCCACTGGGATGTCTTCTGGAAAATTTCAAATCTCTGAAATTAATGCCCAATTTATGGCACTCAAAACTGATATACCTCTGCAGTAAGGTCTGGATTCAATACCCTTTAGATAATAATTCCAAATGGCCAGCAAATGACACACTAGACTGGAACATTTTAAGAGATCTCCATACATAATGCCAGCAGTCAGGTAAATGGAAAGAGGTTCCATATATTCAAGCATCTTTGCTCTCAACCCTCTCTCTGTTCTTCCTGTTACAGCATTGGTCCTTCCCCTAAGGTAAGTGGCTAGTGTTGATGGTCTGGTCAGAGAACATGTTCATGGTGCACATTTTTATGAGTCAACCATCTCCCAGTCCTTATATTTGATTTGTAAAGCCATCAAATTTAGAACATTTTGTTCTCCATCAGGACATAATATATTCTCCATTCTTAAAATTCACGATAATATCCTATTCAAAGATCAGTTACTCCTTTATACTGTACTACTTGTTCCTTACTTGGAATTTCTTTTAAATATATTTCATTTGTGACATGCAGAATAACTTTTAAGTACTATATGAAAATAATAAAAGTTTTACAAAACTTTATTAGAATCCTAAATAATAATAGTTTTCTTAGCCTGACAAGTAAAAACAATGAGATGAATGGCTATAAATATACTGACCTGTTCACCTAACAGAGCTATCTAATTTTGGTTACCATGGAAAACTATGCTAAGAAAGCAACAGCAGCAGAGATTTAATTTAATGCCAGTGCTATTCAGTGGTTCCTTCTGAAATGTCTAGCTCCTTTTCCTTTGTTATCTTTTCCAGGCTTACTTGTTGAATCATCCATGACACCTGCTCTAGAAAGTCAGTAAACTTTACATTACCCCACACAGAAGCATACATTTCTCCCAACCTTTTTAGCAAGTATACAATGAGCATTTTTATAGGCAGTAACATCTCCTTTCAGCTGCCCTCTGAGTTCTCACTGTCAACAGGAAGCTGCATTTCACACTCATATATATATATATATATATATATATATATATATATATATATATATATATATATTATTGACGTGGACACAACCATGTCATGGAGCCAGTGCTTCAATCCCATGGGAATAGCAAAGAGGGATGGCAAAGCCTGACTTTCCAGGGTGCACAATACTGCTGGACATCCCTGCTTAGTCCAGTTTATGCTCTTGACTTAGGGAGTCTTCTATGCTCCCTTCTCATTCTTATTGACCTGGACCTGCCTGTTCAACAGTCAACAAAATTTGTGTTTATTGTGCTTCTTTTAACACCCCATCCTCTTAACTGAGGAGGAGAGAAACATGTTCAAATGTCCTGGAAATAAAGAAAAGACCAAACACCTAATCTCAGTAAGATTATTATACATCTCAGCAGAAGCAACTGGCTAGTTTCAGGATGAGGTGTCTGTGGGCTAGCCACCTCTCAGGCTTGAAACATTCAGAATTGGAAATTCCAGTTCCTAGTTTCACAAACACTGACTAATAATTCCTAAATACTCAGACTTTTGCAAACTCTCATCATTGTCACTAGGATGGCTTTGCCATCCCTCTTTGCTATTCCCATGGGATTGAAGCACTGGGTCCATGACATGGTTGTGTCCATGTCAATAATATATATTCACTCAGGACTTCATATGTTCTTTTAATAAATCATTTTATTTGTATACATTTCAAATGATATCCCCCTTCCTGGTTTTCCCTCCACCACCCCCCCCATCTCATCCCTCCTCATCCCCCACCCACTGCCTCTAGGATGGAGCTCCTCCACCCATTCACCCACTCCCTAACCCTTCTCCCAATGCTGTGACATCAAGCCACCCTCTCTCCCATTGATGTCAGCTAAGGCTCTCCTCTGCTATATATGTATCTGGAATCCTGACTCCCTCCATGTATACTCTTTAGATTGTGGTTTTGTCTCTGGGAGCTCTGGGTGGTCCAGTTAGTTGATATTGTTCTTCTTATGGGGTTGCAGTCCCCTTCAGCTCCTTCATTCTTTCCCCCTAGCTCTTCCATTGGAATCCTTGGGCTCAGTCCGATGGTTGCCTGTAAGTATCTGCATCTGTATTGGTCAGGGAATGCTTTACCTATAATATAACACCAACTATTGCAAAAACAAATATGGACTACATCTGTGCTATGAGATATCAAGGCTCCAGGAGACCAGTTTCCATGAAACTTTTTGCCTCATGACTGTGGCCAAACTTTTGGGCCTGTCATGCAATTTTCACTGGAGTGGCTGTGGCACCCCAGCCTCCTGTCTCCAGAGGTTGGCTGTTTCCATTTTTTCTGCTGGTCCTCACGTCTTCAGTCCTTATCTTTCACCCAATACCAGATCAGTTTCCCCTCTTCTCCCCCACTATGTAAAGTTAATTTAATAACTTAATATATAAGAGAAACTTAGCATATTAATTCTAATAATGTGTAAGCCTGTTAAATTATGACATGTTGTTCAGCACCAGAATACAAGGATATTTTATCATATAAAAAGTAGTCATGAATGTTCTATTATTATACTAATATTCTAATATATTATAATCTATTATTTGACTGAATAAATCATAATTTTATGACAAGACTTTCAACAAATTAGAAATGAGAGAACTTATAAGCAAGCACAAAACAAATATTTTCTAAATATATAAATTAAAATCATTGAACTTTGTTTCATACTATACCAAGAATGAATTCAAAACATCAAAAATATAATATAAAATGTTACTAGAAAAGATAGTATATATCTGAAATTTGGACAAAATAAGATTTTCTTGGAGATAAATATGAATCATGAAAATTCACAAAGATAATGTAAATGTGACAAAGATATTTTTCTCACTGAAAGGCACAAAATTCCATATTATTTTTATTACTATAGCTTTGTAGTACAGTTTGAAGTCATGGATGCTGGGACCTCCTGCAGTTCTTTTCTAAGTCAGGATTGTATTAATTTTTCCTTTTTTTTAATGTGTGTTTCCACATGAAGCTGAAAATTGTGCTTTCAATTTCTGTGAAGGATTATGTAGGAATTTTATGGAGATTTTATTGAATCTGTAGATTACTTTTGGTTGGATGGACATTTTTCCTATATTAATCCTATTGATATAAGGGAAGGAAGATCTTTCTATTTTCTAATATATTCTTCAACTTCATTCTTCAAAGACTTGATGTTTTTAACCATACAAGTATTTTACCAAATTTGATAAAGATACCACAAGATATGTTATATTATTTGAGGGTACTGAGAAAGGTGATGTAGCATCTGCAAAATATGCTAGGCAAATAGTAGGATAAAACCTATGGGGCTAACCAAATAATAACTGATTTGACTTAATGCTGACTCCACAATATGGAAAGCATACCTGACACTGCTTCATTGACCAAGATCTTGGAATTATATAGCCCAGGGACCTAGGTTATAAAAAAATAATAGTGATCTAATAAAAATATAGTGATTAAATGTCTCCTAGTGATATTTTGCTATACTCAAATATCATTTCCTTGTTCAGCCATCATCAGAGAAGCTTCCTCCTACTGCAGATGGGAGAAAATATAAAGACCTGACATTATTATAGAGAATAAGAAACCTTGGACCACTAAGCCATAGGTGGGATGTCTCCATTAAATCCTTCCTCAAAGAAGTCAGAGAACTTCATGAAAGAGCATGTGGATAGAGTGTAAGAGACAGAGGGATGGATGACACCAAGAAATTACGGCCCTCTAAACCAACGTGAGTAAAGCTCATATGAACTTACAGAGACTGAAGAAGAATGCACGGGGTCTGTGTGGATCTGCACCAGGTCTTCTGTATGTATTCAGTAGCTTCCAGTTTAGTATTCTCATGAGACTCCTGAGTGTGCAACAA
The DNA here is from genome assembly GCA_902729485.2 of Mus minutoides. Taxonomy (NCBI): domain Eukaryota; kingdom Metazoa; phylum Chordata; class Mammalia; order Rodentia; family Muridae; genus Mus; species Mus minutoides. Next base: position 1,971,420 of record LR749503.1, on the reverse strand, counting down.
CTGTGTCCTGTGCCTCCTCTTGGGTTCTTTTTTCTCAGTTTATCCAACTTTAATGTGATAGTTTTTTTTTGTTTTATTTTGTTTTGTTTTGTTTTATCTTTTCCTATTTTAATTTTTTTTTAAAAAAAAATGGGTCTATGGGTGAATGGATAGATAGATGGATGTAGAGCAGAATGAATGGAAATCTTAGCCCCTAGGATAAGTGTATTACCAATTACTTAAATGGAATTTACACCTGTTGGAAGATGTATTAGCTGTTCCTACTTGTCAACTTGACAATATCTGAAATAAACTACAATCTAGAATTGGAAGGCTCACCTGTGATCCTAATCTGGAAGTTGGAAGATATATGTTTTTGACCTGAATCTTGACATGGCCATCTTAAGTCATAGTGACTATGAATCTCAGAATATTGAGACAGGGAGATCTCTGAGTTCAAGGTCATCTGGGCCAAAGCTAATCCCAGATCTAGGCATGGTGGCACACACATTTAATCTGGGCCACACTTTCTGCTGGATACCTACATAAGGACATTGGAAGAAGGAAGATTTACTCTCTCTCTATTCCTTGTCTGCTTACCTTGTGAGACTGAGCAACTTCTAGGTCCTTAGAGTTCCATTCACAACTGCTGCTGATAATTGTTGGGAATTGGACTACAGACTGTAAGTCATCAACAAATTTTCTTACTATATTGAGACTACTCATAAGTTCTGTGACTTTATAGAACCCTGACTAATACAGAATAGAAACATCAGTTCTCTCTTAGGCAGTAACTCTGGTTATAGCAACCACTCCAGGGCAAGCCTCATGTTCAGTAGTAGATTAACAACATATAATGGACTGTACAATTTTTTGTTTGTTTGTTTTTTGTTTTTGTTTTGTGCGTGTGCGTGTGTGTGTGTCCTTCATATGATTACAGCTTGGCGGATCTATTTTTTGTGTGTTTGTTTTCTTGGTTTTCATGTTGTACTGGCGTTTTTATGTTTTAGAAAAAGAATTTAAATTAAAGTGGCTAGGGAAGGGGAGAATATTTGATAGGACTTGGGTTGACGCGAAGGATAAGATCAAAATATATTTAAATTTGAGAATTGTTTTAAATAATTTATAAAGAGAAAAACTGATAGGCATGTGTTTTCACACTTTTCTCCTAATATTATATGACAAATACTCTGCAACAATAAAGAAGTTCAGTGATAATCATTGGTTGTTATCTTTATTGAATTCAAAACATTAATTCTTTTTCTACTTGGTTGAAATTTATTGACAACAATGAATTTTCTCAATTACAAGAATATGAAAAGTTGCAAGAGATAAAGGTAAAATAACACATAAAGGTAAACCTGTCAGAATTGCAAAAAACTTCTCAACAGAGACTATAAAAGTCAGAAGAGCCTTGACCGGGGCCATGCAGACTCTCCGAGAACACAAATGCCAGCCCGGGCTAATACACCCAGAAAAACTCTTAATTACCATGGATGGTAAAATAAGATGTTCCATGACAAAAACAAACTTAAACAGGATCTTTCCACAAACCCAGCCCTACAAAGAAAAATAGATGAAAAACTTCAAGACAAGGGGTGGGGGGGAATTACACCCTAGAAAAAGCAAGAAATTAATCTTCTTTCAACAAACCCAAAAGAAAGTGCCACACAAACACAATCTACCTCTAACAACAAAGTTAACATGAAGCAACAGACACTGGCCCTTAATATCTCTAATCATCAATGGACTCAGTACCTAATTTAAAAAACAAAACAAAACATAGGCAAACAGAATCGATGCATAAGAATGACCTAACATTTTACTGTATACAGGAATCTCACCTCAGTGACAAAGACACTACCTCAGAGTCAAAGTCTGGAAAAAAATTCCAAGCAAATGCTCCCAAGAAACAAGCTGAAGCAGACCATTTAATATTGAATAAAATGGACTTTCAACCAAAAGTTATCAAAAAGAGATGAGGAAGGACATTTCACACATATCAAAGGAAAAATCTGCCAAGATGAACTCTCAATTCTGAAAATCTTTACCCCAAATGCTAGGGTAACCACATTCATAAAAGAAACTTTGTTAAAGCTCAAAGAACAAATTGAACCTCACACAAAATTAGTGAGAGACTTCAATACCCCACTCTCACTAATGGATAGATCATGGTAACAGAAATGAAAAAGAGATACAGTGAAACTAATAGAAGTTAAGAACCAAATGAATTTTACAGACATGTGTAGAACATTTCACACACACACACACACACACACACACACACACACACACACACACACACACATATATATGAGTGGAAGGTAGATAGCAGCCCTCCCATGCTTGACAGACCAGAGAATAGGTGGGACTCTGGCAGGGTGTGGATCTTCCCCTTCCCCCTCTTCCCCCGCCCCCCCCCCCCATTTTTAGTTCCCAGTAGGAGTCTGGTACCAAATTTAAGTCAGGATCAGATAAACCATCTAAACAGTCCCATAACCCCTAAAGAAATAGAAGCAGTGTCTGCCCAGTCCTTGCTGCAGGGGCAGAACCCCTAGTTGGTCGGCAAATGACAAACAAACACTACAAGGAGGAGTGTGGAACTGAATATAATTTGTCAAATCTGGCATCAGACTTTTATACACAGGAAAGTTAGGTGACACACCGGCAGGATACAATGAGGTTACTAGAGATAAATAGATTCTTACACAAAACAGAGGAATGCAGACACAGAAAGGACTGGCAGGAACCAACTGGGATAAGATTCAATGTTAAACAACTGGGATCAAAACCAGCTCCACCTAAGGTCCACTTAATCTTAGAAGCCATAGTTCCTATTGTAGACTATTGTATAGTCCACCTTCCCCCTAGGCCATTGTAAATACTTGTATCAGTTAGCTATAGTTCTAAGTATCTAGTCTGGTTCCTCCTCAGACCACAAACTTCCTTATTCCTAGATAGGGGTGAATTCCAATGTAGGGCAGTGACTTAGCTATACTTTGCAAAGGTTGGATCAAGGACTGCCTAGAATCTAACTATGTGTCAAAATATGAATCCTTAGGAGCACTTATAATGAAGCAATATTAAGGGAAAGCACACAGATCTGTTTACCAACTAAAGCAAGGACATTAGAGCATTCTTTATACAGGATGCCACAATTCCAGGAGACTAAGTTTCCATGAACTTTTTGCCTCAGGACAGCACCCAGATTTTCCAGCCTGTCAGGTGGGTCATACTGGAATGGATGTAGCACTCTGAATCCTCTCCTTCTTCCATTTTCTCCTTCTTTTCCCCTTCACCTTCAGCTCCACCTTCCCTTTTATCAGCCCAACCATCCGCTCTCCTTTATTTTACAAATTAAGGTGGGAAGCTGGTTTATGGAAAAAATCACCTGAGTGCTGACTCATTCCTTGTTCAGAAACCCCTCACAGGAGAACATATTTAACATCAAATGTAATTAGCCCCAGGGCTGTCCACAACAGTTATTTTAATATTCTTTCTTTGTTTTGTGCATTTGGTGTTTTGACTATAATGTGATGGGAGGAATTTCTTTTCTGGTTCAATCTACTTGGAGTTAGGTAGGCTTCTTTTATGTTCATGGGCATTTTTGTCTTTAGGATGGGAAGTTTTCTTCTATAATTTTGTTGATATTTACTGGCCGATAAAGTTGGGAATCTTCATTCTCTTCTATACCTATTATTACTAGGTTTGGTCTTCTCATTGTGTCCTGGATTTCCTTGATATTTTGGGTTAGGAACTTTTTGCATTTTGCCTTTTATTTGACTGATGTGTCAATGTTTTCTATGGTATATTCTGCACCTGAGAGTCTCTCTTCTGTTTCTTGTTTTCTGATCTCTTTTCTAGGTTTTCTATCTCGAGGATTTCTTTGTGATTTCTTTATTATCTCTATTTCCATGTTTAGATCCTGGATGGTTTGGTTCAATTCCTTCACCTGTTTGGTTGTGTTTTCCTGTAGTTCTTTAAGGGATTTTTGTATTTTCCCTTTAAAGGCTTCTACCTCTTTTCCCGTGTTCTCTTGTATTTCTTTCAGGGAGTTAATTACATCAATTTTAAAGGCATCTATCATTATCATGAGATGGGATTTTTTAATCAGTGACTTGCTTTTCTGTGGAACGCGCCTTTTCCTCGCCTGCGAGAAATCACGCTGACACTGAAGGAAACATCTGTGGCATCCCTTTTATTATTGAATATAATATAAAAGAGGGAAGGAAAGAGAGAGAGGAAGAAAGCAAGAGAGAGAGGAAGGAGAGCGAGTAGCAGAGGGAGAATAGAGAGAGAGCAAGAGTGAGAGTCTGAGAGAGAGAGCCCCCGGAGGGCTCTCCCTTATATCCCCTGAGGTAGCCCTGGAGCAGCGTGTTCCCATAGGATTGGCTACAAGGCCATAAACCCAAATCGCCCCGGGCATGGGCTCTGTGACTCGCGCGCTTTTACCCCAGGACAAAGCACATTCCAAGGATCATATGAGAGAATGCTGGATGCCAGCGCCATTTCTAAATGGTTAATGCTGTCAGTGCTCAGAGCGGCTCTCTACACTTTTCTGGTGTGTTCAGGTATCCATGGTTCATTGTGGTGGTAGAACTGAGTTCTAATGATGCCAAGTAGCCTTGGTTTCTGTTGCTTATGTTTTTGCCCTTGTCTCTAACCATCTGGTTATCTCTGGTGTTATCTGGTCTGGCTGTCTCTGACTGTGGCTTGTCCCTCCTGAAAAATCTGTGCTTCAGTACTCCTGGGAAACCAGTTCTTTCCTGGTGATATTTGGGTATGGAGCATTGTGGTCTGTTGTAGTGTTTTGATGTACATAAAACACAAACAGACATTTTGAAATTTACCCCTTGAAAATCTTTATGAGAACCAAGGGCAAAAAGCAAATGTTAAAAGAGAAATGTCAAAAAAAAATTGCTATTTTCTCCCACCATTCTCATCGTCCACAAATCATTTCCTTACAATATGTATATTTTCAAGTTAGATGCTCAGAAAATAACCTATATTTCTATTTGGTTACCTATCCAGTCATTATGTTTTTGAGGGCTATTTTTCTTTTCTGGCCTTGTGGATTAAGTTGTCTTGGTGGAAACATGTTTGTAGACAAACTTAAGGGCAATGCATATTGCAATCTATGTCACAAATGACTCATTGAATGCTTTATATCTATAAATTTTTCTTTTTTAGAATATAAATAACAAATATTCACTAAACTCATGTTTGCTAGCAATGTGAGTATTCTGAGTGTGTCTAAGGAGGTAACACAGAGAGAGAAGTTTTTGTCCTTAGAACTTAGCATTCTGGCCTGTTTGCTTGCTTGATATTTTGATTTGTTTTGGTTCTGTTTTGCTAATTTGTTGTTGCTTTCTTGGCTTTGTTTTCATTGAACTTAGAACTAAGATTCTAAATACTAAATACAATGATCCTTTAATGAGAATGTACACTGAACATGGATGATCCAAAACCTCATTAACCATTGTTAGTATGGTCACTTGAGAGGAGATCTAACAACAAAAAAATTTAATTGTGGTAAAATTTAGTCACCAATTTTTATTGTGCTATACAGATTTTAAATCGGCTTTATGATCCATTTATAACTTATAAATGGTTTTCTTTGAAAGCAGGCAGGATTTGCTCCTTGCTTCTATAACAGTAACCTGTAGGCCATTCACTTTTCCCATTCTGTCTTATACAGGAATCTGGTCTTACTACCAAACTCCCTTTTAAGCTTTGAAAAAAGCAAACACAAGCTAGCATGAAGTTGAAATTTAGAAGGAACTTAATATTGCCATGTCATCTAAGGAAGAATGTTGCAAATTTCCCTGTCTACAAAACCTAACCGATCTTATTTCTATTGGGTCCTTGTCTAAGCAGAGGATCCAGCTAAGTGGTGCCTGGACTTTTGACCTATGGAAACTCTAAGTTAAAACACATGTGTTGTATTAACTCATAATTGAATAATTGTGAGTTAAGCTACAAATTGTGAATGAAAACCCAATGCCTCATTTACAAAATGCATGCCAGGACTGGAGGCTTGGCTTGGCAGGTAAGATGCTTGCCAACAAGCCTGATAACCTGAGTTTGATTCCCTAGAACCCACAGTTCCTGCCATTTCCTCCTGAAAGTCACACACATGCTATGATTTTTGAGTGTGAGCACACACAAAATAACTGAATATTTTTAAACTAGTATTAGTGTGCATTACTTTTAAGACAGACTTTCCTTAAACAGAAATTGATGGTGAATAAGGACTGAGGATGATATAGAAATAGATCTAGGAGAAATTTACTCTAATTGTTTGAATACAGAAAAGGTACTCATAAAAAATTAACAAGTAGCAAATAAAACAATGTCATAGATAGACTCAAATGACTGATGCTTTGATCAACCTAGTATGCTTCCTGGAATCAGTATTCTCTTGAATAATTTCAGCATCACTATTTTCTCAGACACTCTGACTTAAACTTACAAAATTCCCTTAAAGAGCTTTTTTTCACCACCAGTTTCTGGTTGTTATATATCAATGAGCTTAATATATTATTATTTCTCCTTATCACACAAAGTTACTGTTAGAGTGAGTCCCCATCACATCTGATATACACCTTTCACATGGCAAAAGCTCAGTTAAAGATTTTATAAACTGCTGGGCGTGGTGGCGCACACCTTTAATCCCAGCACTCGGGAGGCAGAGGCAGGTGGATTTCTGAGTTCGAGGCCAGCCTGGTCTACAAAGTGAGTTCCAGGACAGCCAAAAAAAAAAAAAAAAAAAAAATCTTATAAACTATCATCAAACAATCTCCACAAGTGACTGACAGACACATCAATCATGACTCTGTCCAAACAACCTATCATTAAAAAGCGGTTTTATACTCAAATTCATTTTCTATTCCTCAGTTTAGTATAACTAGCCTAGAAGAGCCAAATACTTTAATTTTTGAACTCAGAATTCTTTTAAAATGGTGTTTCCATAGAACACCACATTTTAGCATAACAGGAAAAAATGCTGTTTACTTTAAAGTGTGCTTGCTTTATGGGTTATTGAGAAGATAAATGTACCCATCTGCATAAAGCCTTTGGAGCCATATGGGGGACTTGAGAAGCACTATATGAGTTATGTTAGTTTATTGATTATAATTCTACCATATAAAATATTGATTTCCCAATAAGAAAAATGTAGGCTCAATATAATAAAATCCATTTAAGAAAAAAAGGTTAATAATTGCATACTGGTATATACATGTCCAGGAATTGTTTGTTGAATTATTGTACCAGCTCAGACAGAACCATGAACTATATGAGTTTCAACATGAAAGTAAAAACGTACATTTAAGACATAATAAGGAAACCTATTTGGCAGATATTGATGTATAAAGGAAGAAGGGATGAAATTTACCTAAGTGAATTCTAGGGAGGTACTTTGCATTTTTCTGACATATGGATCATTTGAGGCAATACAGAAATTGTGCATAAAGATAACTGTTATAGGTGACAGTATTTCTCTGTCCCTAGATTCAACCTTGTCTTACTCATTTTGTTGTCTTTCTTTAAACACAGGTCCCTGTGCTAGAATACTAGAAAAACTATTTAATACAATTGATAGTTCTATATCTGAAAAGTCAGAAAGCACAGGGAAAGGGAGATGCAACAAGCATCAAAATGTTTGTTCAATCCTAATGCAACAGAGACAAGAAATATTCATACATGTTTACAACCTCAGCAGTCAAGAAATGAAATAGTTTTACAAAGACTAGGATTAATCCAAAGGCCTATGATTTTTTCATAGCCACTTAAGGGATTTTTGTAAAATAATTTAGTGTCATTTCCATTTCAGTAAAAATTCTTAATATCAAATACTTGGTTTCTTTTCATTTATTTGTCACTTAAAATAAACTGTAATAGCCAATAATGTGAAACTCTTAGAGATGTAACGGTAAGTACTGTCAAGTACTACTGTTGGAAAGATCGATTGCTCTGTATAGTTCAGGTTATATTATATCTCTATAGCCTATCAGGATATGTTATATATATGTTTTATATCTATATAATGTATCAGGATATCTGGATGTAATATATATAAAATCTAATTTCTATGTAGAGAAATTTCTGTGTAGAAAGTCTGTGATCAGACTTTGTAATCTGTTTTTCATGTTAACCATCCCCTTTGATATGCCATCATACTTCTTTTAACTTCTATTAGAGTTTTTAATCATTATTTTGTTTATATATTATTTTCACGAGGATGTACTTGGCAGAAAAGGAAGGAAGGAAGGAAGGGAGGGAGGGAGGGAGGGAGGGAGGAAGGAAGGAAGGAAGGAAGGAAGGAAGGAAGGAAGGAAGGAAGGAAGGAAGGAAGGAAGGAAAAGCTAAAGCAGGTGCCATTGGTCAAATTTCCTTTACCTGCTTTTAGTAACTGCCCCTCTGTCTTACTTGACATACTGGGAAAAAGAGGCTAAGGTAAGCTTGTTGGGGGAATCCTGCTCTAAAACTTTTGTTTCAAAAATACTACAGAATATTCCATACATAAGTTTAACTTTTTGTCAATTGAAATAATGCTTTAATGAACATATTTTATATTAAAAACTAAAACACAATTTTACAAATTTACTAAATAATGCAATCTCTTCAGGTAAAATTCTGTGAGAATTCTATTTGACCTTAAAATAGACACAGTTCAGACTGCCTTAAAGATTGTAGGCATTAGTAAACAGTAAGAAAACTGTAAAACCTGCTGCAGGCTAAGTGGCAATTTACCATCACTAGCAACAGCATTCACTGACTGCTCAGAAACAAAGCAATTTTCTGATCGTCATATGCCTTTAGGAAGGATGTCAACTTGATTACTGGAAACTGTCCCCTGAACTGAAAATAGCATCAAAGCAGCTGAAATGGCTGAATATTTCCTTTCCAGAAGCTGATGCCAGGCAACCCTTCATCCCATTAGATAGACAGCCTGCTGGGGGAAGAAGCAGAATGCTAATGAAACAAACTGTATGAAAGACAAAATCATCTGCTAGTGAGGAGGAAGAGAAGGAGGAGGAAGAAGAGGAAGAGAAGGAGGAGTTAGAGATTCAACCACAGTCGCATGTAACATTCCTGTAATAAAAATATCTGCCTGTCTTCTGTCTTCCTTCTTTTTCATTTATATTTTGTTTTTGTTGTTGCCATTTTTTTGTTTGTTTGTTTTTCATCTAGAGGGAATCTGAACAGGGAAGCACTTATTTAAAGATATGGTGAATGACAAATGGGGAACAATGATGAGGACAGATAGTCACTAAGCCCATCTTTAAAGAAATCCTGTATACCTTTCATGCAGTTTCTGGCAATCTGCCAATTTGGGGTGATCACAGCAATATTTATAACACATTGTACCAGGCTGCCCATGTTTCCCAGCAGAAGAGATTAATGTGTGATATCAACACCTATGACAAAGCACATTTTATTTCTATCAACAAACAAAGTGCATTGTATCCTTTCTGCTGGCTGCGTACCCAAGCCCTTTACCTTTTATTTTGTACAGAGAGAGAGGGGGGGGGAAGGGAAAAGAGAAGAGAAGAGAAGAGAAGAGAAGAGAAGAGAAGAGAAGAGAAGAGAAGAGAAGAGAAGAGAAGAGAAGAGAGGAAGGAAAAGAAAAGGAAAGAAAAGAAAAGAAAAGAAAAGAAAAGAAAAGAAAAGAAAAGAAAAGAAAAGAAAAATCATCTATAGGTGGAGCTGAAAGATAAATGCTGAAATGCAGTTAATCTGAAGAGGATAGCTCAGGGCCTTTGGAAAATTCCACCAGGCATCTGTCCCCTCCTGGACGAGAGAGATCATAGTCACCCCTCCTCTCTGTAAGGGCTGATTAAATGCTTGCTACTTCATTCCCTAAGGACCAATCATTTAAAAGTCACATTGTTCTGCCAATCACATTGTGCCTAATGTTTGTTGTTCTATTCTACCACTGAAAACTGTATAAAAACTGGCCAAATGGGCTGCTCGGGGTTCCTGCTTCTCCTTTGGGTGCAGGATGACCCCAATACACTGGAACAATAAACTCCTCTTGCTTTTGCATTGATCTCCATCTCCACCATGGCTCACTGGGGTGGTCCCCAGTAGCTAAGGCTTATCAGAGTTTTATAAATCCTTAGATTTATTTCAACTGGCAGGTATCTAGGGCCTGTATCAAACATGAGACAGCCCTAGAGGAAGCTGTCTAGGAAAAACTTTACTGCCTAGAGTTTTCAGGCAAGTGTTTATCATTTAAGACATTAACAGGACATCCAAGCAAGACTCTACCTGAAGATCACCATTCAATAACATTACTAATAAAAATGACAGGAGAAGTCAAGAAAATTCTATTACTAGTTTTATATTTCTTTAGATATTTTTTGGTTTTGTGGCTGAAGCTCTTATTTTAAGGCTCTGTGATGATAAGTGGCATCTTATTTGACACTGTTATCCCTCCAATAAAACACCATGATCAAAAGCAAGTTGGGAACAAAGGGTTTATTTGGCCTATACTAATATATCATAGTTGATCATTAAAAGAAATTTGGAAAGGGACCCAAACAGGGCAGGAACCTGGAAGTAAAAACTGGTACAGAGGCTGTGGAAGATTGCAGAATTCTAGCTTTTTCAGCCTGCTCTCTTAAAGAATGTAGGACTACCAACCTGGGAATGGACCCACCTACAATAAGCTGGACCATCCTCTATTAATGACTAACTAAGAAAATGTCCTATAGGGTTGCTTACAGCTTGATATCATAGAGGCATTTTCATAATTGGCATTCCTTCCTTTCCAATGATCCTAGCTGGTGTCAAATAGTCATAAAACTTACCAGCACAAGTGTTAAGTGTTAAGTTTTAACACTTAGCATGAACTAGTGTAATGGATACCTGTTGGCCCCACTAGTAAGAATTTCACACAGTTGCTCATAAAAGAGATAACAAGTATGAGTTCTCAGATAAAAGAACACTGCAGTCTGGCTTATTGCACTGTGGGAGTGAATGAGCTTTTCAAAGAATGAAGGCTCCAGGTTCAGGGATTCAGATGACTTAGATGGCTGGGTGTTGCTGAAGTTAGCCTGTGGAGAGGCTGTGAAACTAGTTTGGCTACCTGAGTGCTACATCTTGACTCTCAAAAATGAGTATACCTGAACCTATCATGGACCACTCAACTCCTGAAGAGCATATTCTGAGAAGGTCTAAAGTTAATAAGTAGAATATATCATCAAAATACTTGTAAAGCAAAGAGGAACAGCTCTTTTGTAATGTAGGTATATCAGTCCCCTAGTAAGTTCTTGTTGAAGTGCTTTACAGTAGTCAACACAACATGGAAAAAAGTATGAGCCATAATATTCCTGAGATTGGGTTAGAAAATTGCAACGCAGGCAGTCATGGTGATGCACGCCTTTAATCCCAGCACCCAGGAGGCAGAGGCAGGCAGATTTCTGAATTCAAAGCCAGCCTGGCCTACAAAGTGAGCTTCAGGACAGCCAGGGCTATACAGAGAAACCCTGTCTTGAAAAACCAAAAAAAAAAAAAAAGAAAAAAAAAAAAAAAAAAAAAGAAAATTGCAATGCTACTTATATGTATATTACTGGAATCTTGTGTTCTTAAAACTTTTCTTGCGTTATATCATTTAGTTATCACACTTGACCCACTATTTAAATTATTAACTATATCTATTTTAGAGATAAAGAAATAAAGGCTTAGAGTAAACAATGTACCCAGCGTCTTCCATACAGTAAGCAGTATTTGGGGGAGCCTATGAATTTTTCTGATGGTAAGGGTTTTTGTCAATGATATAGCATACTATTTTCTCAATGAACAAGTTTTCAATGATTTATTCTGATAATCTATTATTTTCTTAATATTATTCTACATGTCTCAGGAGACAGAGTGCCCTGGAGATTTTTGACAAGACCCTCAGATGCTCTCAATTTTAGTAGAAAAAAATATATAAATAGAAAAGTTACCAAATGATTTGAGACAGTACTTGAATATTAATTAATTAATTCAATATTGTCAATTAATTGAATTGACAATAATTGTCAACAGAAGAAAGAAGCTATGTCCCTATCTGTTTTTGCATGTACAATCACATATTTGAAGTTATAAATGTGGTCTTAAATATAATTCTTTCTTTCTAGGGATGTGGATGCTGGAGTTGATCTCAGAGTCTCTCACATGCTCAGCAAGCTCTCTACTAATTATCAGCATTCCCAGTCCTTAAACATCATCTGTCAGTTATTTCTGTAAGAAATGAGGCTAGTTAATTAGCTTTGGTGCCTTCAGTTTGGCCATATAACTACCAGACTCATGTGCTAGCACAGTGAGTTATATCTATAAACACAGAAAGTGACACTTTTTGCTGTAACTCTTGCAAATATCAGGAGACACATCTATAGCTTTTATTCACCCCATCAAAGATGACATTGAAGATAAAGTGGAGTGACAAAGTATTACTTAGGATTATGAAGTTTGGGGACATGTAAAGAAGAATAGCAATAAAGAACCTAAGGGTTAGGGAAATACAGATACAGGGCACCCGAGGAAAACAATGGCGGCTAGCAGAGTGGAGCAGAGTAGAGACAGCACTTCAGAAAGCGCTCTCAGAGATGTGCTCTGTAACTTCAGGACTACAGACCAAGACAAGTAGAGTCAACCAAACTCACACCTGAGTAGATACAAGGTATAAACCCAACTGTCATGGACATGGCCTTTCTTCTCAGGCCATACCTTTTTTAAAAGCCCCAGCTTGATTTTATATGGAATATTTGATCAAATACTGATAACTTCCTGCCCACTCCTGCTTTGTCCAGGACTGTAGTTGTTCACGTTCAACATAGGCATCCTAGCATAAGTTCTCCAGTTCCTTTATAGACTTCCACAAACAGCTTTGTCTAACTACTTGTCAGACATATCACTGTGTTTAGTGGTAGAGAGAACTATCTCAAAGGGGCAAAATTGAGTAAGTAAGTACTGGTAGGAGTGGAGTAGTTCAATAGAATATAGAACTCTAGAAGGAGGATAGTAAGCTATAATGGCAAATTGGCTAATACCTTATCCTTTTCGAAATAAAAGGGGGGGGGAATACATTATAAAATGAAAATCTTCATTTTGCCACAGATTGTTAAAGTTTGGGAATAAATATTTGCAAACAAATTAAATCTACAAATTTTCTTCCACCTCCCCCCAATGAGGACTTTGTATATATTTAGCATGATTAATGAGAAAGTTAAATAAAACATATAAACACACAGCAATTTACAGAGAAGTGGAGAAAAGCCTGGAAGATATGGGCACAGGGGAAAAATTCTTGAGCAGAACAGCAATGGCCTGTGTTGCAAGATCAAGAATCAACAAATGGGACCTCATAAAAGTACAAAGCTTCTATAGGGCAAAAGACACTGTCAATAAGAAAAAAAGCCCACCAACAGAGTGAGAAAGGATTTTTACCAATCCTAAATCAGATAGGGAAATAATATCCAAGATATAAAAAGAGCTCAAGAAGCTAGACTCCAGAAATTCAAATAACACAATTAAAAAATGAGGTAGGGAGCTAAAGAAAGAATTCTCAACTGAGGAATACCGAATGGCTGAGAAGCACCTGAAAAAATGTTCAACATCTTTAATCATCAGGGAAATGCAAATCAAAACAACCCTGATATTCCACCTCACACCAGTCAGAATGGCTAAGATCAAAAATTCAGGTGACAGAAGATGCTGGCAAGAATGTGGAGAAAGAGGAACACTCCTCCATTGTTGGTGGGATTGCAAGCTGATACAACCACTCTGGAAATCAGTCTGGCAGTTCCTCAGAAAATTGGACATAGTACTACCTGAAGATCCAGCAATACTTCTCCTGGGCATATACCCAGAAGATGTTCCAATTTATAATAAAGACACATATTCCACTATGTTCATAGCAACCTTATTTATAATAGCCAGAAGCTGGAAAGAACCCAGATGTCCCTCAACAGAGCAATGGATACAGAAAATGTGATACATTTATGCAATGGATTACTACTCAGCTATTAAAAACAATGAATCTTATGAAATTCTTAGGCAAATGGATGTATCTGGAGGATATCATCCTGAGTGAGGTACCCCAATCACAAAAGAAGTCACTTGATATGCACTCACTGATAAGTGGATATTAGCCCAGAAACTTATAATACCCAAGATCCAATTTGCAAAACACAAGAAAATCAAGAAGAAGGAAGACCAACATGTGGATACTTCATTCCTTCTTAGAATAGGGAACAAAATACCCATGGAAGGAGTTACAGAGAAAAAGTTTGGAGCTGAGAAGAAAGCATGGACCATCCAGAGACTGTTCCACCAAGGGATACATCCCATAATCAGCCACCAAACCTAGACACTATTGCATATATCAGCAAGATTTTGTTCAAAGGACCCTGATATAGCTGTCTCTTATGAGGCTATGCCAGTGCCTGGCACATACAGAAGTGGATATTCACAGTCATCTATTGGATGGAACACAAGGCCCCCAATGGAGGAGCTAGAGAAAGTACCCAAGGAGCTGAAGGGGTCTGCAACCCTATATTTGGAACAACAATGTGAACTAACCAGTACCCCCAGAGCTTGTGTCTCTAGATGTGTATGTAGCAGATGGCCTAGTCAGTCATCATTGGGAGGAGAGGCCCCTTGGTCATGCAAACTTTATATGCCCCAGTACAGCAGAATGCCAGGGCCAAGAATTGGGAGTTGGTGGGTAGGGGAGCAGGGTGAGGGGAGGTTATAGAGCCCTTTGGGGATAGCACTTGAAATGTAAATGAAGAAAATATCTAATAAAAAGTAAATAAATAAATAAAATGTTTAAAAAAACAAATCATAGATCAATCATTTTAGAAAAACTACCTTTTTGTTCTTTATACTACAAAGATGTTTTGGAATTATAAAACTATGTAAATCATGGTAACCATGATTTAAAATGCATTTTGTCACGATGATGTCAACTAAAACAGAGTTCATATCTTGGTGATCTTGCTTGTTTTCAGTTACTACCAAGGCTTGTATCTTACAGATGCTGAATCCTACAGATGAGCACATCTTGAAAACTCTGTATTTTATACTGTGTACCTCATAGCAACCCCCAAAAAACTCAGAAGAAAGCATTCAAAAGGTAAAACAAAAATATTAAAAAATTCTCTCTTAAAGCCTGGAATAAAGCTGCTTATGAAAAAAAGAGAAAGAGAGAAAGAAAGAGACAGAGAGAGAGGGAGGGAGAGAGAGAGAGAAAGGAAGAAAGAAAGAAAGGAGAGAGAGAGAGAGAGAGAGAGAGAGAGAGAGAGAGAAAAGACCTCTTCAGTTTGTCAATTTTACCCTTTTAGGGTTTGCACCTGGTTCTGAGAATTAAGTTTATGCAAAGCAGATTAGCTGGAAAAAATTTTTAATTTTAATTTAAGTTTGTGACACATAAGACTCCATCTTACTCTTGAACAGTGGGTAAGCCTAATTATTTTCCTATAAGGTAGAACAAAGGAAGGTAGTTGCTTAGAAAGTGCTTAAAGTGTGTGTGGAGGCTAAAGAATAATTAGATTTAACAAGTATAATTCATGCAGCTTTTCTTCATGATTCTCCACTTAAACATGCTTGCCTTCTTCTAGAGGAGGAGACAATTTTCTTTGGAAGTTTTTGTTTTCTGAAAAAGTCAAAATGTCTTTCCTGACCTGCTTGGTTATGAAATGACCTTAATTCAACGCTGTGCTTACACGCTGTTCCTTCCATTAGCCAGAGGTTATGGAGACATATTTGATATGTAGCTTAATTTTCAGTAAGCACACTCCTGTTTAGATCATTTACTCTGATCATTTACTCTGGCCAAAGGAACAACATCCGCTGCCAAGTCTGCAAAGATAACCATGGGCTCCTGGCCTCGGATGAATACGAATTGAATTTTCTGTCTCCCATGATGGTTTTCCAGGCTCCCCAGTTCACCATACACATGAAAAACAGCACTCAGTGACTAAGCATTCACAGAACCCTAGCCATCAGGAATTAGGACAATTAACATCCCCCAAACAGCAATAGATAAAGATGAAAACCAAAGCTGATGGACAATGCAAAAACTGCCTCACACTGTGACAAACATTCCTAATTCTATGGCTGCCCACACAGAGATGTTACAGAGTGATAGATTCCCAGTGTTTTAGACAACCAACAGTAAAAATGCAAACTCTTAGGATGTATCTCATACCGTTTCATTTGAGGAAAAATTTCAAGTCTTCACATTACTCATTTGAATATCAAAGTAGAAATAAGATTTTGTCTATTTTAGTTTCCTCCTAGAAATTTTTTAGTAAGTTGTACTTGATCTAGAAATGTAGCCATTTCAAGTTGTATGTCTTTATGATGTTCCACAAGACATATTGGCAAATCAATTAACAGTCCTATCTTGTCACCACCTTTCTGAAATTCTGGGCATGGAAGTTTGCCTGTACTTTGATAGGCAAAGTTGGTGACATCTAAATGCACAGGCTCCATTGGAGCAAATTGAAGAGTAAATGTTAGAGTACATTTGATCACATTTGAACCCTGATGTCCTGAAAGGGAAAACCTGTTCTTTGTTATTGTGTGGATCAATCCTAGCACATACCCAAGAGCTTTCTGTAAAAAAGAGCTTAACAAAGTCAAGAATAGGCTAAAAGGCAATGCAAACAATCCTTTAACAAGGAGTAAACATAAGAATACCTTGAAAAGAGAAAAGAGGGTCTTTGAGTTGAAAGTGTTTAAGATAGTGTGGAGAAGGAGAAAGGGGATCTCTGGGCCATTTAAGAAGGTCAGGTGACATGCTGCTGTGGCTCTGTGTTGGTGCGTCTCATCCCTGCCCCCAGAGGCACTGGCATTGTCTCTGCTCCTGTGCCCAAGAGCTCCTGATGATGGCCAGTATAGATGACTGCTACACTTCAGCCAGAGGCTGAACTGCCACCCTGGGCAACTTTGCCAAGGCCACCTTTGATGCCATCTCCAAGACTTACAGCTACCTGACCNGAGGACCCAGGCTCCAGCTGTGGCTACCACATAAGAGTTTTGTACAAGAAAAATAAAGGAATTACGTCTGTCTGCTAAAAAAAAAAAAAAAAAAGGTCAGCTGGATGTTTTCTCTGCCTCTAGGCTAGCAGGCTTTCACCACAGCATCTGGCTTCTGTGTCTTCATGTCTTCATTTGATAAATTGAATGTTCGGGATTTTGTTTTTAAAATAACAAGCAAATATGAGAATTTCAACTTATTTGCAATGTTGGCATCTGGTCAGAATCAAAGGAACCTTTTGTGGAGCTCATTTTCATTTTGCATGATGTCACACTGTATCATGTCTGTGAGTATGAACCCTACAGCAACATCAGGGGAAACAGCTCTACAACAGTGCAGTTCTGTAAACAGAATGGGAAAGCTAGGTGTTTGATTCTATGATGAACTAGAAATAAAATCATGTTAATCTTAAATGGCAGAATTTTCATTGTGCTCAGTATCTAGAACACCTAAATCTAAAGCCTGGTCCCATGTATTCAGGATTATCAAAATAATAAATGTTTAGGTCTAATTTTTAGGTTCTAAGTATTTAAAAATTATAAATTAAAATTTTTCAAATTCTCCTAAAAGTTTTTTTAAAAAATAAATAAACATAAATTCACAATGTTCAGATGAAGAAATTAAAATGAAATAAATCCATGACATACTAAAAAAAATTAGTGTAGAATTGATATTATCATGTAACAAATTCACTAAAGTCTATCAGAAACAATAATGTTATAAATTGAAACCTATTCATTATACAGTAAGAATATGTAATATGAGTCTAGTTTAATATTCAACTCAAAGAGTAAGAAAATATTTGTATAAAAGACAAAAATGCAAAGCAAGAGAGAATTAGAAAATTATAGCATAAGATGCTGTTCCTTAGATATATTACCTTTAATATGATGTACATATTAAATATGAAAAAGCATAAATAAACAATATATAGTGTAAAACTATCACATGACAGGTAATGACTAAAGACAGAATAATATAAACATTTATATTAAAATATGTAGTAAAAATAAAGTAGAAAGTAAATATGTGTAAAATAGACTTTAGAAGAATATTATGAAAATCAAAGGATTAAGTCAGTAATTAAAATATATTGCCCCACCTTAATACTACTGGCTGACTTATACCTATTTCTCTATTCAGCACTGTGCACATACACGTACATATGCTCATGCTCAAGCAACATAATCTTAGGGATGATTTTAGCATAAATCCCTAAGACACAGTTAAGCTTAACTGATGCAAGTTATTTCTATGACTACAAAACAAGCTTATAAACTCTGAATAATCTAAAATCCAAGTAGCACAAAGATGTACAATAAACATGCTTATTTCACTAATAGTAAACAGTTAAACTTCAAAAAAATAAATCATCTGACAATCAAAAACTATCTCTATCACATTGTCCCAATGTTAGGTCAAATTTTCTACTAGAAACTATAAACAAATTCATCAGTGTTGGAGGATACAGACTCAATTTGTACAAATCAATAACTTTTCTACACACCAATAAATATACTGAGAAAGATCATGGATTCATCATCTAGGATCTATCTGTCAAAAAACTAGACACAGTTTAGATGTTCCTTTCCTTATGGAAGAAAAGTTAATCACTTCTACATTTAATAGCATCTATGACACAACATAAAATTTTAAGGACAAAAGTTGTACATAATCTATATTTTTGTTATAGTTCCTGTTTTGTTTATGTTCACATTTCTTTGTAAAATTTGCTATAACAGTTAACTCTGGTAGCACATGACTGTAATTCCAGCACTGACAGGGCAGAAGTAGGAAGATATCTGAGTTTGAGGACAGCCTGTTCTACTTAGCAAGTTCTATGCCAACCAGGGCTACATAGTGGGACCTTGTATAAGAACAACATTAAAATTAAGCGTAGTTGTTTGGAGAGAGAGAGAAGGAAGAAAACAAAGAGAAGGCTGCAAAAAAGGAATATAGGAGAATGTACATGAGAACTCTTCTGCTTAGTATGCTAGGCCTGAAAGATTTTTGTTCCATTAATATATTTGCTAGATGACAAAAGAAGAAATAGAAATGAGTGAGATGTTTTATTGCCTTTTGTTTCTCCAGCACTGATTAAGGAGGAAGCCTTGAATGAGGCCCACTTCAATTGGAGATATCCTCATGAGAGGATGAGAATAATGCTCATCACATTTTTTTATCTAATAGCTATTTTCTTTAAATGGATAAAGCAAGCTTTTAAAACAAATGATCATAACAAATTAACATAATTAACTTCTGGTTGCCAAATTAGCTTTCCAAAATCCTGCTATTATAAAGACGTCCCTAAACAGTGAATACATATGTCATCCATGAAAAGACACTGCCTTGTGGAAGCTCTTTGGTTATGCTGCTTGAGTTCTACTACTTTTGTTTAGCTTCTGTCCGGGAATCATAAGGTGAAAAAACACTATAGTTTAGAAAGACTTATTTAAAAAAATGAATTTATGAAATTCTTGGGCAAATGGATGTATCTGGAGGATATAATCCTTAGTGAGGTAACCCAATCACAAAAGAAGTCATTGGGTATGCACTCACTGATAAATGGATATTAGCCCAGAAACTTAGAATATCCAAGATACAATTTGCAAAACACAAGCACATCAAGAAGGAAGACCAGCTCGTGGATACCTCATTCCTCCTGTGAAGAGGAAACAAAATACCCATGAAAGGAGTTACAGAGATAAAGTTTAGAGCTAAGATGAAAGGATGGACCATACAGAGACTACCCCACCATGGGGGATCCATCCCATAATCAGTCATTAAACTCAGACACTATGGCATAGGATGGCTAGTGCCTACTTAAGGGACCCTGATATAGCTGTCTCGTACAGAAGTGGATGTTCATAATCATCTATAAGAGGGAACACAGGTCCCACAATGGAGAAGCTAGAGATAGAATCCCAGGAGCTGAAGGGGTCTGCAACCCTAGAAGAACTAACCAGAACCCCCAGAACTAGTGTCTCAGCTCCATATGTAGCAGAAGATGGCCTAGTTGGTCATCATTGGGAAGAGAGGCCCCTTGGTACTGCAATCTTTATATGCCCCAATACAGGGGAAAGCCAGGGCCAAGAAGTGGGAGTGGGTGGACAGGGGAGCAGGGAGGGGAGGGAGGGGACTTTTGGAATAGCATTTGAAATGTAAATTAAGAAAATATCTAATAAAAAATTGGAAAAAATATAAACAAACAAAACAAAACAAAAAAAGAAGAAAGACTTGTTATCTGGGCTAGCAGTTTAGTATGGAGATTTGCTAGAATATTTTCATTCTGTCAAAAGCTGATCTGAACAGGTTCTATCCATCTTTCTGCTTTTTAATAACCAGTAGCTTATACCTGGGAAGCACTTATCAACTATTGTTTAATGAGACACTTACCTTCTGATAGTGTGCTGGTAGACACTAGCTGGTTCTATGTATTCAGCACATCATAGAGGCTTTTGTTTCCATAAACCATAATAAGATTAACCCAATTTAATTCATATTTTTCTAAAGCTTATTTGTGCTTAAGAAGAAAAGACATGAATCAGTGCTCTCTGAGGTTTTTGATCAAATTTTATGCTATATTTTAAACTTTTGAGTTGCATAGCAACAATTAATAAATGTAAAGTGCCATCAAGAAAATTATTAGGACTCCCCTGGAAGCTGCTGGGAATTTAAGAATTCTCTTAAAATGACAATTCATTTTAAGAGTTAGATCTTCCAAAAGAATGGGTGTGTCTGGAAGAAAGTGCCTGATCTCATGAGTTGTCTTTTTTCTGTTTTGTGGGAGTATGGCAAAATGGGATATAAAATTCCAAATGGCTTTCTAAATAAATATTAACAAATCAGGTCATTCTGTTGTTTGTTTTCTTTTCAGAAGCATCTCATGTTGGCTTATCATCTCACTTCTCTCTGGTTTCTTTTTGAGAGAAATGGGTAACAAAGGTTTAAGCAATAAGCCAGTCATGTGATCACACAGAGCCTCCAAAGAAGTCCTTTTGTAGCTGCGAATGTGAATGGATTAACTGGTCAGCCATTTTGTATACATGTTTCTGCAAGTGAAGTTTCTACATTACATGAAAATTTATATGATGAAAAAAAACAGTCCCAATAGTGGCATTGTAAATGTTTCTAAGGTGTACATTGTGTTTACAAGTTTTCTGTACACATTTTGCATTTTACTGGAAGTGCTAAGAGGACAGGAAGAAAAATGAAAAAAAAAATTCCCCCTTACATCATTAGCTGTTACAATCCCACATCCTGATCCCATGTTGATCTTAAGGTCTCTATTGAGGAGCTTTTCTCATAAAGTCCTACACCTCTCTCCCCTAAGCTACTGAAATAACATCACAGAATCTGTCCTATGAGTTATACAAGGCATCAGAGCTTTATTGTGTGATGTTTTTATTATATTGTGTCAATTACTTTTGTATAGCCATAACTAAACACCAGCCACTCAAAGATTAAAGGGGAAATATTACTTAGTCTCACAAATTACGAGGCATGATTATTGCAATGAGGACACAGCAGAGCAAACAGCTTACAAAATGGTATCAAGAGCTGGCAGAAAGTGGGACTTATTGCCTTCTGTGACATATCTTTGTTTCCTATTCCTCCAGCTAGTCTTTTCTGATGCATCCATAATGCTATTATATCATTAATTCATAATTGGGTCAGATTATTCACTAGGTCAGAGCCGTCCTGGTCTGTTTCTGGAAACACTCTTATAACCATATCTAGAGAATTTTTCCCCTAATCCACTGGTTCCTTCTGAACCCAATCGATCTGAAATCAGTTCAATTATCACATATATGGTTACTGTTCTGCATCATATACTTTTAGCCATACTTGATGTTCTCCATACATAGAACACATAGTGCATTAATTGCAAATTAGTGCAATTCTATGAAATAAACTGTAAGATGGCAATTGTGTCAAGGAAATGATATTGGAAATTTGTTGAAGATGGAAAATAAAATGTAGAGTTAGACTTGAACAGGGTTTCAATTTGGGTCATCTCAAAATACATGATATTGTGTTGTTTGAAGGATATTAGAGGCAATAAAGTAAACACTCATGTTAAAGCACAGACACTCATGCTAAATTCACATTGTCATTATGCCACTGCCTGTGACAGAATAAATTTCACACTGAGCCATGTACAGACTATAGAAGAGTGAAGTCATGATTTCAGAATGACCTAGATAGGAAAGGACTAGGTAGCACTGAATAGTAATTCCAGGAATAAAATTCAGTATCCTGTCAGAATATAGTTGTCAAATGATAAGTCCTGATTTAACAGTCCTTATTTAGATATAGGCTGGAAGACAAAATATATTATAAAGTTAATTAAGAATCTCACTTACAAAATTAAGAGGGACTTCAAATTTTCTGGTTCCAGAAGAATATACTTAAGTATTTTCAAAACAAAAGAGAAAAATAAAGAAAGAAAAAAGAAAGTAACCTACCCTCTATGCATTTAATGATATATATTTAATAATGTAAGCACATACATTCTAAACATAAGTCTGAAACTAAGAAAGCATAGTTTGTATTCTATGTCCTTTTGAAAGGCTAGAAAATAGCTCTAGTTTTCATTGGGAGATTTTTTTTATGAGATGAAATATTCAATTAATTCTAAAATGACATGTTGTGATGAGTTCTCAGCAGACACAAGTTGACAAATCATTCTATGGCTCAGTAACTTACTATGAACAAAATTATGTTCTGTGTGTACTAATGTAAAAAATTTTTTTATCAAGTTTGGCAATTCAAATAAAGTAAAAATGGAAGACTAAAGATTAGGAAAGAATGGTGTGTGTATACTGCAAAACCAGAGTATAGTAAGGGTCTTAAGATTGGAGTGAGGAGGAGATTCACAGATGGGAAATGGTAAAACTGAGGCTGGAGAGAGAAGGGAGGGATGTTTTCATGAAGGCTGTCTGGATTAAAGATCTTGTGCTTAACTTCATGGCAATGAAGTCATTGGTGGTTTCTGTAGTGATTCATCATGGCTATCAACTTCACATATCTGAGAATCAGGAATTTCAGTTAAGGAATGGCCTCCATCAGATTGGCCTCTGGACATGTCTGTGGGATATTTTCTTGATTAATGATTAACTTAAGATGACTCAGTTCACTGTGTGAGGTGCCTTTTGTGCAGGTGATCCTGGGTTGTATAAGAACACAAGTTAAACAAGTCACGCAAAGAAAGGTAGCGAGCAGCTCTGTTGTCTCTGTTTCAGTTCCTGCTGTCTCTGTTTCAGTTCCTGCTGTCTCTGTTTCAGTTCCTGCTGTCTCTGTTTCAGTTCCTGCTGTCTCTGTTTCAGTTCCTGTTGTCTCTGTTTCAGTTCCTGCTGTCTCTGTTTCAGTTCCTGCTGTCTCTGTTTCAGTTCCTGTTGTCTCTGTTTCAGTTCCTGCTGGCATGTTCCTTCCCTGGCTTTCAGAAATATTAGGCAATAAATGTCAAGTTGAATGAATTCATTTCTCCCAAGTTGCTTTTAGAAGTATTTTTTCATGGCAACAAAAAGAAAACTAAGTTTCTAAATAGAGGGGGTTGTCTTTTTAAACCATAAACATAATCCTCATTACAGTACCCTAGTATTCTCTGTTTGGAATAACTATACAAATTCAAAAAACATTGTTGACTTAAATCCTCTGATAAAAAGTAAATCTTTAAGACACTTAAGATTTTCTCTGCAGTCCAGAGACCACCCCACCTTTAACAATAGCATGTTTGTTCTTCCTTTCTTTTCCAGAACCAAGCTTAGAAAATAGCCCATGTTAGGGTTGAACTTAAAAATATTCTCCAGTATTTGAACACGTGTTTGACTTCAGCAATACATATTGGTGAGGGCAAATAAACTAAACAAACAAACAAAAGGAGCAAGATAAGAAATTAGAATTAGTGTTAATTACAATTTTTTCTACAAATAGCTCATGCTGAAGAAACATGACATTACATAAGCTGGTTGTACACCAACAGGTTTTTTGAATGTCACCAATTTTTTATTTATAGAAAAAAAAGAATAGTGTTTTATTTTGGGAACAGCGATTGATTGGGGAGTCAGCCTTGCTTAATGAGACAATATTTCATGGGGATGTTAGACTTTGGTTGGCTTTTTGTATTTGGAATGGACTGTTTTCAGTTGGTCCTGTTTTCTGACATGAAATAAATTTTGCAAATGAAACAGCCATGTGCTGCATGTGCCTGAGATACCATATGTTATCTTATATCAATAGTAGTCATTCTTTGGAATTTAATCTCTATCATTTACCATATTGTATTGAAATGTCAGATTATAGCACCATAAAACCATAGCAATTGATTATGAAACAAGAGACACTATATTTACAAACTTTCTAGCAACACGTTAAATAATCCTGTCACAGAGAATGCATTAGACATCAATTCATATCCAAGATTATATATTTCTCTCCCTGGAGCAAAGTCTACATTAGCATGTGATTCAGGTATATACCACATTCCAATAACAGATTTTCATCTCATTTAAAATTAATTAATAAAAATTAATTAATAAAATTAATTAGATTCATTAATCTTTTATTTTTATAGAATAATTAAATTACCCTAATAAGCAGAGGAAATGTATATACATACACTTATACCATTTTAGTATGTTTATTCTTACTAATAGTGGCAGCATTTAAAAATTGTCTAATTAGGTTGCTCTCCAAAATAAATATTGCCACCCAAGTGAATTGATTTTATAAATACTCAATAAAGATTTATTTATATACTTTTATTTAATGTGACTGTCTTCCTTCTACATAAAGAGTTTTACTTTAATTAGGATGCAAAGTAAGGTTTCCCAGTCTCTGGCAATTTTCTTCTCAAAATAACCATCCTGCCATATAAACTGAATCATGGACATCTGCTCAAACTGTCAAACACAACTTCTTTAGTTCATAGCCACTGACTAGAAGTCTGTTCATTACTTTCTGTTGCTTTGTTTATCTGTTTTGTTTGGTTTTTCTGATTGTTTGTCATTATGTAATCCAAAGTTTTATGTAATCAAACCACTCTGGAACTCAAAACAACTTGACTCCCTCTACCTCCTCAGTGTTGAGGTAAAAAGACAAATTTCCAAGTTTAATTCCTGTTCCTATGCCTGAATTTCCTTGCTTCTGTTAGGCCCAGTTTGTGATGCCCCCAAAGAGATCATGATGGACCACAACTCTCAGGCAAGCACATGAGAGTGTTTATTCAGGTTGAGTCTGGGTCATAAACATTCCTGATGCAACAGGCTAGAAGAGTGGCCCCTAGGTCTAGCGAAATGGGGTTTATAAATGGAAAAACAAAACAAAACAAAACAAACAAACAAACAAAAAAACGCAAATGGGGATTTTCAAGACTTGACATTATTGCATGGTAGGGTAAGAGGGTAAAGGAATGTTGACTTTTAAGCTGATTGGTCTACAGCATTTGGTCTAACTATAAGGAGGCATTACACATCTAAAAATTGGATCATGACCTGGGAATGTTTTATGGTTACTTAGCCCACCCTGCTATTTCAGTGGCCATAGCTATTAAGTTTGTGTTGCTGTTGCCAGGAATATCTCATTTTTTCCAGAACTCAAGAGTGGGGGCCAAGTCATTCTGAGGGAAAAAAGCCAAAAATGGAGTCTAAAAATCAAAATGGAGCTTGTTTTGCTACCTCATTCTCTTCATTACTCCCTTCTACTAGTTACTTTGAAGGTTAATCTTGGGCTCCTAGAGGTCTGGATTTGTGTGTGTGTGTGTGTGTGTGTGTGTGTGTGTGTGTGTGTGTGTGTGTGATAATTTGTTGATAGTGAGGCCTCATTATCATTAATCAAATAGGCCCCGATCTCTGTTTTATATATAGTAAAACTTGTTTATGATACACAGTCTGAAGTTAAGGAGGGGTAAAAGAATAACTAAGGGTCCCATGAGGGTGAAAATAAGAGTTATTAAGCAAGGGGAAAAATCAAATAATGAATGGTACCGGCTTTTGGATTCTTCTCCTTCTCTTCAGCACCTGTCCAGGCTTTCCCTGACTTTAGCCAATGACTAACAAATAACTCCAGAATGTTTAACATAGAAACAGTACTCCTCATGTAAGGACATAGTCTTCCTTGTGACAGGATTACTAAGTCTAATCCCTGCCTGTTTTGTGACACCACTACAGCCAGAGAATCTACATTGTGTTCAATGTAGGAAATGGATCTTTCTAGGTGCTTGATGTCTTCATCTATGTCCACCTTTAAACTGTGATAATTGTTTTCCTATAACTCCAGTGCAGCTATTTCAGTGTCATCTCTGGCTAGCCCTGCCCCTAGAGTTAATGGTAAGGTCAAAGAGATAGGTTCTTTTTTGTCTCATAAAGTCTCCTTCAATTTGTCCTACTAAGGCTCTCAGTACTGTTTCCTATGAATAAGGGGTTGAACTGCCTCATTCACACAGTCAAATAGTTCAGTTCAATCAAGCAGGCTCACCATACCTGTTCTGGAGGGATACTACCTTTAGGATGGAGTATGGGAATTGTCTGATTACAGAGGTGTTGATGTGACAAGGGGACTTTTCCCAGGACTGTCCCAATTTAGTTTGGAGGGTTAAAGGTGGACCTTCCTGTGACCATCCATATGCAGAATTCCTTTCACAGACATTATATTAAGCTATTAACCCAATGCCTTCATAAAACAGGAGTCTATCATTGAGACATAACCAGCAGGAGGTGGTAATTTGGGGATTGGAAGCATTTAGTATCCTGAAGGTATTTAGCATTGTTGACCAGAGGGTATCCATTGACTCTGGTTGCTGAGAAGGGAGTTATGGAACTGAAGGAGACTGAGAGAACCAAGGAGACTGAGAGTCCTTGTGATAGGGTAACCAATAGTAAGGTAGTTGCAAGTGTAAAGGATGCTGGGATCAACAGTGATGAGAGTGGTGGTGGGAGACTAGGATTTGATTTGAGCTTACTACCTCTCGGGACCTGCCTATGTTCAGACTTACCAAGAGTTTGGCTGTAAAGAGCAACCCAGGTTTGTAACCTTCAATAATGTAGAGCCAGAGAGCCCAAGATTTCCCAGCCTTCCATCCCTTAGCTTGTTTTCCTTTGTCATGAACTGAGCAGAACTTTAGAGTTGCCCCCTTGTCAGGAAACTAATAAGATCCTCCATCCCCCACTTCAAGTGACTGATGTTTCACATCAGCAGACAGTACAGTAAATCTGTTTGAGACCCTGACATTTGGTAGTTCTTTACCCCCCATGGACATGTAAAAAGTCTCCCATCAACATATATGATATAAGTCTCTAGGAGTCTGTTGAATGTTAAGTCATGGGTTATCAGCTAACCAGCCAAATTAAAAGCTAACTCCAGAACTAAGATGTTCCAGTTGGCCAAAGGCACCAATCTTCTCAAGTTAAAGTTGACTTGGTCCTAGTTCTGAGTTTGCTATCCTTGCTAACTATATGTACCGTATGTATTGCAGCCCCTAACCCACACCAGACATTTGAATTAACTTGGGTGATTAAAAATCCTGTGACTGGGAAGTTGGGATTGGGTGTTTCCTGAGGAACAGTGGCTAATACAGAGGTGGCTGTTTCTTTAGCAGTCTTGTCAGCTGGGTTGTTACCTCTAGCCATTGGTGTTGTTCCTTTCTGGTGCCCTTGGCAATGAACAATTTCCAAACATTTTGGGCAAACAGAGAATTCTAAGAAGTTGTAGAATTTCATCTTTATTCTTAATAGGTTTACTTCTGCTCTTAAGAGCCCTCGTTCCTGGTAGATGATTCAATGTTGCAAGTGCATACTAGCTTTCTGTGTAGATGTTAACAGCCAGTCCTTTTTCCATGGTTAAGACTTGTATATTACGATAGTCAAACTGGGAAACTCTACTTCACGGACCTCCTTCTCTGACTCGGGTCTAATGAAGACAAAGACATCAGTGGTGGTGGGAACGAAAGAAGATTCTGAGTACCTTCTTTATCGAAAACAGACATTTGTTTCTGACGAGATGGAGATAGTCTCTTCTCTGGAAGTTCAGTTCAACCCATGATACATGGACTTCCAGAATCTTGTCACATTGATGGAGTGGACAGTCCAAGTCAAGATCAGGTGGAAAGGAAAGAGGTGGCTGAAAAGTAACTTGGTCAAGGTTGATTAATAAAGTCTGATATTGAGTCATATGGACATTACTGATCCATCAAAGCTGCTTGAGTACCCCTTCAATGGCAAAGGGAGTAGTCACAGTCAAATTCTGCCCCCAAATTAGTTTATCTGTGTCTTTAACCAACAGTGCTGTGGCTGCAATAATACATGGGCAAGGTCACCATTTTGCTGCCACTGGGACCAGTTTTTTTGATAAGTAAGCCTCCAGCCATGTCCATGGCTCTAGAGTTTACATCAAGATCCCTTTAGCCACTCCACCATGCTCATCAACATACAGATGGAATGGCCTTGCTGATGTCTGGCAGTCCTGAAGCAAGGGCAGACAATAGGGCCAGTTATACCTTTTCAAAAGCCTTCTGTTGTTCCTGAGTCTAGGAAAAATCCTTAGTTTCCTTAATAGCTTCATCCCATCCATCAACGAGGAGCCCAGAATCCATAGTCTACAAAAGCATGCAGATCCCACGAACTTTCTTACCTGTTGAGGAGTCTGGAATGTAGAAATACTCTGGACCATCCTGTTTCTTGCTGCTGAGAGCTATCGTTGGCCTCTCTTCATAATGTAACCAAGATAGGTTACCTCAGTCTTACAGAGTTGTACTTTTTAGGTGATGCTTGATACCTGTTGTCCCCCTCTACCCCAGAGTCTGCAAGAGTCCCTGAGTTCCATTTTGGCAACTCTCTTTAGACTCAATCAGATCATTTAAATATTGGAGGAAGGTAACATCCAGGTTGTTAGCCTGGTTCTCACCCAGATCCTTATAATGAGTTTCATCAAAAATGCTGGGTAAGTTCTTGAATCCTTGTAGAATGCAAGTCTAGGTGAGTTGTCCATTGATGCCTTACTTTTAGTCATAACATCCAAAGACAAAGTATTCCTGACTTTTGGGGGCTTAGGTAAGCTAAAAATGACATCTTTTAGATAAAGGAGAGAATATCATTTTTGATCCAGTGGCAAAAAAAATCAGGAAAGTATAGGGGTTAGGCACTGTAGAATGTGTGTCCATCATCCTGTAATTGCCTCCTCAAAGGGCATGAAAAGTATGGTAGTCATTAATTAGAATTTGGCTTTTAACTGGAAATAGTGAAATATTCCAAGCCTACTGATATGAATTGAACACTACAAGGTCCAACAGTTTATGGATATGGGTGTGATTCTCTTCTACACATTCTGGGACATGGGATACTGGTGGAGTTCATCTGTGTCAGCTCCTAGTTTAAGTTAAAAGGAAATACAGGAGGTCTATGTTTTGCCAGGCCCAAGCCCCATGTTTCTGCCCATGCTTGGAGAAACTTCTTCAACCAGTCAAAGTCCTTTTTCAGGGTGGCGGTGACTCATGCAATCTGTACTCACTTTCAGAGACCAGATTAACGATCAAAACCTATATGGAGTTGCCTTCCTGGTACAGTAATTGGACCCCTTCAGATTTAAAACAAATTTGAGATTTCATCTTTGCTAATAAATCTCTTCCCAGCCAGGGGTAAGGGCATTGACAGATAACCATAAATGATTCATTTACTTGTCCCATTCCAAAATCCACTGATCTTCAGGTAATTCATGACTCTCGTTTAGTATCTGAGGCTTCTTGGACCCAGGATTTTTTGGAAGACATTGGCCTTTTGGCCTTCAAGAGCACCAAATGTTGGGTTCCAGTATCTACTAGGAAGTTTAGGGTTTTCTCCCTCCTCTCTAAGGTTTATGCTGGGTTTATGGAGCAATCCCTCAATCTTTTATTTTATTTTATTTTTTCACAAACATGAATTTAGCCAGCAACTTTCTTTCTGGGCAGTTTCTAGCCCAATGACCTTCTTCCTTAAAGTAAACACATTGATTCTTAATAAATGGCTGTTGGTGGCCTCCTTTAGACTCCTCTCCTTCAGCAGTCCATTGGAACTGGCTTTTCCTTTACTCTGAATCTGGGGCATTGGCTAAAAGGACTCTGGCCAAATCTCTATTAAAATCTCTATTTCCTGTCTGAATCTGCTTTTCTTCTGCACTTTCTCTATTATTGTTCACCTTCTCTGCAACTTCCACTAGATCCCTCAATGACTTTTCTCCTAATCTTTCTTGGCTCTATAACTTCTTAATGTCTGATGTTGACTGATTGATAAAAGGCAGGGCTACTGTGCTAGAATTCTCTGCTTATTGGTGTTTATGTGTGTATAGTGTTGTAAAGCATCCTTGACCCATTTGAGAAATGCTACTGGGCTTTCTTCAGTTCCCTGCCTAACATTATAAATTTGGTCAAGTTAGGAAACCATCCAGCAGCCACTTTGAGACCTGCCAATAGAGCCTGGTATATTGATGAGCATGGTGGGGTAGCTGGAGGGATCTTGATGTAAACTCTAGAGCCATGGACATGGTTGGTGGCTTACTTATCAAAGAAACTGGACCCAGTGGTAGCAAAATGGCGACCTTGCCCATGTATTATTGCAGCCACAGCACTGTTGGTTAAAGACACAGATAAACTAATTTGGGGGCAGAATTTGACTGTGACTACTCCCTTTGCCATTGAAAGGGTACTCAAGCAGCTTCAAAACATTGGCTACAGCACATAATTTAATTATCTGTACTGAAGCAGAAGAAAACTCAAAAGAATAAACATGTGATCCAATTACATATACTTCTCTCCCATAGAAGGGCTGTTTATAAATTACAGTAGATATAATTTTTATGGAATACATGCATGCATAAATTTACAGAAAATACAAAAGCATGCATAGAAGCAATTTTTAACAACTTATCTTTTGGATAATGATCATCAATTTTACTTAAAATGTTTGCCATGCAATATGCCAAACATCAATATTCTGCAATAACCAATATAATTGTTGTTTGAAACAATGAACAGATGTCTCATCAGGTTTTTAAGACTTTTTTTTTTTCTAAAATACCTTCTTGATTTTATTTTACAATTCTTTATTAACACCTCAACATCTTCATAACTGGATATTAAAACTTTGGAGATAAAGAAAGATGATTCCACATTAATGCTCTCTTTTGCCAAAGAATTGCTGTGGGCAAATTGAGTAACAACAAATATGCAGCTAGTATTTGATTACTATTGATTATAATTGATAACAATAGATTAAAGAAGCTTCCTCTACTTTCTGCAAAGCTTTTTGTTTTTCACCAGTTAATTTGCATCTCCCTTGATAAAATCCAACAAAGGCTTAAGTCCTCCTGTGGTGAGCTTAAGGTGAGGTCTTAGCCAATTGACATCTTCTGGAAGCTTTTGAAAATAATTTGAAGTAAGCAAATCATCTTTTCTTTCTTGAATTTTTTTTACCATAATTTTTCGAGGATATAAATGAGACCCTAAATGTTAAAAAGATATTGCCTCTGAATCTTTTCTATAGCAACAGCTACTCCACAAAACTTTACAGCTCATTGTGTAAGAGCAAAGATTTGTAGTAAACTTCTCTTCACAGGCATTAGCTAATAAAATACTTTCCATATAGGAAACAATATGCATTGAAAGATCCATGTCCTAGCTCCTTATATTGAAGCAGAGACAAAAAAAAAAAAAAAAAAAAAAAAAAAAAAAAAAAAAAAAAAAAAAAAAAAAAAAAAAAAAAAAAAAAAAAAAAAAAAAAAAAAAAAAAAAAAAAAAAAAACCTTACATAATGTAAGGCTATTAGGCATTTCTAGAGGCAAAACTTTCTGATGATCACAAGCTCACTAGAAGCAAATCCTTTACAATTATCAGGATACAAAGGAAAAAACAACCTTCCAAATCTATAATAATTCTATATGGAGTAGACAGGCCAAATTGTAATGCCCTTAGAAGTTCCACAGCCTCATTGACCTTTCATAGATCCTAAGTTTAAACTTTATTTTGAACAACACCTGGATAGGTCTGTAATAATGTTGTTTTGGCTTAAAAAATAATTCCAAGGAGGCAAAGAGAGGTGAGTCACAAAATCTACCCTAGGCAGAAATTACAAAACAAAAGAAACACCTCACAAGCCTTGCCGAGGCTGCTCTGAGCTTTGCATTAACTCAGATGTAAATTTTTTTTTTCACTACTGGTTTCTTTTTTTTTTTTTTTTCATTTATTTTCTCTTTATTAGATATTTTCTTCATTTACATTTCTCATAATATCCAGAAATTTTCCCTCACCCTCCCGTGTCCCCGCCCTGCTCCCCTACCCACTCCCTCCCACTTAATGGCCCTGGCATTCCCCTGTACTGGGGGATATAGAGTCTGTATGACCAAGGGGCCTCTCCTCCCAATGATAGCCAACTAGGCCATCTTCTTCCATATATGCAGCTAGAGACATGAGCGCAGGGGGAACTAGTTAGTTCATGTTATTCTTCCACCTAGAGGGTTGAAGACCCCTTCCGCTCCTTGGGTACTTTCTCTNCAGCATTATCTTGCTGGCATATGCTATAGTGTTTATTTTGGTGGCTGATTATGGGAGGGATCCCTGGCAGCCGCCGTCACTGGTTGGTCCATCCTTTTGATTCAGCTTCACACATGATCTCTGTAACTCCTTCAGTGTGTGCTTTGTTCTTAATTCTAGGAAGGGGCAAAGAGACCACATTTTGAACTTCATTCTTCTTCTGTTTAGTAAGTTGTATCTTGGGTAGTCTAGGCTTCTGGGCTAGTATCCACATACCAGTGAGTACATGTTATGTGAGTTCTTTTGTGATTGGGTTACCTCACTCAGGATGACACCCTCCAGATCCATCCATTTGCCTAGGAATATTTCTTAATCTGAGCATAGTGCCTGAGTCCTGGCCCAAAGACTAGCCCTACTGCAGTGAGGACAGATTCCAGGGGAAGAATTCGACTGTCTTAAGATGACATAAAACATTCCTTATAACCTTGGTGTTGTGAAAGCATTGCTTGTACTGTAGTCCTCTGTAAGGCAGCAACCATAGCCAAACTGATTGAACAAGGGTCCAATTTCTGCACAAAGATGAATATAGCCATACAAGTCTGTCTTTGCTTTGTATGGCCAGATGGCCACAGCAAGCTGCATTGGGGCTTTCATAAGATGATTAGTCTTGTAATCAACCTAATTACAATATATGGGCGAGTTTAAAAATCCTAAACTTTTGATCAAAGTGCAAACTGCAATCAAGGGAACACTGGCAATTTTAACCATAATTTTTAAGATTCTTTCTATTAGAATATATCCATACATTTTGGAAAGTAAAACCCAATTTTAAACAATCTACTTTCTTTAAAATCAATACCAAAATCTTCACTTTCATCTTATGAACTTTGGCTGCCAATTCATATATATGAATGCATGACAGTACAACTTTTAATGCTTCATTAAAGAAAACATTGTTTTAAACCTTATCCATTATAAGTCTAGTTTCTAGGATAAGAATTACATAAAATAGTATCTTTAGAGGCCTAGTTTTCTGGACTGGTTCATGACATATGCTATTGTTTAAAATGACTCCAACCTTGAGTTACAAGTTTGAAGCTAACTTTCTTATTAGCAATATTACACATTTTTAATCATACCCAATCACTTATAAGCCAATACTCTATGACCAAGATATGTAGAGCATATTTATACCTGTTAAGACCAGTCAGAAACCAAATGAAGTGGCTACATAAATCTTATAAATTTAGACTAATCACCAATCAAATAATTTTACTTTTTCTAGCTATAATTTCAAGAGGATCAACACTTTGTCATTTGCTGAATCCAATAATCACAATTGCAGAGATTTTTCAAATAAATAAATAAATAAATAAACAGCTATCAGCTTATTTTCCTTAGAACTCAGAAGCTGCAGACCCCTTTTAAAAGCAGCTTTTCAGAAGGAGCTCTCCTGCTGTGCTTGACTCCTGGCTAAAGGTGTGGGGCAACTTTATTCAGCCTTTGCTGTGCAAACTGGGACTGAATCAAGAGATTGATAGCCAGCACATAAAGTTTTAACCATTTTTTCTTTTCAACATGAGACATAGAAGAACAGTCATTCAGAGAGTGAAACAAAAGCAGACACAAATTGACATGTGGACAGATTGGTGCACCAAACACAGACAATACAGAGAGGGTAGAGAACTTGATGTAACCAGAACCAAGGATGTCTCCTGTAGGTGTCTGAGAGAAAGCAGGACTTCACCCAATTTTCCTCTGTCCCTGGAAAACCTCTGAAATCCATTTTCCCTCTCTCTCTCTCTCTCTCTCTCTCTCTCTCTCTCTCTCTCTCTCATGTCATTTGTATATCTAGCATCTCCCTCTTGTTTCTTTTTTTGCTTTTTACTTATTTTATTTTATTTTATTTTATTTTATTTTATTAGTTTAAGCCCTACTCCTCCTGCCTGATGCAGTTCTTGTCTGTGGACAAATGCCTGTTTAGACTTTTCCAATCACATTTTCCACTGTCAACCCCTAGCTGATATCAGCATTGGACTGACACTGCCTCAGTCTAGCCTATATTCTTTTTGTACGCTTGGAATCAACAGTATTCAAAAGGTGAAATTTTTAACGCTAACATGGTGTGTGTTGCTTACCATGCAGAATACATCTTCTTCTGTTTTCTGTGGAGCCCCACCAAGACAGTGTACTCCCAGTCCTTCTTTCTACTTTCAGGCCACTCATTGAGCATCACCTGTAGCCACCAGCAGCCACAGGTTACTGGGTTCCTAAAAGGAAAGATGTGGCTTGTATGGGAAAGGCAGCCAGAAAAATAATGAGCCAAGACAAAATTCTCTGATCAAGGCCAATGTTTACTTATAAATCCAAGCTTATAAGGGGGAGGGGGACCGACCCATCATCACCATGCCTGAATCTTGTTGCTTTGTCAGGAAAACAGGTTCAGCCTCTCAGCAGGTAGTGGCATCTTGGAGGAAAGCTGCAGATATGGCAGGACAATAGACTTTACCTAGGTTGGAAGATTCTACCCTTGGTGGGCTCTCAAATGTGGCAGAGCCAACCTGCTCAAGGCTGGGGCAAGGGGTGGGGGAAGGATACCTTACTTTCAGCTATGGTGCAGTTCCAGTCTCCTAAGGGGAAATCCTTCAACAATATAGGCTGGATTCTGGGTCGGGGCACTGTTTCTTACTTGTATGTTTTTCCATGACTCCAGGATAATATGCTCCCTTTCTTCAGTAGTAAAGAGAACCTGAAAAAGTTGCTGACTGTCATCTCTGGTGAGTTAATGAGTAAAGGGAACATTATCTAAGAAGTCAATAAGATATTTAGGGTTCTCAGAAAATAGAGCATTTTGCATCCTGCATTTTTAGAGGTGAGCGGTAGCAAAGGGCTAGTGGTGGTGAAGTTGGTTCCCATGCTGTTCTGCAGGCACTGCTGCCCATAGGGGAAGAAGAGTGGAATCTGGCTCCAGCCTTCCAGTCTTAGGGCACACTGTGCCTCTACTTCTTGAGCCCTGCACAGGGCCCCTTCTGTCACCAAAGCGGATGCTGCTGAAATAGATGGCAGGGTCAGAGCTGACACCTGTTGCTCCTTGTCATCATGAGGCACAGGCAGAGTGGTTTATGAGGTTGGGGTGGTGATGAGATCCTTTAGGATACTATCAAGTAAAACAGGGTGAAGAGGAGCTATTGATTTGGAAGTCTCTTGCTCATCAATCACCAGGCTCATCACAGTTCCTATTGATGCAAAAATATTAGCAGGGTCAAAGAGGAAAGGCTCAACTCAAGGTGGTAGGTTACTAATTAAATTCTTTCCAACTACTATATAGCAGACTTGATCAGGGTTGCCTATGAGCATTTTGAAACACTCTATCTATCACTGCCATCACTATGGTGGAGATGGAAGTTTCCCTCCAGTGGCCATCCAACATTGAAAGCTGGCCACCCTAAACTGCAGTAAGTGGCCATTTTCTCTTTCTTCACAGTTATAGAGAAGTTATGAACCCTAGTCTTAACTTCTTTAAAATTAGTCTATACAAGATTAATGGGGTTATAGAAGGTCTGCTCCATGGGGTCCATCACAGTCTAATGTAAGTAAAGATCAAACAACACAAAAAACAGAATAGACAAACAGATATGTACAAAAGAGCCACTCTGTGACAAGCAGCATGAGGAGGAAAATAATTGACAGTGGGACTCTCCATCCTCCACCAAAAGTTCTTCCAACTGGCAGAAGATTACCTCATTTATCATGGGGCCAGAAATGTCTCCCTGACTCAGGAGGTTATGATTCTCCAGCATGTCAACTCCAAGTCACTCCCTGTCATGTATACTGACACCTAGAGCCTTTTTCAAAAGCAAAAGTAAGAATAGGCACAAACAACACACAGAAAAACCAGATACTTACCAGCCACTACAAGACTCTCCAGGTAGGGTCCTGGAGGTTTGGTGGATCCTGAACAAGACTGCAAATGTGGTGTCTAGTTCACAAGACTCACAAAGAGACCACCAGGAACCACAACTCTGATATAAGGACACAAGAGTCTTTATTCAGGCTTGACCTGGACCACAAACATTCCTGATGCAAGAGGAAAGTAGCCCAGAAGTCTAGTGGTATTATTGGGGATTAGAAGGAAAAAAGAAGACAAGCAGTGATTTCTAGCCCTTGTTGTTATATGATTGGGTAAAAGGGCAAATGCATGTTGGCCTTAAAACTGATTGGTTTACAGCATCTGGTCTAACCATAAGGAGGGACCACACATATAATAGGAGTATCTTGACCTAGGAATGATTCATGTTTACTTAACCTATTTTACTTAGCTTCATGCTGCTTTTGGTGAGACCGAGTTTTTGGAGTCATTTTTGTTTTCTGTCACAGAGTGGCTCTTTTGTACATATCTGTTTGTCTATTATTATTTTGGCTGGTAAAGCTGTTACATTTATTTGCTATTGCCAGAATATCTCATGTTTCTTCCCAGAATTCAAGGGTGGAATTCAAATCACTCTGAAAACAAAAAGCTTGAAACTAAGTCTAATACTTAAAATGGAGATTGTTCTGCTACCTCAGTCCCTTCACTTTCAGACAAAATTCAGACTTTGCATTTCAACTGAGTTAAGGAGAAAGCATTCCTCATTCATCTGAGAAAGTTTCTGTACTCTTGAAACTTGATTCGATTTTGAAAAAGTTAATACTCCAAAGTGTATTATTTCCTCTAGCTTATCTAATTGTAGGGACATACTAAGCTACATTGTGCTTGACTTGCAAATCATTTTTCAATTATTTCAAATGCTAAATATAGTTCCTGATACTTTCTAACCCCATTTCTAGTTCAGTTAGGAAACTGGGCTATGTGTTCCCTCCCAGCGTGCTAACAGTATCACAGAGTATATATCCTAGTAAAAGAATGGAGTCTTTTAGTTTTTTCTCTGCTTAGACTGATCTAACAATAAGTTTGATGTATGCAACCTCAGGAATATGATCCTACCAGAAATAAGCTTGAGAAGCAGACACTGTGGTGCTGTGAAGGCCCCATACTCAGCAGCTGTAGTACTTCAAGGTAGCTGACACCTTTTTGTGTTAGCCAAAATAAAATTGAGAGTTAACTAATGTTTACTAACCTATCCATGAAAATGACTTCTACACATACAGGCTTTAACTTGCAAATGAAAGAATACTTTCATAAAGACTGATCACTGTACTTCCTACACGCTAAAATCATATCAATGTTAACTCTTCAATTTGCCCTAATTTTTATTTTCTCTGTTTTGTTTTTTTCTCATGTTGGAATCACATTTATACATCTTTAAAAAATACTTTGTTTTTCCATTTCATAGTTCATTTCACCTGCATCCTACTATTTCTCTTCCACTCAGTGATGATCCTTTTATACTTTCCTGCTTTCTTTGTTTATTTTGTATTAGGTACTACCAACTAAGAATTTGAAGTTAGGATCATCCGTAACTGAGAGAGAACATGCAATGATTGTATTTCTAGGTCTAGTCTACTTCACTCCATTTATCATTTCCTATATCCTTCCATTTATCTACAAGTTTCACTATTTCATTTTTCTTTACAGATGAATAGTCTTCCATCTATTTATGTATACTTCCATTATCCATTCATCTCATGAAAGACATTTTTGTTTCCATTTCCTTGTTGTTGTGAATTACATATAGCAGCAATAAACATCACTGAGTAAGCACCTATGGAGTAGAATATCAAGTATTTTGGGAATATGCCAAGGACTGGGTCATTAGCTGGATCATATGGTAGATTTATTTTCAATTGTTTGAAGATTCACAATACTGATGTCCATAGTGGCCTCAAAAATGTGCATACTCACTAATAGCAAATGAGTGTTTCTTTTCCTCTACAATCTTGATGGCATCAGTTGTTTATAGGGTTGTTTCTGATACTACGATCCTCTTCCCCAATTGGGTCTTGATCTGTCAATAAAGAAAACCATAAGCTAATTGCTGAGTAGAATAAACTGTAATTTCTGATCCCTGGAGAAAAAGCAAGATGCAAGGGAGGAAAGGGAGGTTTGTCAAGCTTTGAAGAGAGAAGAACCCAGTAGCCATGTAAGGTCTCTGGAGAATCTGGGGCCTGTGGCTACCCCTATAAGCAGATGATCAGGGTGTTTTCCAGGGTCTAGATGGGCCTAACCTCTAAAGTTTAGGGAAGGTGAGAGGTATGAAACTAAGAGTATTGATAAGGGCATTTTTTACCAGGTAGGAGATTGCAGCACCTAGCAATTGTGCGAAGAAGTCAAGTTGAAATTGAACAACTTGGTGCTTGTGTCTGTTACCTATGGATTTAAGAGAAGCTGGGTGTAGTCTTGTAGCATGATCTGATTCAAAAAAACTTAGCCATGGTAGCAAAAAGCTACATGCAACAGATGACATACAATGTGGAAAGCGAGAATCCACTATTAATTTAGAAATTCTCAGATTGAGCATGTACATACAGTGATATAAGTCTAAGAAGAGGGAAAACTGGTTTCTCAGCAAAGGAGAGGAGTGAGTCATGTGGTGGCTTGAGCATATGGGATACTTCAACAAAAGAACAGTTGGGCGCTATAAGAATTCTGTGATGGACTTCAAGTGTGGGAGATTAGAAGTCTAAAAGTACATTAAGCAGAAGGGAATTTAACTATACGTATTAAACTATATTAAAAACCTTAGATCAAAGCCAGGAGATAGGGTGCCTAGCTTATCTCAGATAGTAGGAATTTAAGCCTTGAAAATTATATAAAGAGAGAGCCTGGAAATAGGTTCATTCAGTAAGTAAACAGAGGTATTAAGTAAATAATTAAGGCCTTGATCTCATGAAAGTCAGAGCAGGGGACAGTAGAAGCACTGTTTCAACAGATAATATGTGTTTAGAGTTCTGTATTTGGTTTGAATTGATTTAATTGTCAAGATGAGTATGATTTTAATTTAGGTGCTTATATTAAAAACCTGCTGGGAGAGAGGTCAAGTTAAATATTTAATGAATACTGGTTATTGGACCAAGAACATTGTATTTTAGGGGAAGGTCTCTGCATTTGTTTTGACAAGAAAGGAGCATAGGCTCTGGACCCCTTCCAGAGTGAAATGAGTCAGATATAACAGGGCGAAACTGCCTAAAGAACTAGAAAAATTCAAGCAAACCAAACAGGACAGGTAAAGATTCTTTGTGCCATCCTTCACATTGCATGGATGAAGACTTATCATAATTGGTTATTAATAAAATTAACTCATTAAAAAGGTGGGAGGAGACGCCCTTGGTCTTGCGAAGATTACATGCCCCAGTACAGGGAAAGCCAGGGCCAGGAAACAGGAGTGGGTGGGTTGGGGAGCAGGGTGGGGTGAGGGTATAGTGGATTTTCAGAGAGGAAACTGGGAAGGGTGATAGCATTTGAAATGTAAATGAAGGCAGCCATGGTGGAGCATGCTTTTAATCCCAGCATTCGGGATGCAGAGGCAGG
The DNA here is from genome assembly GCA_902729485.2 of Mus minutoides. Lineage (NCBI taxonomy): Eukaryota > Metazoa > Chordata > Mammalia > Rodentia > Muridae > Mus > Mus minutoides. The sequence goes on along the minus strand of LR749503.1, from coordinate 1,931,439 downwards.
AGGATTTCTGAGTTTGAGGACATCTTGGTCTACAAAGTGCGTTCCAGGATAGCCAGGACTATACAGAGAAACCCTGTCTTGAAAAACAAAACAAATAAAGAGAGAGAGAGAGAGAGAGAGAGAGAGAGAGAGAGAGAGAAAAGTAAATGAATAAAATATCTAATACAAAATTAACATTACAAAAAGACAGCTGTCTTTCACAAGCTAAAACACGGAGCAGAATTTCATTCTTAACTAATGTGTGTACCCTGAAAAACCTATACAGATATCTTAATGGTACTAAAATTTTGGCTGTGACATTTATACATTACAAAATGGACAGCTTTTAAAGATTCATCTCCAGAAATAATGAACTGACCTGCTTAAAGCCCTTCTTTGGGTTTCTGTCCAAAACAGCTTTGAGAAATGTCATGGAATTTAGGTCATCTTGTCTCATTCAAACTTTCAGATGGATCTAGTCAGAAGTTCAGTCAAGACCTGAGCCTTCTAGGCATACATAGACTGGAGAACAGATGCTAAAGCTAGCTTTCTTAAACTCTAACCAAATTTTCTAATTCACCTACCTACTCCCACCCTTTTAAAGAAATTTTTGTCAGCCCTGTTCAGCAAGAAGTTATGGAATACTCATCAGCCCAATTCCCTGGGTTTGGGGCTCTAGTAATGGTTATTTTACAATTATAGAAATGCCATTATAAGGTTAATTTGGGAGGTCATAATTTTGAACAGGGAGTAAATAGGTGGAATTGATTGTGTAGCCATAAATACAATTGTTAAAAGTCTTTGTAATTGATGGAAAGTTGAAGTTATAATTTCTTACATTGGTAGAGAATTTATTTTTATACAGATCTAAGGTTTTATTACTATGTATTTCTTACATTGACACAAAACTTGAGATTAATATTGGTACATTTAGTAATTGTGCCTATACAACTCATTTAACAGTAAAAAACTTAGACCCAGTGTCTTAGTCAGGGTTTCTATTCCTGCACAAACATCATGACCAAGAAGCAAATTGGGGAGGAAAGGGTTTATTCGGCTTACATTTCCATACTGCTGTTCATCAAAGGAAGTCAGGACTGGAACTCAAGCAGGAGCTGATGCAGAAGCCATGGAGGGATGTTCTTTACTGGCTTGCTCATCCTGCTCTCTTATAGAACCCAAGACTGCCAGCCCAGAGATGGTCCCACCCACAAGGGGCCCTTGATCACTAATTGAGAAAATGCCTCACAGCTAGATCTCATGGAGGCATTTCCCCAACTGAAACTCCTTTTTCTGTGATAATTCCAGCTGTGTCAAGTTGACACAAACCTAGCCAGTACAATTGANAAGGAAGTCAGGACTGGAACTCAAGCAGGAGCTGATGCAGAAGCCATGGAGGGATGTTCTTTACTGGCTTGCTTCCCTTGGCTTGCTCAGCCTGCTCTCTTATAGAACCCAAGACTGCCAGCCCAGAGATGGTCCCACCCACAAAGGGCCCTTGATCACTAATTGAGAAAATGCCTCACAGCTAGATCTCATGGAGGCATTTCCCCAACTGAAACTCCTTTTTCTGTGATAATTCCAGCTGTGTCAAGTTGACACAAACCTAGCCAGTACACCCAGTCCTTCTAATAACTGCTATTACAAACTGTTTTTAGGAATGATTAAGCAATATGAGTTAAGGGCCAGATAGCAAATGCATGGTTATGTTAGATTCTGATTTAATTATAAAAGGGTGTTTTCGATACACACACACACACACACACACACACACACACACACACACACACACATATATATATGCACTATATAACCTTGACTACTCTTAGCTATTTCTTATTGATATATATTGAAAACACCCTTTTATAATCAAATCAGAATATATGTGTGTGTGTGTGTGTGTGTGTGTGTGTATATATATATATATATATATATATATATACTCTTCAAAACATCAGAAATCCACAGAATGTGACATTTAATATGATTAAATCATTTGACATTAAGACATATTGCTTCTGATAGCACTTCCTTCTTAGTTCAAAAAAATTGAGCATCTTCACCTGCAGGCAAAGTTTCTCAGTATAGCAAGATAGACACTGGGCATATATTGCCCATTTCATCTGCAGACAAAATCCTGTACAAGAAAAGGACATATTATGCAGAATATTCTACGGTTGGCTCTGCAAATACATAATAAGCAGTCCTTAAAGATTCTGCTTTGCAAAGTTTTGTCAGATAATCCTGGGCCAGAAAGCTGAAGTGATACTCCAATATTTTGAGGAATTAGGGAGCTGTTTAGGTAGTCAGCTGTCTCTGCAATTGTTTAAGTTTGAGAAGCTATGCTTGATGCTTCCTATGTAACCAGGTAATATTTAAGTTCTCAGATTTCTGACGGGGTTGAGGACTAGTTTTAGACTCATAATCAAACAGAAGTTGTTTAACAGTGAGGAAGTTCTGATTAAGAAACTTTTGATTGGATTCAAGACTCACTCTATAAGGTGGAGCCCATCACTTGACACTATGATGCCAAGGACCTGAAATTACGTAGGTCATAAGCATATGAGAAAATACCGCAATTGTTCTTAGAGGCAGAGGTTCTCAACATGTGAGTTGCAAACCCCTAAAAGATCAAACAAGATTTTATAGTAATCAGCTAAAGCCATTAGAAAACAGATATTTACATATAATTCAAAAAATAGCTAGTATATAATAATAGTTATAGTTATGAAGTAGCAATGAAATAATTTTGTGGTTGGGAGGTCAACCCAACATGAGGAAGGATCGCAGCATTATGAAGGCTGAGAACCGCTGTGCAATACAAATGACTTCTAATGACATATTCAACCTTCATCATAGAGGTTTCTTCTTGTGGACTTCCACAATAAAACAATATGCAAAGAGTAAGCAAGTTTGACACAATCCATCCTAAATGGATCTTTTCCTCTACAGCCCTCCCCTCAAGGTGAAGGAAGGTTTGTTGAAGAGAATAAATATTGTAAGGTTTGTTGAAGAGAATAAATATTGTAAGAGCCAAAGGTACTGGATAACTTTCAAGGCAGAACATCTTCCATAAGCAAGAGAAGTGACTCACATATGAAGTTGCAGAGAATATGACAGGATGTACAAGACCTACACAGGTTCAAGCCTAGAAAAATCCCACCACTGAGAAGGGGAAGTGGACACTTCTATCAAAGAAAATATTTGCAATTTTGATACCTGCTGGTATAGGAAAATTTAATTTTCTCTAATAGAGTATCACTGGATGTATTACCTATACTCTAGAGCAACCCATGCCCATAAATTGACCAACAGAGAACTCTGTATTGTTTTTTATGTGCTTTTGTTTTTATTGGTAATATTTGTCTCATTGGATTTTGTCTTCTTTGATTTTTTGGGGGGAGGGGGTTGTAAGTTTTTGAGAGAAAGAATGAACATAGAGTTAGATTCATAAGTAGGTGGGAAGGGGTTTGGGTAAACTAGAAGACCAGAAAGAGTACGATCAAAATACAGTGTATGAAAACACTTACAAAGATTAAAACCTATAGGAAGACGAGGATGGAGTAGAGAGAAGTGATTACATTTTCCTGTAAATTCACGTGGGGAATACATTGGGTCCAAGATAAGGAGATTATCTGCCACCTATTGCACATTCCAGCAATTCATCTCCCCAGAAGAACACAGAAAACAAATTGGGATTTGTTAAACGTAATTAAAATGACACAGATAAGGGAGCAGATGCACTGGGCATGGTGGCACACGCCTTTAATCCCAGCACTCGGGAGGCTGAGGCAGGCGGATTTCTGAGTTCGGGGCCAGCCTGGTCTACAGAGTGAGTTCCGGCACAGGCAGGGCTACGCAGAGAAACCCTGTCTCGAAAAAAAACAACAACAACAACAACAAACAAACAAAAGAGAGCGATGCAAAAGTAAATCTCCAGGAAAGATCAAAGAACAGATGAGACAAACTCCAAGGAGTTCAAATAGGCAATTGTGGAGGTTACAGTGTGATTGTAAATAGTTCATAAAAGTGAAAAACCTTTTATTGAAAGGAGATAATGGGGAATACTTTTGAAAATAGAACCAAAAATGGTAAGCTGCTTTAATTTTTGCTGAAGTCAACACAAATGAAACTTTTCTGACATTGTCACCCAATAGCTAGAAAGCTATTAGAAACCTGCTAGGGAAAACCATAGTAATGTGGTTTTAAAATCAGTGCACTGACATTGGGTTAGTCAACAAAATATAATGAGACTCTTCACCAAAGTTTTACACTGAAACAAACCAATATTTGGCATCATCAGCTATAACATACAGACAAAACTTATATCATGATTATCTCATACAGGTTAAAACCCATCAGCATGCTAGAAATAATTGTTCTTTCTGTCTACAGAACTGGTGGCCCACACCATCTGTAATTCCATTTCAAGGAGATACAATAAACTCTACTCCCCTCTTTAGACACTGCACACACATTTATGCATACAAAATGTACAGCCACAAAAATGTTAAGTCTTAAAAACATTTTTAATGTGGGTAAAACCAAGGAAGGAAAAGAAAGACAGCAGTGCTCCACAAAAATAAGCAGCATCCTTGTTCAGTTTATATTTCTGCAGTAAGTAATGCTTTACTCTCTTCCAAACACATCCACTGCTTCATGCTTTCTTAAGTTCCCAAAGGTGCTAAGTTTCTACCTATGAACATCAGCTCACTATTGAAGGATACATGGAATCGCTAAGACATCAAACTAGTTAGTTTAGCAAGAATACAGGACTGGTTATGTCAATGAGATTTTCCATTAATTACTCAGAAGAGTGATTCACACATTTATCCAATAAGTACAACCTCTTTCTCAGAAAAAAATGCAAAATTATTTTTCTTTATTTATGTGTAAGTATATTCTCATAGATACGACTTTGTTCTGATGTTTTCTAAATGTATTTACTCTCAATTATTTTTCTCCTAAGGGACTAAACTTTGCCTACAGATGAAATATTTTCATGTCATGATCAGTGATACAAACCTACTCATATGTACACATTAACTTTCCAGAAATCCTTTTCAGAATAGTTTCGGAATACATACCCTCTTCCTAGTAAGATAATTATGTTCAGAATTGCAAACCCTTAATAGTAACAGTAACTGGGTATGACAATTTAAAAGAAAACATACATGGAACTTGTAGATTGAATACAATTCTCTTGGTGCTTATTGGGTAAAGAAAATTTATGTGAAATTTCAAAGGCAGTAACAGTTACAGAGAACGAGACACTACCACTGAAATGTGGTAAAGATGCAAATTAGGTGCTAGATTCATGCTATATTACAAAACAATTTCTTATATGCCAAAGAATATAAGTGAATTGGTCTTTTAAAAAAATTCTGTAAAAAATGAATTTCTGGACAATATTGCATCATTGTGAGATTGTGCTTGGTATTTGTCTAATGCATATATAATTTGAGCTCATATAAAACACACAAAAGGCAGCCTTCTTTTATTTCTAAAACAATATGTCAGATTACAAGTTTTACATATCTTTTCTTAAAACTTCCATTATAGTTTTCTCAAATTCAATTCATTTACATCTATAATGCAGCATTTAGCAAAATAAATATATAAATAAACAATGTGTACAGCCTCAGTGCTTTATAACTCAATATAAGCTTAATTCTCACCAAAATTGGTCAAGTTCGAGCAAATAAGTCAATTATAAGAAAAGTATAGTACAGTCAAAGTTATTTATACAAAAGAAGAAAAGGACTCATACTTCTCCCCCAGGAGGAGATTCTGAAAATTCTTAGATTTCAAATCTTATTCATGGCTTACTTGCTTGCTTTCTAATCATTCCCATCTTTTAACTAAATGACATTTTTTCCTGTTTTCTGGACAGTAATCCTATGACGCCTCCTTCTCCACATCCACACAATTCTTTATTAAAATAGAAGGGAAAAGCAGGCAAACATCTAGTTAGTGGCTGCTTATCACAATGTCAAAGCAGATATAAATATTATTAGGAATGCCAGTTGCCTTGCAACTAAGAATCTATTTCCTGTAAGGCAATCAGTTTTCCCAAATTGTCAACTGTAAACTGAAAAAAGATCTATATGGTGAATCCAAGCATATTTCCTTGTATGAGACATCTAAAGTTAGTATCCTACAAGACCAGGTGTTTATATACCTGCAACAGGCAACTAATTTAGATATCTTTGCATTGTATTTACAAGTTGTACTTTTCAGAGACTACCCAGAAAAATTATAACACTAGACAGCTGACATGTTGAAACTCAAAGATTTTCCAGCAAAATTGTAAAACAGAATAAGTAAGAAGACAATTTAATCCATAAAAGAAGCCTAAAATCTCACAATGCACACTAATACATATCCATTCTGATAGTTTTGGAAGACATTGAAGAGGAACACAATGTTGATTATAGGCTATCATCAGTAGATGTCCAAATTCTACAACAGGCTATCACAAGTAGATGCCTACATTCCATACACAGGTGGTCACAATTAGAAACTTAGGGTTTCAGAAACCTCATCCTTACTCTTAAAATTGGTTTATATTCTATTAAATCAGAACATGTTGTAGAAAATGACTGAGATTTCTATATTCAGAGTATGCGCTTAGAGAGTTTAGGGTGACTGACACTTTATTTGAACATATCTGATTTCTTTCCACTCAGAAGAATACAAGGTTCAGAAAGTGTAAGTGATACAGCCAAGCACAAATCTAAAAAGTGTCCACTTTAGCTTGATTCCTGACATCAGAATGCAGTCTGAAAAAAATATATTGCCTCTTTAGTAATACCATTAATAATGTTAATAGTCAGGAGCAAATAGCCCTCACCTGTGATGGGCAGAGTTAGCAAATGAAAGTACAAACACTAACAGTAGCATTTCAGCCAGCCAATTATTGAAGATAATATATTCAAAAACTGAAGATATTTGATATACACCAATATTTGTGTGTTCATCATCCATCTGAAATTGTGATATGGCACTACCTGAAAAACACAGAAAACAGATTTCAGCTAACTAAAAGGTAAATGTAGCTCTCAATTCATTTCTGAAATTCATATGCATACTCTATGCCAAATATTTTAAGCACTAAATCTTCTTGTGTAGCATTCTCTCCTTCAATATTATTGGTTCTCTTCTTACTCAGTTTAAGCATCCTCAAGACTTTGTCTCATTTCTCTCACTTCTTTTTGTGAGAGTATGGCATTTGCTTTGGTTTTTGTCTTTACGAGACTCTTATACAATTGATCCATCACAGATTCTACCTGTTGTTCGCAGGTCAAACCACAGTCCTCTCTGCTATTATACCTTAGCAGATCTCTCATTCTTGTACTTTAAGTACATAGTGGGTCTACAGACAAACTATAGCCATCTCTAGCTCTATTTTGTTTATGATTACAAAGGAAGATTTAACTTATTTTTAAATTCTCATCTTTTGCATATTTGAATAATAGACTTTGCATTTTTTAAAGTGAAAATATAACTTTAATCCAGTAAATTCTGGTTATTGTTTCTTTTCCAGCAACTCCTAACAGAGTCTCCTGACTTCTCACCTTGATCAAATCCACATCATTTTTTTTCTTTCTCATTATGATATAAACAGGCATCTAAAAAATGATGGTGATGATGATAATGATGATGACATAAATAAAATTAAAACAAAGAAATCAGAATAGGATAACAATAACAAAATAGAAGAAAGATAGCCAAAGAAAAAGATTAAGAAACACATATAAACTCACAGAGTAACTCATATTTACACAGACAAATAACCCATAAAAACAAAAATCAGCAAACCAGAATATATATGCAAGGACATGCAAGAAAAAAATCTCTGAGGAAAAATTATGAGACATAAGAACCTCCAAAATTTCCATTGAGTTCATTTTGTCTTGCCCTTCTCCTGCTTGGCATCCGCCTGGCCTTAACAATCGTTTGATCAGCCAATGAACTCTGGTAGAAAAAACTAATTTGTCATTTGAGTGTAGTTACTAACTGGAGATTGCTTTTGCACTTAGGCATGTGTTCCCTGTCCCGTTCAATACTGAGACCCCATCTGCTTTACAATTCGCAGGGCTTATGAATGCTACCATAGCCTCTGCCAGCTCATATGTGGATTTCTTCTGCTTTATTTACAGGGCTTTGTTCTATTGGTGTCCTCTATTTCTTCAGGCTCTTACAATCTATCTGCTCCATTTTTTTTACAGAGTTCCCTGAGTCTGACAGATAAAGTTTTGATGAAGACATCCTTTTTTAGGACCAAGTATTCCAAAATCTCTCAATCTGCATACTATACTCCATTTCATGTCCTGGTGCCTCTTTAATACTCAAACCATGTAAACCATGTATTTTATATATTTTTTTCTTTCTAAGCATGCTATGGTTATTTGAAATGTTCTTCATAAGACATAACCAGAGAACAAAATACTTCTGCTAGGCTTTTTGAGATTTCCTACTGCAATAAATATGAACCTCTTTACATTAGCCTCAGGTAGACTCCAGATAAGGGCCAAAGCCACCACATTCTTCACCAAAATACCAAGAAAATAGTCTCTAGGCCACATACTGAAATTCTCCACTGAAATATCTTGGACCAGGATGCACAGCTCAAAGCACTCTTAGCCACTAAGTCTTGCATATTTCTACTAGGATATCCCACCAAGCCCCACTTAAAGCATTTCACTGCTTTCCAAATCCAAAGTCCCCCAATCCACATTCTTCTGAACAAAAGCGTGCTCAGTCTTATCACTGCCACATCCCACTCCCGGTAATAAAGTCTGTTTTAGTTAGGGTTTTACTGCTGTGAACAGACATCATGACCACATGACCTAGGCATATGAAAACCATCACAAGCTGGATCTTGAGATTGGTTGATTTTTGCCTTCCTGAAGACCCTTCACACTGATTACCATAGTGACTGTACAAATCTGTACTTCTACCAGCAACAGACTAGTGCTTTCCTTACTCCATCAGCATGTGCTGTCATTTGTTTTTATTGATCTTGGCCATTCCAAATAGTGTAAGAAATAAAAATCTTAACATCGTTTTGATTGCTTTTCCCTGATGTCAAACATATCTTTAAGTGTTTCTTCCTCACACATTTGTGTTTCCACCTTTGAGAATTCCCTGATTATATCTGTTCCTCGTTTTTAATTGGGCTCTTTGGTTTTTTAATGGTTATATATTCAGATTTTTAAAATTATTTATCAATCTATAATATTTATCTTCTATTATATAGTTGGTTAAAAAGAGAAATCCCATTTTATAGGCTTCCACTTTGTCCAAGTGATGGTGTTCTTTACAGTGCAGAATCTTTTCAATTTCATGAGGTCTCATTTATTAACATTTCTTAGTGGCTCTGCTATGATTGTTCTGTTCATAAATTCCAATTCAATGAGTATAAAATTATTAAAATTATTCACCACCATCATTTCTATTAGATTCAGTGTGTCTGTCTGGACTTATGTTAATGTTGTTGATCTATTTGGACTTGAGTTTCATGGAGAATGACAAGTATTGGTCAATCTGAATTCTATCTGCAGACTTCCAGATTCAGTGTATCATTTGTTGAATATGATATCTATTTTTTCAATATACATTTCTGGCTTGTTTATCAAAAATTAGATGTACGTTGGAATATAACATTATGCCTAACTCTCAAATTCAATTCCATCGATCATGGTCTCTCTTTTTACACCAATACCAATGCTGTTTTTATTGCTCTGGCCCTGAAGTATAATCTGAAATCAAAGATGATGATACTTCAAGCAATTCATATAATACTCAGTATTATTTTAACTATCCTGGGAATTTTGTGTTTCCATATTAAGCTGAAAATTGTCCTTTCAAATTTCTATGAAGAATCATGTTAGAATTTTGATGGGTATTGCATTGAATCTGTAGATTGCTTTTTTTGTAGATCTTTACTACATTAATCCTACCGATTCATGAATCTAGAAAATCATCCCATCTTTTTTACTTTAAGAGGAAAAGGGGTTTTATTTGGTACGTGATTTCAAGTTACAGTCAATTCCAGAGAAGTCAAGACAAGAATTCAGATTTGCACGAAAATTTTCATGTAGCCAAGGATGACTCCTGCTTCAGTTGTCAGAGTGCTGTTATTGATCATCAAAGACTGGCTCAGAAAAATCTTTCATATTTATTTGGTGAAGAACTATATTCAATATTACAATATTAGCAAACTCACACTATTTTGTATAGAACCATTGCATAATAGTTGGGAAAGAAAATGGCGTTTTCATTTCCGTTCATCTTCATAGACCATCCATCAAATCCTGGTAGTATAGGTAAGAGCTCTAACAAGATTCAAATGTTTAGCAGCATTGAGGTTTGCTCACAAAGGGCTTCCTGCACATCCTTACATATTTCTTATTTCTGGTTTTAAGCCACTCTTGCTGATTTCACTTTTGAGAGCTTCTCTGCACAGTAGCCTTGTTTTAAACAAGAGACCACGAATCCTGTTGCATGTATCTTTTGCTACCTTTGCCTAAGCTTTGGGAGTGGGCTGTACTCGCCCAGATAAATATTGGATTCGCAGATGAAAAACAGACACACACAAGTTGTTCAACTTAAACTTGCCTTATTGGGTCAACTGCTGGGTACCTCTAATCAACCTCGGTTAGCATGCCCTACCCAATTCTCCCAGATCAGCACTGGGAGATGGTTATTCAGGTGGATCATAGGTGTCATAGTTGAGTGGGAATGTTGGTTGCCTCTCACCTTTCGAAACGTGCATAAAACACCTTCTGGTACTATGAAAGCTAGTCCCTAGAGATAGGGAATTAATGCCAGTTCCAGCTCAGTGACCTCTGGGCCTTGTTTCTGAAGTATATACTGTCTTCTTCAACATGTGAGAGGGCAGTAAACAAAAGAAGCAGCAATAGACTGTATTATTGGGGAGTTATTTAGAAAGCCCTTTCTAATACCTGAACAGAGGGTTTTCATGTTTGACATTCTGGTTTTTGTTAGGTTTTGTTTGGAACTTGGAGTAAGTGTTATCTGCCTAGATAAGCAAAGTTTATTAAAACTGAAGCATGTGCATCGCAAGGTTTATAAAGGCAGCTAATTAATAATGTAATTTCCTGTGACTTTTTCAATGATCCATATTATTAATTTTCCCACTACTCCTTCTACTGTATTTACCTGCATGCCCTTTTCCCAAGTAGCCTTCTTCCTCCTTGGTCTCCATTAGATCAGTTCTATCCTGCTATTTCCATTCATGTGCCTCCTAAATTCTTCCACATTAACCCCTCAAACTTCCCAAGGATTCCCCATTTTTCCCTATTATATCACTTGTAGCCTGTTATTTCTTTTTATTTCCCTCCCACTTTCTTCTACATTTAGGTTTCCTCCTCCCTAAGGATGGCTCCACTGTTTCCGTTTCCCCTATCAGAAGCATATCAGAAAGCATCCTCAACCAATCGTGCCAGGAAAACTTGATATTCACATGCAGAAGAAATTAGATACCTTGCACATAAATTGACTTCAAAACAGGTTTAAAAAGAACTAGACCTGAAACCCAAACAGTCATTTTTAGATTCCAGCAACTAAAAAGAAATTATAGGCAGTGCCTTGTATCATCTACGTGTAAGAAAAAAAAAAAAAAAAAAGAAAGGATCTCCTGAAGAGGACTTCATTTTCACAAGAATTAAGCCAAGTGGGAATTCATAAACCCAAACTGCTTATTGATAGAAAAAAAAAGAGTACAGTACACATATTTGCCAGCTATTCATCTGACAGAAGTTTGATAACCAAAATATACAGTGAACACAAAGAACAAACAAAACAAAACAAAAACCAAAGAGTCAAGCAACCAAATGATATGTTCAAAAAAAATGACCCAGGAGCCTAAATTGAGATTTTTTTTAAAAGAAGAAGAAAACAATGTTTAAGAAATATTTCAAAACATGTTCATCATACCTGGGATTTAGAGAAAGGAAAATCAAACCAATTTAATTTTCATCTAATCCCAGTTAGACTGGCAGAGATCGATACAGCTGACAACACAGGCTACAGGGGATGGAGGATAAAGGAACCTCAAACGTGGTAGAATTGGAAACTGCTATATCTGCTATGGAAATGGAAGCACAAAATTCTGAAAAAACTAAAACCACAGCCATCATACAAACAAGTTCTACCACTTCTCTGCCTATGCCCAATGGACTCACCATTACACAGATACTTCCTCAGCCAAGTGCATTGCTGCTCTATAGCCAGTTGCTATGAAATGAAAACCACCCAAATGCTATGGTAAGGAAAATGTGGTGCATGAGGTCATACAAACTCAGAAATACACGTGTCACAGGTCCTATTGAAGGCTTCTAGTTGTATTAGAAATTTGTAAGGAAAGACAGAAGCATATTCAGAATAGGTAACATGGGAGCAATAGAAAGAGGAATAGAAAAGTAGAACTAATCTCATCAGGAAAAAGGAAAAAGAGAAGCTTCTTTGGCAGAATGGGGATGCAATTTTAAGTTTTTCTTTAAAAATTTGTACTGACTGGATATAAGATGACATAATATATAAGGCTTTCCAGAAGAAGCCTCCCCTTCTCTATGTCTCAACTTGATTTGAACATATTTTTTTCTTAAATCATTTGAAAAATTAAGGTTACATCATGGCATATCTCCTCCACAGGAAATTCATCTCATTTCTGCAGAATGTGCTTATACACAGAACTTTCTCATGCTTCTTCTTTCCGGTGAAAGGATACTTATCCTCATTCTGGAACTTAGTTTACTCTGAAAATTGATTTGATTTAAAATGCAGCATGATTTTAATATTGAATATCTGTGTGAATAGGTACTGCTTTACTGAATAGTCCGAGCTTTTAATAGTTAGAAATCTGCTATCTCTACAATGAGACTGAAGGAGAAACACTTGGAACTTAAAAGTTAATACTTACAAGCTTGTAGATGTTATACAAAGTCTAAGAGTATGTGTGGTCTCTAGGGCACCATTTTGAAGTTTGTTGTTGAGAATCTTGCCTCCTATTTGAAGCAAACTGAAAAAGAATGATAATGGGAGATAGGATAATGACAATACAGTGGAATAAGACATTCTCCCATAGAACAAGGGAAAAAAAAACATAATGAATTGATTACCAAACACACAGTTATTTTCACTTTTTGCTTTTTCCAGTATGAATTTGATATTTTAGCTGAATACGACTCCTAAAAAGTGGTAACCTCCCTCTTAAAAGTCAGTCAATTAAAAAAAAAAAAAACCCTGCTAGACAGTGGGGATTTTACCAGAGTAAACAATATCTCCTCTGTGCAGAATTGGGCTCACTGTACCTCTGTGACACAAGAAACAGCTTTGATGGTGGTTTGGGGCTATGCTGACAAAAGACAATGACAGCCAGTAGCTACTAGATTTCCACATGAGTAAGGCCACTTTTCACTTCTTTTGCAAAGAGCTGACAGATCTTATTAGAGTGACATGATGTGCATCTAAAACAAATATTAATGTGCACAGAAAATTGTTATTTTTGTTTAGAACCTGTTGTAAATAAGGAAAGCTAATTTTCACCACATCAATTTAGAGTCCAGATAGCCAAAGGTTGTCAGGGAAGGTGAGACCAGTCTTTATTTAGACAATTGCATAACGTTTTTCTATCTGAAGGATGAGTATAAAAAAAAAAAAAAAAAACATGAAAAGTAACCCACCACAATCCATTTCAATCTTTCCCTGAGTAGAATGTAAAATGAGTTTCCAAAGTTAGAGCTGTGTGTTTCAGATGACATTTTGTATTGTGGATGAACTAAGTGACAAATGTCACAATAATTCACACCTCTCTGCAGAGTGTTAGAAGTCCGGAGATCTGCAGCTTGCATAGGACCTCTGAGGTCTGAGGTACCAGAAACCAATGTGTTTGGAACACTGAGTTTTACGGAGAGCGTGGGTTGATCACTTCAAGCAAATTAAGTATACATAAGACATGTAAACCAAGAGTATTCAAGACAGCTGTACATGGTAGTACACCCTTTTAATACCAGGACTAAGGAGATAGAATCAGGTTAGTCTTTGTGAGTTTGAGTCTAGTCTGGACTACATAATGAGTTCCATGACATCCAGGCGTATAAGCAATGATTTCTTTTTCTTTTTTTTTTTTTTCTTTTTTCCTTTTATTATCTTTATTTTATTCTTTAGTAAGGACTTCATCACACTACTAGTCCACCCTCTGACAGTTCCACATCACACATCTCCCCCGTACTCTCTCCAAGAGAATGTCCTGACCACCCCTCACCCCACCCCACGAGACATCCCCACTCCCTGTGGACCCAAGTCTCTTGAGATTTAAATGCGTCTTTCTGACTGAGTCGAGACCTGGCAGTCCTCTGTTGTATGTGTGTTGGGGGCTTCATATCAACTGGTGTATGTGGCTTGGTTGGGGCCCATGTTAGTCGAAACTGTTGGACTTCCTATAGGGTACCTTTCTTCTCAGCTTCTTCCAGGTTTTCCCTAATTCAACCAAAGATGTCACCAACTTCTTTCCATTGGTTGGGTGTAAAGATCTGCATCTGACTCTTTCAGCTGCTAGTTGGGCATTTCACAGTCATGATAAGCCCCTATTTGTAAGCACATCATAGCATCAGTAATAGTGTCACACCGTGCAGCTTCCTCTATCTGGATCTCAATTTGGGCTTGTCACTAGACCTCCTTTACCCTGGGCACTTCTCCATTTTTATTCCTGTAATTCTTTCAGACAGAAAGAATTCTGGGTCAGAGTTTTAGGCTGGTGAGACTGTAAACATGTAAAACTACTTTAGAAATCAATCTGGAGTTTCCTCAGAAAATTGGGAATAGATGTACCTGAAGAACCAGATAAACCACTTTTGGATATATACCCAAAAGATACCCCACCATGTCACAACAGGGACATATGTACCACTATATTCATAGCAGCTTTATTTGTAATATCCAGAGCTGGAAACAATCCAGATGCCCCACAAGAGAAGAATGTATACAGAAAATGTGGTTCATTTAAACAATGGAATACTATTCAGCTATTAAAATATCATGACTTTTGCAGGCATATTGATGGAACTAGGAAATATCACCCTGAGTATGGTAACTGAGATCCAAAAGATTATGCATGGTGTGTAATCAGTAATAAGTGGATATTAACCAAAAATGTAAGGAATTCCTGGGACACAGTCCATAGAACTCAAGAATGTTAACAAGCCAAAGGATCCAAGTGAGGACCTCAATCCCACTTGGGAGGTAGAAGAAAGCAATCACAAGAGGGAAGGATTGGGTGGGAAATGGGAAGAGGGGAACATGATCAGATATTGAGGGGGCAGGGTAAAGGACTGATGCCCTGAGAGCCAGCAAAAAGAATGAAAACTGGCAGCCTAGGGAGGTAAGAGGTGGGAGGACCCGCTAGAATGTACCAGAAACCTAGAAGGTGAGAGACCTTCTGCTGTCAAAGAGAGAGACCACAGATGAAATGCCCTACAGTAGGGAGAGGAAATTTGTAAAGTTCACCTCTAGTCGAAAGACAGGGAATCAAGAGGAATGGTTTCTTAATTGAAAATTATGTGCTTATAAAATATGTAGCAGGCTAGAGAAATGGTTTAACACTTAAAGATACATTTTTGTTCTTGTTGAGGATCCAAGTTTAGTACCCAACTCCCACACATCATCTCAAACCTCTCTATAACTCCAGTACGAAAAAAAAAAAATCCAGTGCTCAGGACTGGAGAGATGGATCAGAGGTTAAGAGCACTGACTGTTCTTCCAGGGTTCCTGAGTTTGATTCCAAGAAACCACATGATGGCTTCCAACCATCTATAATAGGATCCAGTGAACTTTTCTGGTGTGTCTGAAGACAACTACAGTACTCATATACATAAAATAGATCTATAAATTCTGTGCACATTTCTGGCCTTTCAATAGTTGATGCACATATAATAAAGGAGGTTCATATATATATATATATATATATATATATATATATATATATATATATATACAAATGAATAAATGTAAATAAATATTATAAGTATGTTAGAAGCAAGTATGATACAATGTCAATCAAGTACACTCAACCACACAAAGACCCAACAAAGAAAGAGAACTTCAGACCAAATTATCTTCTTAGTATTGATGCACAAATACTAAATAAAATTCTCACAAACTGAATCCAAGAACACATCAAGACGACCATCCATCATCCCAGAGATGCTGAGATGGTACAATACATGGAAACGTAAAAACATAATCCACTATATAAGCTATATAAACAAACTCAAAGACAAAAAACACATGATCATCTCCTTAGATGCTGAGAAAGCACTTGACAAAATCCAAAACCCCTTCATGATAAAAGTCTTGGAAAGGTAAGGAATGCAAGGACCATACCTAAATATAATAAAAGCAATCTACAGCAAAAAAGTAACCAACAACAAATGAAATGGAGAGAAACTTGAAGCAATCCCACTAAAATCAAAGACTAGACAAAGATGCCCACTCTTTCTCTACCTATTCAATATAGTACTCGAAGTCCTAGCCAAAGCAATTAGACACCAAGAAGAGAGCAAAAGGACATAAATTGGAAAGGAAGAAGTCAAAATATCACTATTTGCAGATGATATGATAGTATATACAAGTGACCCTAAAAATTTCACCAGAGAACTCCTAAACCTGATAAACAGCTTCAGTGAAGTAGCTGGATATAAAATTAACTCAAACAAATCAATGGCCTTTCTCTACACAAAGGATAAACAGGCTGAGAAAGGAATTAGGAAAACAACACCCTTCACAATAGTCACAAATAATATAAAATACCTTGGCATGACTCTAACTAAGGAAGTGAAAGATCTGTATGATAAGAACTTCAAGTCTCTGAAGAAAGAAATTAAAGAAGATCTCAGAGGTGGAAAGATCTCCCATGCTCATGGATTGGCAGGATCAATATAGTAAAAATGATTATCTTGCCAAAAGCAATCTACAGATTCAATGCAATCCCCATCAAAATTCCAAATCAATTCTTCAATGAATTAGAAAGGGCAATTTGCAAATTCATCTGGAATAACAAAAAACTTATGATAGCAAAAACTCACTCTGTAGTCAAGTCTGGCCTATAACTCAAAAATCTTCTTGCCTCTGCATCCGAGTGCTGGGATTAAAGGCGTGCACCACCAAGCCCTGCAGCAAAAATTCTTCTCAGTGATAAAAGAACCTCTGGTGTAATCACCATGCCTGATCTCAAGTTGCACTACAGAGCAATTGTGATAAAAACTGCATGGTACTGGTACAGCAACAGAGAGGTAGATCAATGGAATAGAATTGAAGACCCAGAAATGAGCCCACACACCTATGGCCACTTGATCTTTGACAAAGGAGCTAAAACCATCCAATGGAAAAGAGACAGCATTTTCAACAAATGGTTCTGGCACAACTGGCAGTTATCATGTAGAAGAATGAATTGACCCATTCTTATCTCCTTGTACAAAGATCAAGTCTAAGTGGATCAAAATCTCCACATAAAACCAGAGACACTGAAATTTATAGAGGAGTTAGTGGGGAAAACCCTCAATGATAAGGAGCTCAGGGGAAAAATTCCTAAACAGAACAGCAATGACTTGTGCTGTAAGATCAAGAATTGACAAATGGGACCTTATAAAATTGCAAAGCTTCTCCAAGGCAAAAGACACTGTCAAGAAGACAAAAAGGTCACCAACAGATTCGGAAAGGATTTTTACCAATCCTAAATCTGATGGGGGACTAATATCCAATATATACAAAGAGCTCATGAAGCTGGACTCCAGAAATTCAAATAATACCATTTAAAATGGGATACAGAGCTAAACAAAGAAATCTTAAGTGAGAAATACTGAATGGCAGAGAAGCACCTGAAAAAATGTTCAACATCCTTAATCATCAGGGAAATGCAAATCAAAACAACCTTGAGATTCCATCTCACTCCAGTCAGAATGGCTAATATAAAAAACTCAGATGACATCAGATGCTGGTGAGGATGCAGAGAAAGAGAAACACTACTCCATTGCTGGTGGAATTGCAAACTGGTACAACCACTCTGGAAATCAGTCTGGAGGTTCCTCAGAAAATTGGACATATTACTACCAGAGGATCCTACAATACCTGTCCTGGGCATATACCCAGAAGATGTTCCAACTGGTAATAAGAACACATGCTCCACTGTGTTCATAGCAGCTTTCTTTATAATAGCCAGAAGCTGGAAAGAACCCAGATGTCCCTCAACAGAGGAATGGATACAGAAAAAGTGGTACATGTACATAATGGAGTACTACTCAGCTATTAAAAACAATGAATCTATGATATTCTTGGGCAAATGAATGTATCTAGAGGATAACATCCTTAGTGAGGTAACCCAATCACAAAAGAAGTCACTTGATATCCACTCACTGATAAGTGGATATTAGCCCAGAAACTTACAATATCCAAGATACAATTTGCAAAACACAAGAAAATCAAGAAGAATTAAGACCAAAGTATGAATACTTCATTCCTTCTTAGAATAGAGAACAAAACACCCATGAAAGGAGTTACAGAGACAAAGATTGGAGCTAAGACGAAAAAATGGACCATTCAGAGACTTCACCACCTGGGATACATCGCATAATCAGCCACCAAACCCAGACACTATTGCATATGCCAGCAAGATATTGCTGAAAGGACCCTGATATAACTATCTCTAGTGAGGGTATGCTAGTGCCTAGCAAATACAGAAGGGGAAGCTCGTGGTCATTTCTTCTGCACCTGAGATTCTCTCTTCTATCTCTTGCATTCTGTTGCTGATGCTCACATCTATGGTTCCTGCTTTCTTTCCTAGGGTTTCTATCTCCAGATTTTTCTCCCCTTGAGTTTTCTTCATTGTTTCTACTTTAATTTTTTGATCTTGGATGGTTTTGTTTAAGTCCATCACCTGTTTGGTTGTCTTTTCTTGTAATTCTTTAAGGGATTTTTGTATTTCCTCTTTAAGGTCTTCTACCTGTTTAGCAGTGTTCTCCTGTATTTCTCTAAGTGAGTTATTAATTTTTTTTCTTAAAATCCTCTCCAGCATCATGAGATATGATTTTAGATCTGAATCTTGATTTTTGGGTGTGTTGGAGTATCCAGGACTTGCTCTGGTGGGTGTACTTGGTTCTGATAATTCCCAGTGGTCCTGGTTTCTGTTAGTAAGATTCTTACATTTGTCTTTCACCATCTTGTAATCTCTGGTGTTAGATGTTCTAGCTGTCTCTGGCTGGAGCTTGTACCTCCTGTGATTCTTTAGCCTCTGTCATCACTCCTGGAAGACCAACTCTCTCCTTTGTCCCAGTGGTCAGGATACTCTCTGCAGACAAGCTCTCCTTTTGCAGGGAAGGTGCATGGAAGTCTGGAGCTCAGAACCCCCTCCCAATTCCTGGGATCAGAGCCCTCCCTGGAGGCTGATTTTCCTCAGGGTGGGAAGGTATCCAGGGGTCTGAGTGTCAGCTCTGTCTCCTGACTGAGGATGAAGGCCCGAAGGGACCCTGTCCAAGAAGCTCTGTTGCTACTGCTGCCCATGTTCTCTCCTGCCTAGAGTGGTCTCAGTGATCACAAGATTCTGGGTGTGCTAGGGCCTGCCTTTGTCCTTTGACCCTGTTGCTGCTAGCACAAGACCCTCTGGGTTTTTTGGAACAAATGCTAGGTAACACTCACCAGTGATCTCAAGATCCCTGGTGTGCTAGGGTGTCTGCAGCATGGAGAGTCCTCTGGGGATCTACCGGCCTTCAGGTTAGATGGTACACACGATGGAGCTGGGGTGGTGTGGATCAGAATGAATTCCATCCGTTGGATGGGCAGGTGTCCTTTGTCCTTTGTCCTTTGTCCCTATTCCTGCTAGCACAAGATCCTCTGGATTTTTTGAAACTGATGTTGTGTTCCACTTAAAACCATATACACTGAAACTAATATAAGAGAGAGTGGGGAAGTGCCTGGAACACATGGGCACAAGGGAAATTTTCCTGATTAAAACAACATTGGCTATGCTCTAAGATCAATAATTGACAAATCGGATCTCATAAAATTTCAAAGCTTCTGTAAGGCAAAGGACATTGTCATTAAGCAAAACAGCAACCAACAGATTGGGTAAAGATATTTACCATTCCTACATCCAATAAAGGGCAAAACCCAAAAACTTAGAATCCAGAGAACCAAATAAGTCTATTTAAAACATGTTACAAAACTAAGCAGAGAATTCTCAACTGAGGTATACTGAATGGCTGAGAAGCACCTGAAGAAATGTACAACATCCTTAGTTATCAGTGAAATGCAAATCAAAACAACCCTGAGATTCTACCTAATACCAACTTGAATGGTTAAGATAAAAACCTCAAGTGACAGCAGATGCTGGCGAGGATGTGGAGAAAGAGTAACACTCCCCCATTGTTGGTGGAATTATAAGCTGATACAACCACTATGAAATTCAGTCTGGTAGATCCTCAGAAAATTGGACATAATAGTATCCAAGGACCCAGCTACACCACTCCTGAGCATATACCCAAAAGATGTTCCAACTTATAACAAGGACACATGCTCCACTATAGTCATAGCAGTCATATTTATAATATCCGTAAGCTGGAAACACTCCTGATGTCCTTCAATAGAGAAATGGATACAGAAAATATGGTCATTTTCTCAATGGCATACTACTCAGCTTTTAAAAATAATGACTTCTTGAAATTCTTACGCAAATGAATGGAACTAGAAAGTATCATCCTGAGTGATTTAACCTAATCACAAAAGAACACTGTATAAGTAGATAGTAGTCCAAAAGCTTGAAATACTCAAGATATAATTCACAGACCACAAGAAGCTAAAGTGTAGATACTTCTTTCTTTCTTAGAAGGGGGAAAAATTCCCCCAGGAGAAAATACAGAGACAAAGTATGGAGCAGAGACTGAAGGAAAGGCCATCCAGTGACTGACACACCTGTGGACCTATCCCATATACAAACACCAAACCAAGATATTATTGTGGATGCCAAGAAGTGCTTGCTGTCAGGAGTCTGATATAGCTGTCTCCTCAGAGGCTCTGCCAGAGCCTGATGAGTACAGAGGCAGATGCTCGCAGCCAAACATTGACTGAGACCTTGGTCCCCAAATGCAGGAGTTAGAAAAATGACTGAAGGAGCTAAAGGGGTTAGCAACTCATAGGAAGGAAAACAATATCAACTAATGCGATCCCCCAGTGCTCCCAGGGACTAAACCAACAACCAAAGAGTGCACATAGAGGGGACCCATGGCTCCAGCTGCATATGTAGTAGATGATCGCCTTGTTGGATATAAATGGGAAGAGAAGGCTTTGGTCCTGTGAAGGCTTAATGCCCCAGTGTAGGAGAATGCCAGGAGAGGGAAGCAAGTGAGGTTTGGTGAGGGAACATGGTCATAAAAGCAGGGGGGGAGGGGATGGGGATGAGGGCTTGTGGAGGGGAAACCATGAAAGGAGATATTTGAAATGTAAATAAATAAAATATCTAATAAAATTATAATAATAAAATAAAAAGAAATAAAAGATGATGTATATGGGAAAATCATTTAGTATAATATCACTCTAGAATAGCTGGAACAGCACCCTTATCCTGAAATTAATAAGATTCTTGGTCTAAATGTGAAATGAACAACACTGAAAAAGAAGTACAAATGCTCTAAGTAGATCACTGTGCAAATCTGAGGCCCTTGCAATCTAATTGAGTACGTTTATTTTTCTTTATTTACACTTCAAATGTTATCCCCTTTCCCTCTTTTCCGCCCTCCTGGAAACACCCTATCACATCCTCCATGCTTCTATGAGGGTTTTCCTCCACCCACCCACCCACTCCTACTTCTCAGCCCTCAATTCCGCTTCACTGGGATGTCTATGGAGCCTTCATAGGACCAAGGACCTCTCCTCCTATTGATGCATAACAAGACAATCCTCTGCTACATATGCAGCTGGGGCCATGTGTACTCCTTTGTTGATGGCTTAGTCCCTGGGATTTCTGGGGGATCTGGTTGGTTGATATTGTTGTTCTTCCTTTGGAGTTGCAAACCCCTTCAACTCCTTCAGTCCTTTCTCTAAGTCCTCTATTGGGGACTCCATGCTCAGTCCAATGGTTGGCTGCAAACATCTGCCTCCGTATTTTTAAGGCTCTATGAGGGCCTCTCAGGAGACAGTCATATCAGGCTCCTTTCAGCATGCAGTTGTTGGCATCCACAATAGTGTCTGGGTTTGGTAACTTGTATATGGAATGAAACCCCAGGTGAGACAGTCCCTGGGTAGCCTTTCCTTTAGTCTATGCTCAACATTTTATCTCCATATTTGCTCCTGTGAGTATTTTGTTCTCCTTCTAAGAAGAGTTGAAGCATCCACACTTTGGTCTTACTTCTTATTGAGCTTCCTGTGGTCTGTGAATTGTATCCTGGTAATTTGGAGCTTTAAGATTAATATCTACTTATCAGTGAGGGAATACCATGTGTATTCTTTTGCAATTACCTTTGGGTATTCTTTTGGGTTACCTCACATAGGATGATATTTTCTAGTTCTATCCATTTGCCTAAGAATTTCATGAATTCATCATTCTTAATAGCTGACTAGTACTTCATTGTGTAAATGTACCACATTTTCTGTATCCATTCCTCTATTGAAGGACATCTGGGTTCTTTCCAGCTCCTGGCTATTATAAGTAAGGCTGCTATGAACTTAGTGGAGCATGTGTCTTTATTACATGTTGGAGCATCTTCTGTGTATATGTCCAGGAGTGGTATATCTGGGTCCTCAGGTAGTACTATGCCCAAATTTCTGAGGAACATCCAAACTTATTTACAGAGTGGTTGTACCAGCGTAAAATCACACCAACAATGGAGGAATCCTCTTTTTCCAGAGCCTTGCCAGCGTCTGCTGTCACCTGAGTTTGGTGTAAGGTGGAATCTCAGGGTTGTTTTAATTTGCATTTTCCTGATGACTAAGGATGTTGAACACTTCTTTAATTGCTTTTAGCCATTCTAACTGGTGTAAGGTGGAATCTCAGGGTTGTTTTAATTTGCATTTTCCTGATGACTAAGGATGTTGAACACTTCTTTAATTGCTTCTTGGGAATTTAATATTCCTCAGTTAAAAATTCTTTGTTTAGCTCTTTACCTCAATTTTAATAGAGTTATTTGGTTCTATGGAGGCTTTTATGATATATTAAAACTCATAGAGCATCCTGGAAGATGGCATCCCACACATAGTTTTGCCCAAGAACTGATTCAGGTATGCCATAGACATGATATTCTATTCCTATGTCATAATAGCAGCTTCTTATTATTAACATCGTTGTGATTTCCCTCCTTCCCAATTCTTCTGATATACAGTGTTGATTTGTCTGATATATTTTTATGTGGGTTTGCTTCTGATGAGACAAACTCTTTAGAAGCACATAAAGATGAAGCTAGGTAAATTTGCATGTAGCGGGAAAACTATGAATACACCTTTTTATTATTTATTTTTTCTGAAATCCTTGTGGTACTAGTAGTGTGAGTGATGATAGCCTACTTTCTAGTGACTGGTTAGTCTACTTGAGAAATGGTACTAAATTAAGGACTCACTCTGCTGTAAACATCAACACGTGATACTGCATGGCACACTTTGCATTGTTCAGCACTAGCATCCAAGCTTCCCTATGGGTCTTTCTTCTGAGCCAAAGAATATAAATGTATGGGAGTTTTCTCATCTGGTAATACAGTTTTCCAAGTTCTGGCCCTAATTTAAGCCATGATCCTTGTCTTTAAAAAACTCAGAAATGTAGACAAACCTGTTGACAAAAACTTTTACTGTCCTACTTTTAAAAAACATTGTTTTGTTTTGTTTTGTTTTGTTTTGTTGTTTCTCTCTTGTTTCTTTCTAGAACCCATCATTACAACTTTCTCTTTGGCTTTGTAGACCCCTACAATAATTTCTGCAATGAGTTTGTGTCTAGAGGAATAAAGGAAGATCTCTGAGCTTCAAGCCACTTTTGATTTTAACACTTGGAAGAATAAAGTCTATAGGCAAAGGGATCCTAATGGCTTGTTATTATAGAGAAGAGAAGAAAGAAAGATGACACAAGTAGAATGCATAGTAATGCACCATAATTGTTTAGTCATACACATCCAGTGACTATAACACAGAGCTTTGAAACCTACAGGAGAGATTAGAGGGTGTGCATTACAGACTAAAGTGACAGCACAATTAGAATGAGAAAAGAGAGAGAGGGGTGTTCAGGTGATTGCCCAGCCTAGAATACCCTTTTTTCATGGGACCTAAGGCTCATATTTAGAAACTGACTCCAGCATCTGGGATGACACTTATCTCTATTTGTAGCCCTTATTTACATGATTTACATGATTTTAAGGAGTTCATTTTCTTCTCAGAAACCTGTTAAAAACAGATGTACTATGTTCCTAGAAGACTGATTTTGAAATTGATGCTGCAAACAATATGATATATATATATATCATATTGTTTTAATATATATATATATCATATATATATATATTAATATATATATGATATATATATATATTAAAAGCAAATATATTACCCTCAGACAAGAAGAAACTATAAGATATGATCTCTAATCTGCAACTGTAAATCAAACTAGAAATACAGAATACAGACAGTTTGTGGAGTGAAACTGAATAAGTGGCAGTGCTACGCACTGAGAAAATACATCTTAACCTTCCCCCTCCTTTATGAAGGTAAAACAGAAATTCTAGCTTTCCTAAACTTGATAAGAATATCATTACTTTATCACCAAACTGGATTTTAAAAAATTAGTATAATTTAGATAAAGGAGACCAGATCAATGGCTTCTCTCTGCTTTTGGCCTACCTGCCAGGAGTTTTGGCATGACACCAAACAGTTTAATAGCCAGCAGCTCTGATTCATTCTAGTGAATGGATACTTTAAAGAGGTTAGTTTCTATTCTAATTAGCTGATTGACAAATCAAAACTATATGGCACTGTCATCTCCATTGTTACACTAAGATTAAACCAAACAGATAAACTGAGTACCATTTGTACTTACAGTATACATTGGGTGGTTCTGCAGATAGAGATTGCATGTCTGACTTTATTAGAACTGAAATTTCCTGTGGTGAATTTGTGTCCACAGTGTTATATTTGATAGTGCAACGATCTTTGTCAGCATCTTCTTTAAAATCCAACCAAAAGGATGGTAGAGAGATAACTTGCTTGCTGCAGAGAAACTCTGAATACTTTTAATTTTTAGTGTTCTCACAAAGTTTGAGAAAAAGTAGATTTGATTTATGTAAGAGGCTGTGTCACATTAAACACACATTGCACAACAACTAGTTCTGTACTAAGTAAGATACTGCATATTTGTGAAGACTAGTATGGCAGCCTCAAGTCACAAAAGTCTAATGATTATTTGAAATATGACTAGATACATTTATTTATTGCATTTGAGTTTTGTTTGTGTTTTTTTAATGGGTAAAACCTCTGAGGCCATTTAAAGCCTTTAATTTCATTTAATATATATTAAATTTTAATTCTATAGAAGTTACCACACATGGCAAAGCCTAATGTCAAGAGATATATCCTAATAATTCCTATTTATATAAAATATTTTAAAATCATGATTCTTTTTTCCTGGGTAGGAAAATTGAATTTTCAGAACAGTTAAAATGTACAAAATATAGTGATTCATATGACATATATATTATTGTAAGTACTAAATGTGTATATCAGCAAGCAATATACTATTCAGTGTGGAAGAACTAGTTTTTTTTTTGTTTGTTTCAGTTATTTCTGTGATTACTGAAAACTGTTAAATATTAGCACCTATGATACTTGGCAAGTCATTTGTGTTAATCACTATTCTCATGCTACAAAAAGATACCATGACCAAGCTAACTCTTATAAAAGAAAACATTTAATTGGGGGATTGTTTATAGTTTCAAGTTAGTTCACTATCCACTAACATCATGTCAGGGAGCAACGTGGCATGAAAGCAGGCATGCTGCTGAAGAAGCAGCTGAGAGCTACATCCTGAGCCACAGGCATCTGGTAAAGGGAACCTGTCATGGGCTTTTGAAACTTCACAGCTCACACCATGTGCCATACCTCCTTCAACAAAGCCACCCATAATCAGCAACACCACACAGGCTAATTCCTCCAAACAGCTCAACAACTGGAAATCAATCTTGCAAATATATGAGCCTCTGAGGGACCATTCTCATTCAAGCCAACATATCCTGTATATTTCATCTTACTAAATTTAATACATTTTTCTATCAGATTATAACTGATTATACCAAACATAAAATAATATTAAATCACATGAACATGCTTGAAAATATCATGTGAAATATGCTTCTCATTGGTGAGGCAAAACATTTGATAGTAAAACCTCAAAGGAGACAGAATTTAATCTGATCATGGTTTTAGATGATGGCAGCCCGTTATAGAGAGTCTGATAGCAGCATAACTCTCTCAGTATAGGTAGGAGCACAGTGGGCATATTATACAAGTATACCTAGACCAAGAAGAAGAGAAAACTTCGGGCAGAAGCAGAAATTGGTTATCAACTTAAGGTTGCCTCCTGAAGGACTCTACATCTTGTTCACTTGGGTCTACATCCTGAAGGTTCTGTAACTTCCCAAAATGCAATCAACTTATGACTGAGTTGTGGAATTAGATATTGTGATATAATCAATATGACAAAATATGCAAATAAAAGCTTTTATATTTATTTTTATATTTGATAAGGAACCATTTAAGAAATCAAACCAAAAATAAGAAATGAAAGCTGTCAAGTTTCTTCTATATTCTTTAAAGTGGTACACAGTATTTAGTTCACTATAAGCAATCTAGACTCAAATGTGGGGGGCTAGTGGACACTACCAATTGCATATTCAACAAAGAAAATAATATTTGATGCTTAAAAACTTCTATAGATTTCAAGGCATCAAGGTTTCTGGGCAGTGGTGGTGCATGCCTATAATCCCAACACTTGAGAGACAGAGGCAGACAGATTTCTGAGTTTGAGTCCAGCCTGGGCTATAGAGTGAATGAGTTCCAGGACAGCCTGGACTATACAGAGAAACCCTGTCTTAGAAAAAAAAGCATATCAGATGGTAGGAAATTAGAGGAAGTAGAATACAGTAACAGATCACCCCTATATGTGGCATTTTTAAATGATGTGTCAAATAGGGAAACTTTTAGGCAACAACTATGTGTGACTCAATTCAAAGGTTTCTCTGAATCTCTTCAGGCTTCTACAAGTATTGTATGAAGATTATGGACATTCATACATGCAGACTATATACTTATACACATAAAAATAAAGCTCTTTAAAAATTCCTAACAGTACCTAACAGTAAAATCATCTATAAAAAGTATTCAAATATGCTGCTGTTGTTCATGGACCTTTCCATACTCTTACCTAACACTTTCTATCACCATCTGTTCTAATTATCTTCATGATCACACATTTTAAAATATATACTTAGGTATTACATCATCTTGTTATGCAGCCATGGATACAAGATATATAAACTATGACTTATTCTTCAAACCATAACATCTTTAAATGTTATTAAATATAAGCATTTATTTAAACATAATTAAATATGTTATGCAAGAAATGTTCCTCCTGCCTAGGTTCTGCTCTTTACATGACACCATTATGTAAGTCCTGCAGTGAAGCTTCTGTTCACAGTAGCCTACATCATTTTGTTGATTTTTATTCTTAGTTGGATCTATTGAATTCCATCTCTCAAATCAAGGTCTGTGTGGAACTCTTCAATATGTATGATATATACATACATATGCAAACATACATATACACATACACATATGTATATATATATATATATATACATATATATATATATAATTTACATATCTTACATATCTCAGAATAATGTCAAATAGCTATGTATTCAAGGACTTCCTTGAATTTCTATTCCTTTCATATATGTTGCCTGAGAATGTGGTTACAGGTTACATAGCACTGAGGATAAAACTCTTGGTTTTATACAATGTTAAGTGAGTACTGAGCTTCCATTAAAGATCATCAGTTTTATCTTCTTGATTTTATTTTATGACTATAACTTTAGCATTATTGAAGAATTTACAAACATAGTCTATCTTATGTAAATCCAATTCAACTTGGGGGAATTACAACTCCTTACTGCTCTTGGAAATCCCCCAAGCATAAAGAGAATATTCTAATACTTAAACAAATATAAAGTGATTGTAATTAAAACCCGAGCTTGGTGGAATAAAACTTTAAAATACAGGTTATGTAGGTTATGCTATTCTTAGCCATGTGCTAATAATTAGATCCAGGATGTGACTGTGATGTTAAAGCTGCAAAGGAAAACAGTTCTTGGGCTTAATAGGTTTTCTGTATTAAATTTAGGGTCTGAAATATAATAAGCAAAGCCCCTCACCTGGAGTGGAGACCTTTATAATACCACCTTCGAGGAGATTAATTATAAAAATTCTAAGCAATACAGACCGTTAGATGAAGCCTCTTGAGAATGCTGATGGTGATGATGATGATATAATGATGATGATTATAAAGACTTCAACTCAAACACCACAGTCCCTTCTTTCATGGAAACTACAAAGTGTTCCTTGCACGCTTTGACATTTGCTCACATTAATCTTTGTTCCTTTCAGGAAATTTCCCAGGAACAGTTTTTCAAAATTTGCTGTCATTTTTTGATGTGATATTTTATCAATCTAGGAGTTCACAGGCTTTACTATTAACTTTATAGAAAGTCATACGAACAAATCTTGAATGTTAAACCTGATATAGAAAAGAATTTATTAACATGGCTCATTCACCATGGGTCATATTTACATTTTTCCGTTAATAGGTGGATCTACAAGCTTTCTTGATGGCTTTTTGAAATGTAGGCATGATGCTTGGCTAAATAAAATTGGTATGAAAATTCAGCAGATGGCAGAGAATTTAACAGTATGGGAAGGTTAGAATGTGTTCCTTGGAAAGTACAAAGAAGAGAAAAGTTTGCAAGTTTCAAAGAAGGGTTTAGAAGCACACTTTATTTATTTATTTATTTATTTATTTATTTTTACCTTTTATAGGATATTTTCTTTATTTACTTTTCAAATGTTATCCCCATTCTAGGTCTCCCCTCCAGAAACTCCTTAATCAATTCCTCATTCCCCTACCTCTATGAGGGTGCTCCTCCACTGCCCACTCCTGCCTTCTGGCCCAGGAATTCCCCTACACTGGGGTATCAAACCCCCTGAGGCCTGAGGGCTGTTTCTCCCACTGATGTCTAACAAGGCAATCCTCTGCCACATATGTGGTTGATCCATGGATACCTACATGTATACTCTTTGTTTGGTGGTCCAGTACCAGTCTGGCCAGTTGACACTGTTGCTCTCCCATAGGGCTGCATACCCCTTCAGCTTCTTCAGTCCCTGCTCCAACTCTTCCATCAGGGACCCCACACTCAGTCAAAATAACCCTATTTAAAAATGGAGGAGTGTGGAAGAGATATGGGATGTGAAACAGTCTGAGGGTGGACTGGGACAGGGTAATAAAATATGGAGTATAAATAAATATAAAAATAAATTTTAAAAAATAAAATAAAGTAAAAATAGGGGAACACAGTTAATCAGAGAATTCTCAACTGAAGAAACTCAAATGGCCATGAAGCACCTAAAGAAATGTTTAACATATTTAGTCATCAGGGAAATGCAAATCAAAAAGACCCTGAGATTTGACCTCACACCAGTCAGAATGGCTAAGATCAAAACTCAGGTGACATTAGAAGCTGAAGAGGATGTGGAGAAAGAGGAACACTCCTCAATTGCTAGTGGGATTACAAGCTAAAACAACCACTCTGGAAATTAGTCTGGCAGTTCCTCAGAAAATTGGGTATAGTACTACCTGAGGACCCAGCTATACTACTCCTGTGCCCATGCTCAGAAGATGCTCCCACATGTAATAAGGACACATGCTCTACTATGTTTATAGCAGCCATATTTATAATAGCCAGAAACTGGAAACAACCCAGATGTCCCTCAACAGAGGAATGGATACAGAAAATGTGCTACATTTACACAATGCATTACTACTCAGCTATTAAAAACAATGACTTCATGAAATTTGCAGGCAAATCGATGGAACTTGAAAATATCATCCCTTGGAACACAGGGCCCCCAATGAAGGAGCTAGAGAAATTACTGGAGGAGCTGAAGCGGACTACAACCCGATAGGTGGAACAACAATATGAACTAACCAGTACCCTCAGAGCTGATGTTAGAAAGTAACCACATCTGTAGTACTTCCTTGCCTAGTCAACTACTTACTTTATTATCTTTCTTTTACTCCTAATTTCTTCTCCTAATGTTTTCTAGGGTTTCTTTCATTATTAATGGACTACTATACACATTTATGGCTTCATGCTAAAATGCCACCCAAATCAGATAATCATATAATCCGATTCATATACCTTCCCTGGCCTCTTATCTGTTATCTGAATAGGACTAGTAGAGGATTCTTCCAGTCTCAGTTTGATGTGTTGGGGTATGCCACTTGCGGCCTACCTATGAACCGAGTTCCCTGGAAGGCGAACTGGGGCTGGAAGAGACTAAATAGGAGAGAAAAATGGATGTCAAGACAAATTACCTCTGCTCAAGGCATCTCTACTTAGAATCTTTCTTGGTTATAAGAGGGTAGGTCCCGCCCCCAGCCAAGTCCGCGCAATCGCCTGGAAGCAGTCTGAAGTCCTGTGCGCTGTGGAATGTCTCAGGGCTGTCTCAGCAGGAAGCAGGATCTGGGTGAGGCTCCCCAGACAGGTAGCAGGGTCCTGGAAAAGCGCAGATGCAGTTAGCACAACAAAGGAAGCCAGCCTTAGCTGGAGAGCCTCAGCTTCCAGTGGAGCAGGCTTGGGGAGGGGGCTACAATGTGTTCCCTGAAACTTGATAAACTCTAGCAGAACTAACCATTGCTTCTATTTTGTTACTATTAATTCCTAACACATGTGTTTCGTCCCTCAATGTTTTACAGTATATTATTGCTGAATAACTCATAAGATCGTTGCAAAACATGTCTTATGCTTTATTGAATCCCTAAACAGAAACAAAGGTCTCTGGAATGAGGTAATGGGATAATTAAATTGTAGATTAAAGCTATGGTAAATTTTAACAATCTGTGTGAATGCTGTAGCAAAGTCTAAGCCCTGAAGGTTTATACTGACTCATGTCCTTATTACATAACTATATGTAAACATACTATGTCCAAAAATATCTTACTTTTAAAAAGTAGTTTTGTCTACAGAACTAGAAATATTCTATCAAACTCTGTATTGTTTGCATATAATTTCGATTTGAGATGCCCAAAAGAGCAGGTTGAGGTCATTGATTCAGCAGTAGAACATAAGATTATACATTCAATGTCAAAACAAGATATTCTTTTGAGAGATGATTTTTTATTGCTTCAGTGAGAAAGTGATCTTGTATTGCCTTTTTCTTTCCCAGTGTGTTTTTGTTCTGGCAGAGATTTTTTTGTTGTAATGATCTCACTGCAGCACTAAAACTAGAAACAGCAACTGTGAGAAATGACATTATTCTTCCCAATAACTATGATGACAATGAAAATTTTCATTTGCAGCTCAAACTGCAACTCAAGCCTGAATTTGTGGACAAATTAATTTTTCAGAGGTTTGATTCTAATACACCATTATCCTTCCAGTTCAATATTCACCAAGACATTTATATGTTTCACCGCTTTTTATCTATGCCTCAGGACACTTTGCTAGTCCAAACCCAATTATTACATAACCACCTCCAGCCCATGTAGTGAGAGTCAGCCCACACCAAAAGCTTAATTAGCTATTGACAAATTGTGTGTTTATCACTTAAAGCCCCTTTCAGCTCTCATTCTAATTTAGCTTTTAGGCTTCTGCCTCTAAAATTCAACAAAACACATCACCAAATCTAGGATTCAAAAATTTTGTTTTTGTCTTCAACCATTTTGTTGTAAGTGTTCAGAAAATATACACTAGTAGTTTTATAACCAACTGGAAACACTATTAGCATCTAACTATTCTCTATTGAGTTTGTCTCTGACTTGAATATATTATTTATAGACAAAAACAAAAAAAATCATTTTGTTCAATTTCACATTTTCTACTTTATCCAAATTACTAGAGTTAGAATTTTCCTTTCTTTAGTAGTTAGAGACATTATTTCTTGAATATATCTGCATATTGTTTGTCCAGAGCATTTGCTTAAGTGAATTGCATCTCTTGAATCTGCTATTATTTTTTGATTTGTCATTACTTCATATTTATCCAGTTCCTGTTAGAGTACACACCCAATATGTCTTATTTTAATTTTGATGCAAAATGCCACAAAATACTTCTCTAGAATTTTGGCTAATCCTTATCCTGTCAAAGAAGAAACATGCTTATTAATTATGTGATTATAGCTGTCTACCATAACTCTATCAGTTCATTTACAATTTTCCACTTAAGCTACTAAAAGTATAAACAAATGGATGCTGATGATTACCAAATATGAACACTTAATAAATTTGTACCATTTTGAAAAGATCACAGAAGATTAGAAAAAAATCTGAGATTTACATAGGAAGGGCTACAGAATTTTTGTGTACATTTTCCATTTGTTTTCAAAGACTTAAAGGACAACACAATTGATGCAGAAAATAAGTGATCACTAATGTAAGGAAATATATAATCTACACATTGTGTAATGCAGGAATGGATCAAAAATTAATGCAGCTTCATAGGTTATGTAATTTTTACTTTAAGTATCAGTTAATAAATAAAAAGCAAAAGCAAAAAGGTAATATACTTGTAAAATATAACCTCATTTGCCCTATTTTCACACTACATATTTATCTGAAGAAATGACAGGTCTCTGTGAACACTCAGGACAAATACATTCCCAGGTGAAAGACTGGATAGAAATTTTGCTCCATGGATGGGGTTATGATAAAGATCTTGCCATCAAGGTCTTGTGTTGCCTATTCTGCTCATAATGCTTTAGTATCAATACAAGTCCTAGCATGAGAAGATGAGCACATGGATGCTGAGTTGATAAAATACTGTTGTAAAAGAGAAAAGATAATATCTTCTTGTTGATGTTTATAATTGTACATGTCTTCATGAATCAACTTTCTATCAGTACGGTTAGTACAACACCTGACTTCATCTCTTTATGAAGTAAAATGAAATGTAATTTCACTTATTGATTGGAAGTTAAAGCACCTATACAAGGAGGAATATTACTTTGGTTTCTTGAGAAAGGTGTGAAAAGAGAATATGTTGAAATAAATTGTTATATTTTAACATGGAATATAGGGAAAAGAGAAAAAGCTTGGGTCCTGCAAAGCCTGGACTTCTACAAGAATCTACCTTTTATGGTTCAAATTTTGACTTTATCTTGAGTGTACAGCTTAATTTGGTTTATAATACTCCCACCTAGGGATCTATCCCACATGCATACACCAAACCCACACACTATTGCTAATGCCAAGAAGTGCTTGCTGACAGGAACCTGATACAGCTGTCCCCTGAGAGGTTCTGTCAGATTCTGACCAATACAGATGCAGAAGCTCACAGCCAACCATTAGACTGAGCACAGAGACCACAATGGAAGAGTTAGGGGAAGGACTGAAGGAGCTGAAGGGGTCTTATCTAGCATCAATGGGAGGGGGAACACCTTCATAAAAATAGGGTTAGAGAGGATGGGATAGGGGGTTTGCAGAGGAGAAACCAAGAAAGGGTTAACATTTGAAATGTAAACAATAAAATATACAATTACACACACACGTTTGCGTACACACATATGTATATATATGTATATCTATATATGTATATATATTATGTATATATTATATATGTGTACATAAACATATATATGATAAAATACTACTTAATTAGAGGTAACAGAAATATTTACTAACAGCTATTGCACTTGTGTTAACCTTTTGTATACTATAGCATCTGGTTATGTATAAAAGTATGATAAATTTAGGTTATTTTTAAAGGGATTTTGATAGCAGATAATAGCCGAAGGGCAAAATGATTTCAAGGTATGACAAAATGATTAACAGGATGAGAGTAATTCTTCATTCTTGGTTAAAATATTTTGGACTACTTGCATTTTGATTGTACACATATTTGTCAATTGTATTAATTGCTAAATATACAATTGAATCTGAAAGGTCTAAGGGAAAAAAACTTTAATGAATTACACTAATCGCATACTTCTTTTAAAACAAGGTACCAGGCAGCCATTTTTATCCAGGTATGTTTATGGGTAGTTAGTTACAAATGTTCTATTAGGTAGGGTTTTCAAACTTTAACTGTATGATTATCTTAAATGTATATCTTAGGCAGAGTCTACAAAAAGTCTGGAATATATCATGATACTCTGTACCTCACCAACTCTCTGAGGATATTGTCAGACTGAGCCTAGATCTGAAGTAAAGAGAGATTTTTATCTTATATCATTACTTGACTTTTCTGTTTTAAGATCCCCATATTTACAGTGGAGGAAATAATGAGGAAGCTGAAGTACAATGATTAATATGATCAATAGTATGAGTCTACAGTGTGGAGACACCTTAAATTGAAGAAAAGCATTGCCGGTTATATACGTGAACAGCTTTATTGTCTAGAATTTTAAAGTATTCCAAAATTAAATAGCATACTACTTAATACTACTTAATCAACAAATAAGCAAATCTATTTGGCCTTTTGAAGACATAAAAATGACCAAAGAAATGAAATAAATGTCCAATATCCTTAAGCATCAAAGGGCTGCAAATTAAACGTACATGTGCATTCTATCTCACACTAGTAACAGCAGCAGTAATTAAAGAGACATTTGTCAACAAATGCTGAGAAAGATGTGGAGGAACAAAACATTTTTATGGTTCGGGTATGCTTGTAATATAAGGATAATTGGAAGTTCCTAAAATATAAACCCCTAAAACTGCAACCATGATCAAGCTATGTCACTTTTGGCTACATACCTAAATGAACCCTAACAGTATAAAATAAGATACTTGAACATCCTTATTTTTTGGTGCAAGATTCACAAAAACTAAGGAATACACCCAGTATAAATGACTATTAAAATGTGGCAGAATTAAAACTTTTAGTAGAATATTTAAATGTACTTTGTTCACTCTATAGTTCATCTATTTAAACTGGTACCTTTGGTATAATCAGAACTCTACTACTATCTCCTCAATACTTTCAACAATTCTTATCATTTCCCCCATAAACTCATCTGTTAGCATTATCCACATTAAATATGGTATTTATTCAGCATCATGCTTCGTTCAACACAGCAAAGGACAAAAATCATGTAATCTGCACAAAGTAAAAGAACTGGAGGAGATCAGGTTAAGAAAAACAGGTCAGATTCCAAAAGACAAATAATCTTAGATTTCTTTAAATACATTCTCTCTCTCTCTCTCTCTCTCTCTCTCTCTCTCTCTCTCTCTCTCTCTCCATACATACATACATACATACATATATACACACATATATCCGAGTGTGTGTGTGTGTGTGTGTGTGTGTGTGTGTGTGTGTGTGTCACAAAGGAACCAGAGAGTCTATGATGAGGAGAAAGAAGACTAAAGAGAAGTTAGAGTAGTAAAGATAATAGGGAAATGAAAAACAAAATATCACCTGTTTTATCTTATATATGAAACCTAGACATGACATAAGAACAATGAGGATAATTTGGAGGGAAAAAAGAATTAACAAGAGCTGGTGAAAGGAATGCTGAGAGTGATAGAAACATATGACTAAGGTACTGTGTTGTTTTTGAAAGTGTCATAATGAAACCTATTATTTTGTATAGTATTTTTAAAAAATAGTATGTTTCTAATATCAGATAGCCTGCGTGTGTATGATTTTTAGCTTTCTTACTTATTTAACTGTAAATTATATTTTTCTAAAGCTTATTTGCTTATTAAAATAAAAAAGTACTTTATTATCTTCTTCTCTATCATGGAATTGTTGTCTGGTAATATAAATAAATCCCTAAGCTGCTTATTGGCATATAGTAACTATCATAAAATGCTAGTAATTATAATTTTATTGAAATTTATGATATTTATTCGATTTTTCAGAAATTATGGAGTGTGACAACTCTGTAATCAAAAACATACATTTTCAAAACTTTGTTTTATTTTGACTATTTTCTATGTGTTTATGAGTG
Source organism: Mus minutoides (assembly GCA_902729485.2). Classification (NCBI taxonomy): domain Eukaryota; kingdom Metazoa; phylum Chordata; class Mammalia; order Rodentia; family Muridae; genus Mus; species Mus minutoides. The sequence continues at coordinate 1,895,193 of LR749503.1, read as the reverse complement.
CAGGCTCCTGGAGAGGGCAGAAGAGGGCATCAGAACACAGGGTTAGGAGTCACTGGTGCTTGGGAACTTATGTAACAACAAGCTGAACAATAAACATTTCAGCCACTTTCTAGCCCTAGTACCTCATCTTCACAGCTTGAAATGCCAATACACCAAACCACAATACAACACGCACGCCTTTAATCCCAGCACTTGGGCAGCAGAGGCAGGTGGATTTCTGAGATGGAGGCCAGCCTGGTCTACAAAGTGAGTTCCAGGATAGCCAGGACTATACAGAGAAACCCTGTCTCGAAAAAACAAAAACAAAAACAAAAACAAAAAACACCAAAAACCCAAAACCAAACCAAACCAAAACAAAAAACCCAACAACAACAAAAACCTATACTTCTTTTTGAGATTGCTAAATATGTTTACTAAGCATAATAGGCCCTATCCAAACACAAAGTTCTTGATTTCGGTAGATTAAATCCATCAAAGAATAAATTAAGCATCTCAAACAATATTTAACAGATCTATACAGTTTCATGAATACTAACCACTCTATTTATTTCAAAATCATTATATAATTTTAAAGCCAGTTTCAGTTTAATAAAAAAGTCTTAAAATACAAAGGGATATTGATGACATACTTCAGCAAAAGAATAATTGCACTGCAGATGACATTATTTTTTAATGCCTGACACATCTTTTCTTCATCTTGGATTGGGTGTCTATCTATCACAAACTGTCTCAGATTATTAAGAGACATATATTTTAATTCTGTTTTAATACTTTATTCTCTGAGAATTGGTCAATCATTTAATCCATATCCAGTTGGTTTTTCACAATATAGTAACAATTTTATCTGCAAGCATTAAGGATCATTTTTGGTGTTGAACAAACTAGTTTTATCTTTTTTACATTGTTATTATAATAACTGTTCAGAAAAATGGATTAAAGTTATAAATAATCAAAAATTTTCTTCTGCCAATTTCTTGCAAGTTGAAAAAAAAATGAGAATCCCCTATCTCTAAGTGCTTAATTTCCAAAAGGCTGTGGAAGTGAGTAGCAACTGTTGACATTAAACAAACTAAGTTATTAATCTCATGTGCTAAAACATGGTTTTCTTTAAAGAAAATGTAAAACTCACTGTGTCACTGCAAAATATGGTGATATTACATTTTGGTCCAGATAACTTTTTTTTTAATTTTTGAAAAAGAGTTTAAAGTGATTATAATGTATATACAAGCCATCTGTGAAGCTTTCCAAGAACTTTCTTATAACTTGAGTTGGGATTATGCTGATCTATGTTTATATGTTTGCTTTTCTTTCACATAAAATGACACTAAAATGTAAATATATGTAGATTAAAAAGACCACTTCAATACTTTTGACTTCAACAGTTTATTATAGGTGGGCTACTGCTAACTGACTTAGCTATCTTTGAGGAAATTCTTTTCAAATTTTATGTTACTCAAAAGGTTTCTTAAAACCCTGAGGATGTCCATTTTATTTTGGATCAAAATTTACCTGAAGATAATTCATCCCATTTTTAGAAAAGACACAATTTGTCACTTCAAAGCAGAAGTATTTAAAATATTTAACTCTAGGAAATAGTTCTGTAAGTTAGTTCTATAGGAATGGATTTGATTAGTTTCTGCCTATAGACTGCACAGTCCTTTAATGATGTTTCCATTTCAGATTTCCTAAATGTCTGCAGCATGGAGAACCACAGATTCTGTGCCCTTTCAACCATTTGTTCCTCAGTGGGCCCCCGAGAAACACGCAAAGAGCTTATGCTCTTATTTCTAACTTTGTTCTTAGGTCCAGTTTATATATAATTGTAAAGGCTTGGCCCCTAGGTAGGTAACAGACCACCTTACTAAGTCTACTGAGGAAAAAAATACAATTTCAATTTTAAAGCAAAGGACTGACAGGCATTCTTGTATCCAAAATTAAGGTATTTTCTGAACTTAAAAATCTTTGATTTTTAAATATTCATTATGAAATTTGTCAAGTGAAAATCCTTATAATTATTAGCATCCTATTAAAGTTTTTCTGGAACAATTTACAGATCTTTAGTTTATTGCAGGAATTTCTCTTAACTCCGGGTGTGGTTTGGTTGGGTCAGTGCACCATTATTAAAGTATACTTAATCATAACTAAAAATGGACAGTCAATTATTTGATGGGCACATTCTTGAATAAACCATAAACTTTTTGAGTTTCTGAAATCATAGAATTCTTAGAAAGACATTCATCAAACATAAAAGAAAAGTATAAATGAGGGATATTTAAATATTAATTAAAACAGTATTTGAGAAAGATTTGTAATTCCCTATCTTGCTTTATATGGATAAATACTTTTTGATCTGAACCACAGAAAAAATCTGTGCATGATGAATGGCCTCAATTCATGCTTGAATTCAAATGAACAAAGAAAAAAAGACCCTCTACCGACAAATCACTTTCACTTGACATCTCAGCTCTAAACACTGAGGGAAGACTTGAAGTTACCAAGTGAATGTGAAAAAATATCATTTTGGTGAGTGCATAAGAAAACATTGTTTTATGCAACAATAATGGTCTATGATGAAGTAACTATCCCGTAGAAAAACAATGGCTTTCATACATGTATACTTGCTGTGGGCTGTATACATATATTCTTGCTTGACAGCTGTTGAATTTACAGGGGAAAACCCTACCATTAATTTTAAAACGATTGCATATAGTTACAGCAGGATTTTAGAGGCAAGCATGTGCCCAATTTGAGCTACTACTATTAGTACAAAGACCCTGCAGGGAAGCAGCTGTATAATTTGGTTTTATTTTAGGATCTGGCTTTGATCCTAAGTAATATTTGTGACATGAAAATGATTTCATAAGCTTCCCTTGTTCCATATTTTGTCAGTGATGATTGCTTGTCCTCTTGGAATCATCAGGACTGGGCTGTGAAGACCGGTTCAATTTGAGTTTCTCAATAAGGCATCCAATCCCCCAGAAAGGAGGAACACTGCATAAAGTAGATCCTGACATTAAATATTAAATATGGTCATAACTTACCATCTCAAGTGCCAATATTAAGATACTACTATGATATTTTCAGGATGCTGTAGTCCTAAGATGTTGCTCACAGATGTGGAGGTCTTGTTGCTGTGAAGGGTTTAAAAATTCTTCTGGAAAAGGCATAACTATGAAGTAAAAGAAGTCACAATGCTACCTTTTCCTGAGAAGACTAACGGCTCTGTTGACTTTTGTTGCTTTTGCCACATAACGGCTAAAAGCAAGACTGAGATGTTCTTATTATTTTCACAGTCCAACTACAGCTTGAAAATCATAGAGCAAACTGCAGGAGGCAGCCAGTATCAAAACCTGCATTAATCCATCAGTGCCTGCCTGAATCAGATATTGTTTCAATGTCTAAATTTTACTTGTACATACAAAGGAGGGTCTGAAAAGGCCATTGTTCCTAAATGAGTTCATCAAAATTCAAAAGGAGTTGCCAAGAAAGATGGTTTGTCAAAAGAAGGGAAGGCGAGGGATAATCACATAATTCTATTCTTCCTATAAATGTAAAACATTTGGATCTTTCAGTTATAGAAAAAAAAAAAAAAAAGTAAGCCAGGCCGTGGTGGCACACACCTTTAATCCCAGCACTTGGGAGGCAGAGGCAGGTGGATTTCCGAGTTTGAGGCCAACCTGATCTACAGAGTGAGTCTAGGACAGCCAGCCAGGGCTATGAGCTATCATTTTAAAATATTTACTTTTATTTTAAAGGCAGAGCCCTGCTATATAGTTTCACTGCCCTCAGATGTGTGATCTTCTGCTTCAGTCCAACCCCCACTACTATGAACACTAGTTAGTGCCATTTTTTTTTAAAACTGGCATGTATTTGAAACTAAAGACAAGAGATAAAGCAATTATCTAAATATTATAGGCAGGAATATCACAGTTTCACAACACACACGCACAACTAATGCATCCTATTAGTATATGTGTATAAATAATTTAATTTTGACCTTTTCAATAATTAATGAGAAAGCTACTATTTTAACATATTTCTGATTTGGGTTTGCTTTTCTTACTTTTTTTGCAAATGCTTTCTTTGCTCATTCTTTCCTTATATACCAGTCAAGCTCAAAGGAGCTCTTTAGAAAGTGATTGTAACCTCTCCGATTACAGATAAGATAAATTTCTTGCTACAATTAAGGGAGAACCTGCCCTGAGAACCTGCTTTTCAAAAAATAGACATTAGAGCTGCAATGTCTTTATCCATGTACATACACCTCCACAGTTGCAAGTCTCCTTTGCTCCATACTTTGTCATGACAATTTTGTAGTTTTGGTTTCTTTAAAAAATGCATAAACATGAGAATCTGTTTTCAATTTAATCCCAGGTATGGGACAAGAGTCTGCTTCTGATTGTTTAGAACCGCTGTCTATGATTTACATCATGCTCCAGCAGGGCCATGACTGTGACTGAAGCAGATAGTTTATATGATTGTGTGACATTGGGAATTCTGAGGACTTTTCAGTAGTATGCAAATCTAAGGCCCCAAGAGGTAGGATGGGTCATAATTGGTTGTTGTTTGCTTGCTGTTGGTTATTGTTGGTTATGGTTTATTAAGTAGTCATGCATAAAGAAACACAATAACAAAAGAAATTAGATATCCTAATGGTGAAGAACAACTTATCCCAAGGAACTCAATGCCCCTAACCACATTATTATTCTAATGACTAATGACATTGCACCCTTTACCCTCTATTCTCTTATAACTCAGGGTCACCATTTTTTAGATCAATTGCTTTTAATTATATTATTTACTAAATTATTTAGTCAACAATACATATTTTTAAAAACCCAGCTATACCACTCCTGGGCATATACTTAATAGATGCTCCAACATGCTCCACTATGTTCATAGCAGCCATATTTATAATAGCCAGAAGCTGCAAACAATCCAGATGTCCCTCAACAGAGGAATGGAGACAGAAAATGTGGTACATTTACACAATGGAATAGTACTCAGCTGTTAAAAACAATAACTTCATAAAATTCAAAGGCAAATGGATGGAACTTGAAAATATCATCCTGAGTGAGGAAATTCAGTCACAACAGAATATACATGTTATGCACTCACTGATAAGTAGATATTAGTCATCCCATATATAGTCATTAAACCAATACACTACTGTGGATACTGGGAAGTGCTTGCTGTCAGGATCCTGCTATGGCTCTCTCCTGACAGGCTCTTCCAGAGCCTGACAAATATAGAGGTGGATGCTAGCAGCCGACTATTGAACTGAGCGTAGGGTCCCAGATGGAGGAGTTAGAGAAGGGACAGAAGGAGCTGAGGGGGTTTGTAACCCCATTGGGGGAGCAACGGTGTCAATCAGCCAGACTCCCAGAGCTCCTGGGGATTGGACCACCAACCAAAGAGTACACAGAAGGGACCCATGGCTCCAGCCACACCTGTGGCAGAGGATAGGCTTTTTGGAATCAGTGGGAGGAGAGACCCTTGGGCCTGAGGGTGTTCAATGAGCCAGTGTAGGGAAATGCTAGGACAGGAAGATGAGAGTAGGTGGGTGGATGGACGAACACCCTCATAGAAGCAGGAGGAAGGAGGATGGGATTAGGGATTTCCTGAAGAGGAGACCTGGAAAGGGGAAAACATTTGAAATATAAATAAAGACAATATCCAATAAAACCAAACTAACAATAGAAGATGATAGCCATGAAAGAAACTCACAAGTCATCTTGGAGATTAATATTTCCAGGGCAGTAGAGACACTAAAACAGGAGGGAATACAAACAGTATTTCCTTCAGCTAATAGAGATGACACTGCAAGGGAAATGAGGTGTTATAAGACAGGTTGTACAATGACCCAGGTATCCTACAAGAAAAATATTACACACTCCTCATATTTTGTAATTTTCTTTAGGAAAATACAAAGACATAGAAGACAAAGTTGCTGAGGTGTAAATTAAGTAAAGACAATCTGATTTGATACTATTAAGAATGATGAGTGATGGAGTACCCCAACCTGCAGGACTTAAACAACAGGGTTCTTGAGGGAAGGGACCTACAACCACAAATTTAGGGATCAGAAAATGTGAAGGAAGGAGGCAAGACAAAAATTCTATTCAAGCCTCATTTATTCAAGGGAAATGAGAGGCTTTTTAAAGCTGAAAACTGCAAACAGAATTTGCTCAGGTACACAGGCCAAACCAGTGGTGCTAGATAACACATTAAGGTCAAAGGGATGTCACCATTGTAAAAAAGGTCTGGAAAGGAGTGCCCTCATTGTAAAAGGAAAGGAATGCCCTCATTGTAAAATGTCCCGAGTCAATTTCATACAGAATGGAAGCAAGATAGTGGAAGAAGCAAAAGAGTGTTAGATAATGGCCCAGGGACAAGATTTCAGGGGCTTCCAGGCCCCATCAATGTAGTAAGAAGTTTCTAGATGTTTCTCAATAACTCATATAATAGGTATTGACTTCTCTATGGGGTATAGGAAAGGAGTATGTCTATGAAAATAGTGAATCAGATTTCTAAAATCCATGAGAGAGACACAGTAATTGTCTGGAGGGCTATGAAAGAAGATGAGGTTAAAATTAAAATCATTTTGCAGGTGTTGAAAAAAATGACAAAGACAAATGTTAGCCTTTATTAAGTGAGGTATGTCCTGTCCAATCCTACTCTCTTCAAGAACTTTACCATCTTGAATTTTGTCAAAGGATTTGTCTGCTTCAATTGAGATAGTCATATGGATTTTTGCTTTTTGTTATAAAACAACACAAATAAATGATTTAATGATAGAACTCCAGAATCTCTAAAAACAAAAACAAACCACACCTAAACCAAGTAGAAAGCAAGAGATAATAAGATTCTAAGCAGAAATTAATGCAATAGCAACAAACAACCCAATGAAAAGAATCAATGAATCTATAATGTGGGACTTGGAAAAATAACTAGATTGTCAGGCCCTTGATGCAACTTACTGAAATAAAGAAAGCCATGACCAAATTAAAGCCAATTAGAAGTGAATACTGGGACATTTCAAAAGAACCAAAGAAACTGAGGAAAATACTTTAAAAATTTGTACCCCATTAAGTTGGAAATCTAAAAGGATAAGTGTTTTGATTTACTCAAACTACCAAAGTTAAAGCAAAGAGATTTTGACAATGTAAACAGACCCATAATAAATGAGATTAAATCTGTAATAAAAAACTTCCAATGAAAATGCCAAGGCCCAGATGGATTCACAGCAGAATTCTACCAGACTTTCCCAAAAATACAATCAATAGTTCTTAAGTTAATTTTCAAAATAAGCATAAGATTCACTTCTAATATGTTTTATAAAGGCAATATCACTTTAACACACAAATTATACAAAGGTACAGCAAAAAAATTCAATAGACCATATCCCTTATGAATATAGATATGAAAATTCTCAATAACACACTGGAAAACTTAATATAGGTATGTATCAAGTTGGTTTACTCTCAGAATGTAGGGTTGGTTCAATATATGAAAACAAATATAATAACCTATTTAAACAAACCAAAAGAGAAAGAATCACTTGATTATCCCAAGAGATGCAGAAAAAGCCTTTGGCGAAATCTAGCATGCTTTCATAAGAAAAGTACTAGGCAATGTTGGACAGGGTGAGTATACCTCAACACAATAGAACCCACAGCCTACATTATCATAAACAGAGAAAAACTCAAAGCCAATTGTAGTATTTATATTTTCATAAATTCTGGCATGGGGATACTTCCTGCCTTAGACCATTTGTATTGTCAGATGAAAGACACAACTCAACCTTTATATTTTAATATGCCTTAGCAGCACAATGGCAAGGTAACTGCCTGCCTTCTCTGCTGTCTGAATCTACCTCCCACTGATAACTCTGAGTTACTCCAGGCTAAATTCTAAGTTCGATCTTGGCTGCCCTTAACTAAAATAATTCAGCCCTCTGGGCCATGTTGCTTTCCTTGCTTCTCTATCCCATGTTGGCTCTCACCTTTATTCTGCATATTCTTCTTAGACATGGTGGCCTTCCTGCATGCTCTTACCATAGTGGCTTCTCTGTTTCTCCTTCCTCCTCCTTGTGGTTCCTAACCAGGGAAAACTAAATCCTGCCTATCTCTCTTTTCCCTGCTATTGGCTCTGGGCATCTTTATTTACCAATCAGAATTAACTGGAGGCAGTTTCCCCTGGAAGCTATGTGCAGACTGAAGATCTTGGGGGCTAGCAATTAACGTTACAATAACAGCAAAGGACAAAACCTCAGCAGCAAATCCCACTTAAAATCGGGAAGGATACAGAATTGTCCTCAAACACCACTCCATTTCAATAAATTTCTAGAAGCACTAATTGAAACAATATAATAAGAGAAGGGAATTAAAGGGATATAAATAGGAAAGGAAGTAAATACTTTCCTCATTGCAGATGATATAGCACTATACATAAGTGATCCTAAAATATTTCATCAGAAAATTCTATAAGCAATAAAAATAAATCAGAATGTACAAAAGCAGCTCACAAAAGCAATTCCTTCTCTTTAGAGTTTCAACAAATATATTAAGAATCGGATCATAGACACATTCCATTTTTAAACATAAATATCATAAAATGTCTTAAAGAAGTGAAAATATTTACATTAAAGTCTTTGGATCGCTGATAACAGAGATTGAGAAAAAAACTTCAGAATGGAAAGACATTCCATGTTTATGTATCACTAAAATGAATATTGTGAAAATGTCTATCCTGCAAAATAGATCTATACATTCAATATAATACCAAGTAAAATGTACACAATATTCTTTGCACAAATACACGTAGAATCAGAAAAAATTTCAAATACACAAATCAATCCTGAACTAAGTGAATATTTGAGGAACTACCATTCTAGACTTCAAAACTTTTATAGAATTTTAGTAATAAAACTGCATTGTGCTGCCACAAAAACAGACATGGTGTGAAATAGAAGACCTATGCATAAGTACATGTAGTTACAGGCATCTGATATATATATATATTCACATGTAGAAGTATGAATCTAGACCTAAATCTGGCACACTGTATGAAAATAGCACTAAGTAACTAAATGATTTTAATTTAAAACCTGAAAAACTAAAACTTCATGAAGAGAATACAAGAGGTACCATAATAATTAGATAAATACAAATAAAAACAACTTTGAATTTTCACCTTACCCCAGTGAGAATGGCTAAAATCAACAAAAAAGAAATGCTGATGGGGCTGTGGGAAAGAAGGAATTCTGTTTTATCTATTATCTATCTATCTATCTATCTATCTATCCATCTATCTATCTTTCTTTCTTTCTTTCTTTCTTTCTTTCTATCATATATATATATATATATATATATATATATATATATATATATATAATATATGAGTGCTATGCAGCATATAAACCTGCATGCTAGAAGATGGCATCAGATGTCCTTATATATAGTTGTGAGTCACCATATAGTTTCTGGAAAATGAACTCAGGACCTCTGTAAGAGCAGTCAGTGCTCTGAGCCATCTTACCAGCATCTAAGGTGTATGTGTAGGGGTGTAGGGGGATTCTTATTTATTGGTGGGATTGCAAACTGGTCCAAGTACTGTGGTCATATGTTTGGAGAGTCTTTAAAATACACCAAGTTATACTACTCCTTGGCATCCTATTCAATAGTTACTTTCTCAGCCTTGTTTAATGCTACTTGTTGTAGGTTGTCCTCATGCTGTTTGTATTCTAATGTTAATTTTGCCCTCCCCACCCCACCCCCAAACAGTCCATCATGTACTCTGGTGATCTCATGTGAACCTTCTCCTCATTTTAACTGGTGAATAAAGGCTAGAGCCTGTGGTTGGGCAGTGGAGGGGGAAATGGGACTGGAGGTTTGAGTGGGGGCAGGTGGAGAGCAGAAAGAAGAAGAGAGGTGATTTGCATTTTTTTCTGGATTCTTTGAGCATTGCATGAACATAGATAGTATACATGCATACATCATGTTAAAACAAGCACACTCACAAAATAAAATTAGATTGCAATGAATGATACATTGGAATCAAACATAACAAATTATTTAAGAAGATAAAAGAAGGAGAAAGGATACAAAGATCAGAAGTGCAAACAAAAATACTAAAGGAAATAAACACATGTCAAGTTCAACATAATTGTCTTATCAAGAAAGAACATTTTATTTTCATGTAAAATGTCACAGTACATTCAATATTGGGGTTTGAAAGGTTGGGGACCAGAAAAGAAGTTCAGAGGGCTCTGCAAATCTAATGATGCCTGAATAAAGTCATATGGAAACTACTATTTGTTAACTGAATTACAAAACTAAAAACTTAAAAAATAAAATGAAAAAAAGAGGCTTAAATAAAAGTGTCTAGTATGGATGAATAATTCTGTTCTCCTAATCAATAGACTATTAAATAAATGTAATGTCAGATATGGACACCTCCCAATGTTTAGAAGGAAGTTAGCAGCTCCATTTTAATAATAAATGTAGTTATTGCTCTTTGTTGCACATCAGAACATGATGGTAAGACTCCTGTTGGTAAACATACTATTCACTTCAATTTTATTATAGTACATAAAGAAATTCAGATAGAACTGAGATGGAAGTCTCCTCCTTAATAGTTATGTTTCACAGTGCCAGAAGAAGCTAGGAAAGACAATATGGGGAAAAAATAAGCAGCTGTTTTATTCTGCTGTGTATCCTGTAAGTTATAATATTAACTTGGCTTATAAGAAGTCCCTACTGTTACAATGGTGACACAATCATTATGAGGGTCACTAACTGTGTTCCAGCTAGATTTGATGGCTCTTTCACTGTAGAAAGTTAGGAATGAAATTGTAAACTTGGTCAAAACTCCTTGAGTAGGGGTTTATTGACCCCACAGAGAAATTTGCTACTGATGTTTTGGTTAAATAACATGTTATGAAACAGCCTTCCAATTATCTAAATATATGCCCATTGATTAGTGATATTCTTAGCCATTGCAAAAGGATTGTCATTTGCAATGTCCAGTAACTAGGCAATGACTATGTTGGTCAAATGCAAAAAAAAAAAAAAAAAAAAGCCAACAGACAAAACAAAACAAAACAGAAGAAGAAAGAAGTGATTGTTGGGGACTTGCTTCCTTATAGAACATATGTATCATGCCTGTATGTCTGAAGACTATCTCAGAAGAGCTGGCAGAACAAAACAAAACAAAACAAAACACTGAGATAATACAACAGTTGTCTAAATATGGTGTGGCTGTTCCACTGAGGAACACAGGGAAGCTTTGATTACCTGCATAGGACATGCACAAGATTGGACTTATCAACATTTCATCTTGAGGCTCTGCCCTGTTGAGATAGATATAGCTAATTGTTACACACAGAGAGGAAAAATCCTTAGTGGAATAAGCACTGTCACTGTGTTCTTCCTCAAGTAAATAACACCCCACCAAACTTACATGGTGGGTCCTAGTTAAATAATTTAAGTTAAATAAACAAATATTAAAGAAGGAGGGAGATGTTAGAAAGAAGACATCAGCAAGAATGGAAGGGGAAATAGGAGAGGTTGTTGGGTTGTAAATGTGATAAAATTTTATGTATAAGTATGAAATTATAAAATAATAAATTGAAAAGGAATATGTTTAAATCATACAAATGAACACAAATGTATAATAAAAATATAAAGTTACAAAACATACCTGGAAAATCTCTAAGCAATGTACATATAAACACACAAGTGTCAAATACCAAATGAGAAGCAAAATATTTGTGAATGAATGAAATTTAAAACAAAACATGAGAATTCTTGGGAGACAAGTGACATCAGACACAAAAGTAAAAAAGCTCACTCTCACTACATGCTCCCCAAAGCTCATTCTCATTGTTTAAGGACAGAATACCCAGCAGATCAAAATAACCTGGAGAAGAGGAACAGCGGAGATGTCCATGATAAAAGCAGAAATAGACTATACTTTATAAAGAAAATAAATTAATGGATCAGAAAACTGAACATGCTATGAGACACTAGCTAGATAAATGAAGAAAAGGAGAGAAGATGTACTAAGAAACAACCTGACAGAGCCACAGAAGCTAAAAAATGTTTAAAATAATAAAATAGAAATAATATAAGAAACACAAACTACAAAAGTCTCACTTCAGGAGTAGATGACTTAACAGTCCTATAAATATGAATATAAGAGAATTAAAATCTAAGTATAAAACATTCCCAAATGAAAATTTTCTACTCAGTTTTCACAGATGAAATCTAGCTGTTCCTGAATATTTATAGCAGGGCACTTTCACCTTTTACTTTGTAGACAGGATTAAAACAGGATTAAAGGCTTTACCTAAAATCGAAGACATACCAACATCCTTCAGAATTAAAGGCCCAAATGTCCACAGTTGGATTGAAGTCTTATAATGTTCCAAATGTCAACTCTATTTTATCAAATAAATTTAACAATAAATATTATGTATACATCTTAACTCAGATTAGTAACAAAAACTCTTTGAAATGCAAAATGTCAGCAATATAAACCACCACACTGAATCTAAGTAAGAGCTCATCACAGCCGTATGGAGCAATAACTGATTCAATATTTAACACTCGTAATGATAAAAAAGAATACTATCTACAAAATGGCAATTAAAATTCCCTCAAGTTTATAAGGGTAATACCAAAAAAAAAATTAGTTTTAAAAAGTGTGTTCTTTTTCAGTTAGAGCGAGAGGTGAAGATTCTGTGTCTACCAAGTTTTTATTCACTATTGTATTGACAGTTTGCCAAGTGATGAAAAGCAAGAAAAATATATAAATTGAAAGAAGAGAACTACTTTGTTCTTATTTGGAAAATTAAATAAGTTTCACAAGGTTGCAGAATTTAAGATATATGCAAGAATTAATACAATTTGTTTAAATTGTGTGTTTTTTAGTGCCAAAGCTGGCAGAAATGGGAATTTGAAGAAAAGTTTAGACTAAATAACTTAAAATATGAAATAAGTAGGAATAAATTGCATTAAAAATCTGAATATTCAAAGCATAATATACATTAAGATAATGTAGAGAGAAGTGACTGAGAGAAGATCTGAGTTCTCACAATCAAGTCATCACACTGTTAAACATCACATCTGCCCATTAATTGGCAACTTCAGTGTAATCCAAGCACCTTTGAAGGCTTTAGAAGAATGATTTCTGGGGTTTATACTATGTACTAAATGGGTTATAAAATTTATATAGAAATAGAAATGGAATAGAATAGGGAAAATGGTTTAAAAAGAACAGAAACTTATACAACTTATTCTAATTTAAAACTGTTTACAGAAGAGGCACAGTAAGGAGCATATGATTTAGCCATAAAGACAGACACTAAAGATAAGCTTTAAAATTGCTTGGAAAATGCTTGACCAGCCTCCATCGGCCTAGTAAGCAAGAAACACCCAGGCTCACTGATCAAGGAACAAACAGATTAGATCCATTCTCCCCAATTACTCTGCCATCACCTGAGTCAGACTTAGGTGCCCTGTGCTAGCTGAATGCTGTCTCTGGAGTTCCACTCGCTGGCCTCCAACAGGTCCACGACCCAAGGAATATCCAGGCCTGTTACAATAAGAACTCCCAATTCTTGAAATAAACCAAGTACTACCTTGGCACAGACTTTTAAAATTTCTTTTACATTTTTCTCATTCATTCTCCCTTCTATTGAGATCAAGATATATATCTTTATGACTTGAATTAATATCCGTTCCTATTTATTTATCTTCAATTAACTTTCCTTGTACTTAGTGTATAAGCATATTTATAAGCAGGCTTTAAATTTGCTATACCAGGCTAAGTAATCCCAGAATCTTTGTGTAGACCATGTTCAAAGAAGCTGAGTGAGTGCTGCCCTGGCCTAAATGTTTTCAAAATTCTTTTATTACATTTTTCTCATTCATTCTCTTTCCATGTCTTTGTTTCTTTTATTTGAGATAAAAGGCCTGGACTTCTTTATTCCACCTATACTTAAAAACACTTAAATTATTACAATTATAAACCTTTCTATCTTTAAAAAGAAATAAAATTCCATTCATCTCTATCCTTTGGTTATTTGCTTGTTGGAGGTGAGCAGCCTCTACTGTCTTCATCTGTCTTCTTTTGGAGGTAGCCTTTTTCCACTGTAGGGGCTCCCATTGCCTCCAAGTTCAAACTCTATGGGGCAGCCAGAGGCCTTTGATAACTGCCTGAGGTAAATCTCCCCTTGCCTGCATCTGTGCATCTTTGTTCTAGTGAACCTTTATGGCTTTGGAAGCAACTACATGAATTAGCTCAGTTCTGCTGAGAAACCAATTTGCCCACCTCCTAATGTGAAGTAACAGCATGTGTTTTCCCTTCAGGATCTCCAATTAACTTTTAAAAGTAAGTCCAGGTCTAACACTGAGTGTCATCTGAAGCAGTAATTTGGCAATCCACTTTAAACTTTCTGGGGATGTGCATGCATACTTCTCACTATTGCTCCAACATTCTGGAGTCCTGAAAGAAATAAACAGCCTATATTTTAAATACCTTAAGTAGCTCAATGCCTGGGCTACTCCCTAACTCAACGTGGCTAACATACACTCCCCTCCAATATTCCTCAGTTAGTACTTACTAAATCTATATTTTATCTTTGCTGCCCTGGACCCTGCAGAGCAGATCTCCTGAGGCTACTGTCCACCTGCACCTATATGTCAGCTTTCTCATTCTTCTTGAACTTTCTGCTGTGGTTGTTCCCTATACCTTCATAATGACTCAATCCCTTCTTCCTCCTTCCTTGGTCCCTTCCCAGGAATCCTAAAAGTCCAACCTCTGCTTTCCTGCTCAGCTATTAGCTGCTAGTAAATTTATTGTCCACTCAAAAAACAACTGAAGACAGGCTTCCTTTAGTCTTATGTGCTGGATACTACAAACAGGTTTTTGGGTAACATAATTAGCATGAAAACACATGTTACTACCTGAGGTAATCCTGGAGATGGAAAACCTAGGAAAATGAACAGGATCTACAATAGACAGATGCAAGCATCACCAACAGAATGCAAGAGATGAAAAAATAAAGAATCTCAGAAGTATAAGATATGAGAGAAGAATTTGATACATGAGTGAAAGAAAATGTTAAATCTAAAAACTTCCTGACACAAATATCCAGGAAATTTGTGATACTATGAAAAGACCTAATCTAAGAATAATAGTAATAGAAGAAAATGGACAGGTTGATCAACCAAACAAAATCAATGTCCCAGAAATAAGTCTACACACCAATGGAAATTTGATATTTGACAAAAAAAAAATCCTACAACCATTCAATGCAAAAATGAAAAATTTTTCAACAAATGGTGTTGGTCTAACTGGATGTTTGCATGTAGAAGAATGCAAATAGATCTATCACTTGGCATGAAGTTCAAGATCATATGGATCAAAGAACTCCACAAAAAAGTGCACACACTAGTTCTTTCTGCAAGTTCCCTGTGGATGTACAGGCTTGAATGGCCCTCTGTGCCCTGCTCTGAGCTCTGCTGTTGGGTGTTGTAAGGGGACCTCAGGGAAGCTCTGAAATTGAGACATGGATACAGTGACTTTTGATGTGAATTTCACTGAGGAAGAGTGGAATTTGCTGATCCTTCCCAGAAGAATCTCTACAAAGATGTGATGCTGGAGTCCTACTGGAACCTCACTGCTATAGGCTACAATTGGAAAGATGATTGTGGGGCATTGGCTATGCACAGACAGGCTGGTCTCCAGTCCATGGACCCAAAGAAACCAAGTGGTCATCATAGGTGAATGAAGAGAGAGAACTGTGAGAAAGAGAGGAAATGAGGATTGGTATAGGGATGGATCAAGTGGAGGGGGAATGATAAAAATAGTACTGGAAGTAAGAATGAAAATTAATGGGAGCATCTCTGGGTATAGCTTGAGACCTAAGATGTTAGGAGCTAAAGTGAGTCTACGGGGGTGACCCTAACTGAGATTTCTACCAGCAAAGGGATATGGAAATTGAGATGGCTACCTCCTAGAGCCAGGCAAGATTTCAAGTAGAAGGAGACTTACATCAAATCACCCACAAAACCTTCAACCCAAAATGTGACTTGCTTACAAAATGCTCATGTATAAAGATTTAGAAGAGACTAAGTGAATATCCAACTCATGACTGTCCCAACCTGAGATTCATTCCATGGAAGAGATTCAACTCATGACAATATTAAGAATACACTGCTATTCCTGCAGACAGCAACCTAGCATAACTGTCTTCTGAGAGGCTTCATCTAACAGAAGATATAAACAGATCCAGAGACCCACCGACAAACATCTGGAGGAGTGCAAGGAATCTTGTGGAAGAGTGAGGGACAGTATTGAGGGAGTCAGAGAGGTCAAGGATACTACAAAAAGATTTACAGAGTAAACTAACCTCTACCCATGGAGGCTCACAGAGTCTGAACCACCAACCAAAAACTTGAAGTGGTTGGACCTAAGCATCCCCCATGAACATTTGTAGCAGATATGTGGCTTGGTCTTATTGTTGGTCTCCTAACAATTAGAGTGGGTGATGACTCAGACTCTGTTTTCTGCCAGTAGATTCCTTTCCCCTACCTGGATTACCAGGTTGGGCCTCAGTGGCAAAGAATCTGTTTAGTCTTCCTAGGACAAATTGTCCCAGTATGGGGTGGTACACAAGGTAAGTGTAAGGTGGACTGGAGAGAGAGGCTTGTAAGTGCAAAACTAGGAGGTGAGCAGGGAGGCGGCCTGTGATTGTGACATAATGTGGAGAAAAAAAAAAAATTGGACCAAACAAAAAACATGGATCAAAACAAATATAAACTCTCTTAGTGTAATAAATCAGAATAGAGAGCCAGGATATAAATGATCATTCAGTTTTCACAGGTGTGTCAAGGCAGTTTAGAAGAGAAAAGGATCATTGTCTAATATGCTGAGCAGCCATATAGAATGACTACTCAATCCATCATTTGACTCCACATAAAGAGTTCCACCAAAGTTTAGGACGAACTTATACTGAATAGCTAAGGCTATTGAATAGCCAGATGAAATGAAAGGTATTTTCCTAGAGATTTATTATATGTAATACCCATAGCAAAAACCATGGAAAATGAGATTTTATAATGATTTTCTTTGTTTTCTGGAAGGCACTGTCAGAATGAAAAGGCTTGGCTTTTAGAGTAAACTTATACAACAAAACACATATTTGACAAGTGATGGCTTTTATGAATTTTAAAGGACTTTTTGAACCTACAAAACACACATGGAAAATATGTAGAACAGTGAAAGAGACATTTTTAAAGAGGTGATAGCAAATAACATATGAACATAAACATAGTATGGAACTGACACTGCTCATTCTTTTAAGTGACCAAAACTGAGAAGATTTATATTTTGTGCCTGTGCAACTGTGTGACACAGTTGGTAGTTCCCTCCCTAACCTACACACACTGATGTAAATATTCCAAATTGTTTCAAAATCAATTTAAGAGTTTCTGAAAAGAGTAAGCATACATATTGCCATGTAATGTTGTGTTCATCTATATGATACAAATTAATATAATCTACTTATAAAAAGTCTATAAAATGCTTTTACTAATCTATTTTTAGTATCAATAAAGATAAATTAAATAAATGTCTATTTACTGGTAAACAAGTAATGAGCTTTCAATACTATGTGACTCAATTATTTTAATATTTTGATTTGCTTCTTTATCTTTTTATTTCTTTTTGTGAAGGCCACAATTTGAACTGAAGAGAGGAATAAGCACAGATGAGGAGACTATGGAACATAACAGGCTGTCATTAGTGGGAAAAAAGCTATAATTAGTGAAAGAAAAACCAATCATAATAAGAACACAAATCAGCTAAAAATAAAAACAAACAGAAACATCAAAATAACAGGAACCTTCACGTAACTTTCAATAATACAGTTCAATATTGACAACTTCAATTCTCCAATCAAGAGAAAGAGGGTAGGAAATTGATTAAGAAATAAAATTTCTCTATCCTTTGTCTACAAAAAACTCAGCTTTAAAGATAGGTACAACTTTAAAGTAAAAAGATGGCAAAAGTATTCCAAAAACTTGTGATCAACAAGATGTGGAGCAGATGGAAGGAGGGAGAACTGGGAGAGAGAATTGAATCCATAGAGTAGTATCTCTGGGATGAAGTAGAAGCCTAGGACAATGGAAACTCCCAGGACCCTTGGCGCGTGACCCTAGTTAAGATTTCTATCAACAGGGGATAGGGAACCTGATATGCCACCTTCTATAACTAGGCAAGACATCCAATGGAGAAAATGGGACTTAAGCCCAGTTTCAAAACTGTTGACCCACAATTTTTCCCACCTACAAGATGTGTATTGATGAAGAGGAGCAGAATCTCAGGGACTAGCCAAGCAAGGACTAGCCCAACTTGAGATCCAGGTCATGAGAGAGATTTACCCCTGACACTATTAATGATATTCTGCTCTACTTGCAAACAGTAGCCCAAGATAACTGTCATCTGACAGACTTCTCTCAGCAGCTAATACAAACAAACATAGACCCCCACAACCAAACAATGTGTAAAGCTTGGGAATCTTGAGTAAGAGGAGAAGGAAAGATTGATGGAGACAGAAATGTCAATGACTCCACAAGACAGCCTACAGAATCAATTAATCTTGGCCCATGGGTCTCAGAGAGACTGATCCAATCAAAGAACATGCACAGGACAGATGGAGTCCTCATATACATTTGTAATAGATGTGCAGCTTGTTCTTCATGTAGGACCAATAGTAGAAAGAGTAGGTGTTGTCGCCAGCACTATTTTCTGCCTTTGAATCCCTTTGTTCAAACTGTACTGCCATTTCTAGCCAAAATAGAAGATGTACCTAGTACTACTGCCATTTTATATGCCAAAGCAGGTTGACATTTATGGGGTGTCTCCCTTTCTCTGAGGAGAAAGGAAGGAAGGATGGTGAGAGGGGAGATAAGAGGGAGAAACTGGGAGGAGAAGAGGGAAGGGAAGCTGTGATCTGAATGTAAAATAAATATGTAATTAATGAAAAAGGAGAAAAACAAAGCTGGTGTTGCTATTCTAATACTTGACAAAATAGACTTTAAGACTATTCAGGAAAGACTGTACATAAACAACTCAGAAAAGACACATAATTTTCTAACCAAGGGATCAATTAGTCATAAAAATATCACAATATTACTAAGCTTATATGCACCAAGAGCTGGTGCTCCCAATTTTGCAAAAAAGATACTAATGAAATTAATGACAGAGTCACAGAAAGTGAAGTATAATAGACAATTCCAACAACTGCTTTTTAAAAATACATAGTTCATCAGCAGATGATAGAAAACGAATAGATAAATAATATAATTAAGAATCATCTTACATCAAATGGACCTGACAGCTATAGATTATTCTTCCCAAATGCTTAAGAACATACATTCTATCCAGAATAATATGGAAGATTCATTAAAACAGACCACATGTGTGGACACAAAGCAAATCTTAAAAATACAGAGAAACTGAATTAATCCTGTGTATCTTAAATAACTATTATACAATAAAATTTAAAATTAACAGTGAGCAAAACTCTAGTAAGTATGTAAACTAATGTAGATTAGGCAAGTCAAAACTGAATGATGAATAAAATTAAATAAATTAAAAATTAATCAAATAGTGCTGTAACTAAACAAAAATACATGAAATAGTTGTGAGAGAGGCATTTGTAGCCTAAGTGCCTAATTCAACAACCCAAAATGAGTACAAATAAATAACTTTAATAATGCAAATCAAGAATTCGAGAGAAAAGAAAATTTCAAACCTAAACCTAGAAGAATGCAAAACATCACACAACTCAAAACAGAAATTAATGAAAGAACAATGAAATGATACAAAAATTAATACAACCAAATCCTGGTTTTGTGAGAACTTAAACAAGACCCACAAACTAATTGGCCCAATTAGTCAGAGTGAACAGAGAAACATTACAACAGACACCAAAGAGATACAGAACAATACAGGGAAATGTTTTAAAAACATATACTACATTAAGTTGGAAAATTTTTTTAAAAGATGAATTTCTTGATTCATTCAAACAACAAAAGCTAAAGAAATGTGATTTCACATTTCATTTTTATTCATCACTAACTTTCTCCCATAATTCTTCCTATATTCATGTCCTATTTCCGTTATATCTACCTACTTCACATTTTTTGCCTTTCCTAAAGTAAGCCAACAATGCCAATATATACACTGTGGGGCAATGCACTGGAGCATTATCACCTATGAAATTTCGCAAAGATGGCATTGGTGGAATAGAAAAACTAAGGGATGTGGTTAGCTCACAGATACTATGAAGATGAAAAAGGAAAGATTAGAGAGGTATGGGGAGGTATAACAAAGAAGAGGGTATAGAAAACATAAAACCCACTATGAATATTTAAAAAGCTTGAAAAATGTACATACATGTGTGAAATATATATATATATATATATATATATATATATATATATGTGTGTGTGTGTGTGTATACATTATATATTTATGATATTTATGATATATATGTGATATATATTTATGATATATGAATTAACTCATGTATATGAGTTTATTTAATTGATTGAGGTTATTTATACATATGTACTTTATATGTAGACATATAAACTCATGTGTATATAGAAGTTTAATTTGTTTGTAGTTATTCTAATCAGGAGATTATTCTCCTCCTATGAGCTAATAAATTGACAAACAAAAGAACCAGTAATAAATGTGGAATTCCTTCCTTCCAGTTACTGGTCAGAAGTGTCCTGGAGATTCCCAAACAGTACAAGGTATTGAAATGGAACAGATGAAGTTGTGGGGGAAAATTGGGGTGTGTAAAGGAGAAATTGGAAGAAGCAAATGAGGAGTGACTTATATCTAAATACATTATGTCCATGTAAATATTAAAAATTTTAAAACACTGTAGGTAAATAAATATAAATACAATTTAAAAAAGATTTCACATGAAGATGTACCCTGCGTGATGCTCCCAGTAACCATAGTCTATTTAAATACCAGGGCTAGGGCTGAGGAGAGTCATTCCTATGAGGTTTAAAATTCCCATAAAAACACATATCATTGCTTCTGTGTTTTGTCTCTCACAAAAAGTAGATGGTAAGATGCTGTTGCTGGAGATACGACATACTGCAGTTGGCAGATGTAAAGAAATTACTACAAAATGATTGCTGCCTTCCAGCCAAGCTCTCTACTGGACTGCTTTGATGATTCTAGGAAGTGCTACTCAGGCTGTTTGTCTGTGAGAACCTTATTTATAGAACTGTGAAGCCAAATCTGCCCATCAGTGCAATAATGACACAATTATTATGGGGTTAACTAAATGCTCTTTGATTTGATATGATTTTTAGGCCTGTTCCATAGGAAAAATTCATGTTTGGTATTATGAATCTAGTCAAAAGCCCATGCATGGGTAGGTTATGGACATACTGGATGCTTTATTGATGATGCTTCAATAAGTATGTTAAACACTATCTTATTGGTGTATAATAGCTTTTGACGTTTCCAACTCACAAGTGCTTTGACCTGCATAAGGAATGGATAATGCTAGGTTTATCAGCACTCAGTCATGTAATGGGGAAAGATTGGTTTTAGGCAACTGAGGATTTCTGGAGGAGGAACAGAAATTTTCTTCAGTGGTATAGCTAGTGAACCTGTATCTATAAAGAGAAAAGGAAGTAATAAATGCATGCATACTAGTGCTTGACTCCTAGTCTCCATCTTTGTAGGTCTAGGAACTACCTAGAAAATGATGCCACATATATTGCTTTTACTTCCTACTTCAATGAACATATGCACTATAAGCCCACATACACTTGCTCAGAAGCCCTGCTGATTCTAAGTTCTGTCCAGTTGCCAACATTAACCCTCACAGGGGCTAAAGTATATGTGTTGTGTTTGGTGCCCATAGACTTACGTGTTTGAATGCTAGACCCACAGGTAATGGCACTATTGGGTGATGTGACATTGTTGGAGTAGCTGTGATCTTGTTGGAGGAAGTGCATCAGTGTGACTCTAGGCTTAAATTCTCCAATGCTCAGGCCCTGCACAGTTCAGAACAAAGACATCTGTCTTCCTGAAAAACAGAGTCCTATTCTGTTGCCTGCTAATCAAAATGTAGGACTCACTTTAGCACTATGTATTCCTGTACACTGCCATGATTACTGCCATGATGATAATGACTGAGCCTCTGAAATTGTAAGCCAGCCCCAATGTTTTCCTATATAACAGTTGCCTTGGTTATGGTGTCTCTTGACAGCAATAGAAAGATAGTGTGTATGGTCAAAATGTGATATATAGTTGCGTGAAAAATTTCAAAATGCAGCCTACTATCCATCATTTACACATCTAAAGTTAAAAAAAAGTATCTAAGTCAATCATCAAAATAGGTTACAGGCTGAGCTTCCCTGTTCCTAATGGAGACATTTCTTTTCTTTTTCTTAATTTCTCAACCTATTTTCTCGTTTAGTTACTAAACATTCTTTAAATCTACCATTCCTCGTTATTGTTATGATTTAAGCTTTCTTGATCTTTACGTTATTATGTATTGCCTGAATTCATATCTTGCATTTCTACCTTATTATTCACAGCTATCTATATTTTTGGTCATTTTGTATGTTCTCTCTTACATCTCTCTGTGGGTGTTTTTATAGCTGAAAATATATCATGAAGATTTTTTTGATGTGAGTATCAAAGTAATTGTACATTTGTATATATGTATATTTGAGTCTCTGTCTCAGTTTCTGTTTCTGTCTCTGTTTCTCTCTCTCTCTCTCTCTCTCTCTCTCTCTCTCTTTCTCTCCATCTGTGTGTGTGTGTGTGTGTGTGTGTGTGTGTGTGTGTGTGTGTGTGTGTGTGTATTTGTTAGGGTTAGTTTAGTGTTTAGTTTTCCATGTACTTATGTTCAGATCCATGGGAAGACCAGAGGTAGATGTCCATCCTTTCTATAACTTTCCACTTTTGTTTTTTGAAAAAGAATTTTTGACCAAACTATAAACTTATTTATCATGCCACTCTGGCAGGCCACCAGAGTGTCTTATTCTGACCTGCACCCGGTCCTGGCATTGTAAGACTCTAACGAACCTTAGCTACCAGGGACCCTCAAGGGAACAACACGGAGCCAGGGATTGATGCAAAAGCAAGAGGAATTTATTGTCCCAGTGCACTGGGGTTATCTTGAACCTGAAGGAAAGGCAGCAAGGCAGCCCATTTGACAAGTTTTTATATAGTTTTCAGGGGTGGAATAGAACATCAGCAACTATGCACAATATGATTGGCAGAACAGGGCACCCTTTAAACTGATTGGTGTTTAGGAAATGATATTGATGACATTCCTTCCCTGTCATTTTTCTTTTCTTTCTTCTTTTTTTTTTTCCATTTCAGTAACCTTCACTAAATCCCTCAATAACTTATCCTGTAGTTCTTCTAGCCTCTGAAACTTTTTCCTCATATCTCTACTAGCTTGGTCTATAAAATCCATAGTTACAGTAGATTTATGCTCCTTGCTGCTGAGGTCATAAAGTGTATTCTGATGGAATTCCTCCATGAGCTGCTCTAGAAAGGTTGTTGGCTACTCATCGGTTCCCTGCTTAACCTCATGTACCCTGGTCAAATTGGTGAGTCATTGTGCAGCCCCCCCTTGAGATTTTGCAACAGAGACTGGAGATAGACCTTCAACTGTCCCTTACCTTATGCCACATTAAAGTCTCAGTCAGGTTTATTCAGAAGAAACCCTCTGTCAATGACCACCTGATCAATCAATGGTGCCCCGTGTCTGAGGGGACATCCTTTCTCGCTTCCTGAATTATTTTCTCTTGCTCTTTTGTCATGAAGAGAACTCTTATGAGTTGTTGGATATCATACCAGGAGGGATGATGAGTAAATAAAAACATTCTCAAAGAGATTGTCTTTCTCTGTGTTTGTTGGTGTTGGTTATCTCATTCTATGTTTGTGTACCAGGACTGACGACATTTATGGACATTGGAGAGACTGAGTCTACCCAGTTAAACATCCTAGTTAATCATTGGAGGAGAAAACTTGTCAGAAGTAGTAAAGAAGGGAAAATTAGTTACTCTCTGCTTCTCTGAATGGCCCACCTTCAGAGTAAGGTGGACTTGCAGGTGATCAAAGCAGTACAGAGTCTTTAGGCCAGGATCCCTCAGATGTCTACCTCACACTCGGGCAGTACTATCCAGAGGGATGATTCTACTATAGCCTTACTCTCCAGGCTTTGGAACCCCCAAATGGCTCAGGGAATATAGTTCATGACATATGTGCCATTTACTAGTAATGATCTTTACATTTGGAAGTTGCAGAACTTCTCATTTTCAGAAAGTCCACCGTCTCTCACAGTTCTAGATTAAATCATGATGACTTATCTGCCCACTTAGTATGACTGTCAAGAATTTTTCCAGGTCCTCTCCATGACATAGGATGTTGGGCAATGGGCTGCGCACAGACAGCTTGATCTTCAGTTGAGCATAGGTCTTGAACCTCAGTGGGACCCAGTGGGTGGTGATTTCCACCTACATGGGAAGGAAGTCATTCAATCATGTCTCTTGGACCCCTAGCTCCTGTCAAAGATACCACCCCCACATCTCCCACAATCTTGTGTGTGTGGCTATCAGTCATGTAGAAGCAGCACCAAACCTTCCCACATGCAAATAAAGTTCCCCCAAATTTTCAGTCCAAGCCAATGAGAGGTACCTGCTGTTGAACCCTGAATCACTCCCAAAACTGTATATAAATCCTATCAGGGGAATTAAAGGTATGTGAGAACTACTCCTTCATCTGAGTCTTTTGTTCCAAGAGCTGTAACACTTGGGAAGAGATCTTCTCTCTTGAAGAGCCACCAGAGGTCCTGCCACACTTCTCACTGGATAGTCAGCTTCTCATCTACCCAGTTCAGAGTTACCAAGAGACCTGGAAGGCATGGCAGGGACTTCATTTCCCTGCCTGCTCTTGCTTCCCTGTCCCATTCAGCAGGACCTAGTTATTCTGTGGGTCGAGGAGGACCGAGGTCTGAAAAAGAAATGGGTGGGGAAAGAGAAGAGAGACCAAGGATTCTTTTCAAGGTCTGATTTTAATGAAGCTGAAAGCTTAGTTATATACTCACAGAAAAAAAAAAAAAGAATTAGGAGGGGCTGAGGAGGGAGAACAAAGACTTCAGAGGAAGGACATATGGGAGGATGTGGATGGCAGGCTTGAGATTTATCTTAGAGTCCTGGCACCGCTAATCTTGGAATGTTGGTTCCTTCTTAACAGCCCTAGGTGTCAGTTCAGGACAAGGGCCAGCTGGTTCTAAGGAGCAGCCTTGTGTGAAAGAGGGGGTGACTTGGTTTCCAAAACATGGTCTGGTTGTTAGGCTCTCAGGTGGGAGCTGTTGAAGTCCTGGTTTCCCACAGCCTGGTCTCTCATACTTCCCTTTGCTTGAACCCTTGTACCAGCTTGGACAGAGAGATCTCTGTGGAAAACCTCTAGTACCCAGGCCCACAATAGAAGAGAGGATTGTGGGAACCTCCTGGAAATTGGTCCCAGGAGCAAATGGGCTGCCCACTCAAGTCTAGGCTGATATAGATGAAACCTTTCCTTTGACATGGCCTGACCGGAATTTTAACACTGCTGAAGGTAAATAGAGACTCCAGGTTTACTGTCAGATTCTGATGGGGGGGCTCCTAAGAGGCCACCGGACCACCCACAAATTTATCTAAGGTGAGCCAGAGAAAGAATGGTGATGCAGAGAAAGAATATCTAGAAAGAATATTTTTAAGCCTATAATACTACACTCCTTTGACCCCAAAGCCAGAAAGCACCAAACAGCATTGAACATGGCTTTTATTAACCAAGTTTCTCCTAACATCCATTGGAAGCTTCACTGCTTGGATGGCTTTGCAGGTAATTAAGTGATGTAAAAGCCAATTTTGAACAACTGGTAAAACCCAGAGGATCAACAGATCAGAGTTGAAAATCCTACTTGCTGCCATGAGCTGTGGTTGTCCTGATGAGAGAGAGCTGAAAAACATAGCTTATGGAAGGGGAAGAGGTAAGCCAGCCCCCACTGAAGGAAAAACCCTTCCTCCATAAAGAGGGACCAGCATGCCTATTGCAAGGGAAAATGATACTGGAAGAATAAAAGTCCTAAGAAAAATCAGAGAGGGCTAAAAGGCTCTGTAATTAGAAGAACTAGATAACTGAGAATGTTGGGCTCAATCCTCTCCTTGGACACAGTGGTACAACATTCTGTTTTGAAACAACTGCTGGGTCCACTGTCAAATTAAAAAAGATAGGTGCAAGTTGCAACCAGCAGTAAGCCTTATTGATGGACTACCTGAAGAAAGGTGGACTTGAAAGTGAGACAGGTAACTCACTCATTTATAGTCATACCTGGATGCCTATAACCCCCTACTAGAATGAGACCCCCTCACCCAAAGGGAAGCCCAAATGTATTTTGGCCCAGAGAGAGTGGAAGTACTGGATAAGAATGGCCCCATCTTTGTTTTAACCTTTGCCTTAGAAAAGGAATACAAACTGTTCCCTCAATCGGCCTAATTTTGCAATCCCATTACTCTAGAAGTTTCTGGCATAAGTCCCCTATGTCTAGGCAGACAAAAATCCAATGAGACTCATTTGTCATCTGTACTTGGTTGTAGTTCAGGTAAAGACTGGTGCTACACCACCCAGAATCATGCAATATCAAATGTCCAGGGAAGCCAGAACACGGATGATTCTTTACATTAACCAGCTCAGGGAAACAAGGATTATGATTCTTTGCCAATTGGCATGGAACACTCCCCTCCTTCCAATCAAGAAGCCCCATTCTGATGACTATCCACTTGTGCAGTATTTAAGGAAGATAAATAAGTGGGTGAATGATATTTATCCCACAGTTCCAAACCTCTATACCCTGCTGAGCAACTCCCTCTGGAGCAAACAACGCACACTGTTCTTAACCTGAAGAATGTTTTCAAACAACTAGTAACAAGGGATATATGTTTGGAATGTTAGTTAGAATAGCTCATAATGTGTCCAACTAGACCTATGAAAAACATGCCAGAATGTTGTGTCTTTTTTTATAGGCTATCTAGAACAAATAATTCATTTACAGATGAAGTCCACTATCAGGCTGTAATCGAAATTTAGGATACAAGTTTAGGATGTTGGAGGCAAAGAAAAGTCCAGCACTGGCATGTTAGAGCACTGGGGCATTAGTCCCTTTAAGAGAGAGCAGGAGGGAGCCTTCTAGGCATGCACTGTGGCCCACAGGAACATACACAAAGCTCAGTAAATACTTCCTGGACCTGCACACAATCTCTTGGGCAGGTTGAGATACTTGTGGTGAAGGACTTGAGGTGGGGATAGAAACTATAGTCTTTTAGATAGGCACAACTAACCCAGGAGCTAGCAGCTAGAAACAGATATCTGGGTGAAGGTACAAAAGGAATGAGTATTCTCTAGCCCACAGGAGTTCCTCCTCCTGCACAGACTTAACAATTTCCCAGAGTGATGTAAGGATCAAGCTTTAACTGAGACAATAATTACTGCAAGCAAGAAACTTGGTTGAAGCCAGCCAAAGAGTTGCACAGGTCACCATAATAGAATATAAAAAAAAGTCATAAAAAGAAATATTTACTTTAAAAACAAAAGTATAAGTCTCCAAAGAAAGGAGAGTTAAAATATTAAGAAAATAATATTTTCTACATTATAAATGAAAATAAATACAAATAATATCATAGTTATGTATACTTTTTTATACTTATCAAAATAAAATATTTTTCAATAACAATTACAATTGTATATATCAATTTTAAGAGAGATCAACATAAAACAGATTTAGAAAAAGAAGAGACTAAAAATTTAGATGTTGGATTGGAGATCATAGATCAAAAATTAGATGGTTCTTTGAATCAAAATAGGAAACATTCAGAGGAATCCAATCTAGAACTTGCAATATCATCAACAGAGTTAGCTCTAAATAAGAAAATCTACAAAGGCTTAAAGAATTAAAATGGCACTGCAAAAAGATACAATATATTGAGTTTAGAATTTATATTCTACTTATAGATGCTACTTTAAATCAATGTCATACTATGGATTATGTATTTCATTTTGTGAAATTTGGAGAACTGAGATTCGTATGTATGCATGCTTCAATCTATTGCTACTTAGAATTCAAATGGACTTCTTCCTTGAATTCTGAAAAAGATAATTGTTAGAGTAATAATAGAAAAGGGGATAGTTTATTGAACATATTTTTAAAGTGAAGTACATTTTATAGACAATAATATAACATTGGTTTAGATCTTTGTATATTGATATAAAAATTAAAGTTATTTTTTGCTACAACACATGTTTTAAAATCTCATTTGAGATATTGTACCTAGATGATTGCTAATAATGTAATGTGAAGTTCTGGTTCTTTAACAGCTGCTATTGTAAAATGTTTAAAATAGTTAAATAATACAAGTTAATAGTCAAAAATGGATTGTCTTATAGGTAGTTGTTTAGTTATTTACAAAATAAAATTTATTCTCCTGCAGCTGTTTTCAAGTTAAATAAGAAATTAAATAACTTAAGAACAAACACATTTTCCTTCTTCCAATATTTTATAGATAGAGAGTTGGTCTTCAGAAACCTTGGCAACTTACAGTATATGGCATTTTCAGATGGTTTAACAATTTAAGCCCTTTCTGTACAATGAGACAGGTCAGCTCCTGGCGGTACTCTCATTTCTACTTCAAGAAGATAAATAGTATCAGAAAACCCACTTATGCTGTTTGCTTCAAATGTGGAAAGCTGTCACTGAGCAAAAACTGCACTTACTTCAACTACAGACAGAATGCTGTCCAAAATAGACAAATGTGGATCCATGAAAGTCAACTGTCAAGCATTGCAAGAGTAAGGTATGGCAGCCCTTCATAATTTCTGCTTCCCAGAAAAGTCTGCCAGATACTCAGGCCCACAAAGTTGAAGATAGATGCTTCAATGTTTTGTAGATAATTCTGAGGGGGTCAGTTCAGCAGTTAATTTTCACTGTTATTTCTGTAGTTTTGGAAGATACTTTTCTGTAGTTTCTGCTTACGCAGATAATATTTATTTCTTCTCATGTTTCTTATGGGGTTAATGACTAGATAGTATAGCCTTAAACTTAAGTTATTTACAATTTAAGAAGTTGTTTTATATCTAAAAAGATTTTTGTTGTTGTTGTTAGTAATACAAGTTATGATGGAAAAGAATGATGTAGATGCAGAACCTTCATCTCACCAAGGTAGGATAGATGAGAGAGATCCTAGGGAGAATGAGAAAGAAGAAAAAGAGAGGAGGCTGCCATGAGAAGAGATGGATCATAAGCACATGGGCAAGAAAAATGGACTCTGAAGACAGGCTGGCATATCAAAAATAACCCAGGTGGGACTCAAATAGGCAGTAACAAAGGACATATTACTGAGATATAAGTTTGAACAGTTCACAACCAGGCCAGTGTAGGCTTAGAGATTGTCAATAAAATACTAGGATTTTGTGTTTTTCATAGAGGCTAGCTAGAATAAATTATGCATTTATAGAAATGTAACCCTCAGCCTTCAAGAAAGAAGTTTTTCTTTTCAGTGAATTTTGATAAATGAAAAGACCCAATGAGCTGATGATGAAGAATACTTGAGCACTTTGCCCTAAACAAGATGTTTCTATCAGTTCCAGCAACATTGAGGAAGAGGAGATAGAGAGAATGTGAGGGCTCAAAGACAGGGAAGATAACCATGAAGTACCATTTCTAACCATTGTGGAGGTACTACAATCTTGAATTCAGTAGCTGCAGGTGTCTGCATTAGACCTAGACTGACCTTGTCAATTTATGAGAGGGGCTAACAGGACCCTATGCCTTCAAGGTAAAATTTCTTCAGAACATTCTGGGAGTGTCTTCAGCAGTGTACCCACTGATGAGCCCAGACATTCCACTGAACAGATCCCAAGATAAAGTCACATTGGGTTGCACACAAAATTGAAAAGAACTGAATGTGGGAAAGAAATGGTGAAGAGAGGTTAACAGAAGTGCAAGGTGAGAGTAGTTAAAATGTACTTCATGCTTCTATAAAAAAAAAAAGTCAAGGAACAAATATAATTAATAAAAAATACAGGAAAATTTTCTTCCAAAAATCAAATGGCTTTATCTATAAATCTAATGAAAAATTTCACCTAAAATAAAAATATAAATTTCATGTAATTTTAAAAATTGCTTAGAATATAAGGAAAGAAACCCAAAACTATTTGTTATACTAATATATCCAAGTGACAGTGCACGCATATGAAACAGAACTGAAATCACCAGCAAAGAATTCTCCCAAATGTCATGATTGTTACTAAGTTAGAAAATAAACTCTTCAGGTGGGCTAGTGACAACAGTTAGTCAGCAAAGTGCTTGCTTTGCAAGCATAGAGTCTGTGTTGGATTCCCTGGCACCATGTAAAAGGCTGCGTGTAGTTGTATTCCTGGTAATGGGTGTAGAAGAAACAGAAGTGTTTTTGTTACTTGCTGGACACGGAACCTAGTTGAGCTCTCAGTTCAATGAAATCCTGTCTCATAAAATAAGGTGGAAGGACTGAGCAAAGATGGGCTAATGATTAAGATGACTGACGCCCAAGTGTGAAAACAAACTCCAGATCTTCAGAATACAAGTAAAACTCAGAAGTGTGTGACAGCCACCAGTAAGCTAGTGTTTGAGAGACAAAGATAGGATAACTGGGGCAAGAGTTCCAGCCTCAACTTGGAGTGGGTTTCCTGAGGAAAGCATATTTGGAAGTGACAAAAGAACAAGTTGAAGTCGATGATGGGGTGCAAGCTGACAGCTTTGTCTTCTGTTCTACATGGCTCTCTAGACAGCTCCCTGCTCAAGACAGCTCTCTCTTCCCAACAAGAAAAAAAAAAAGTCAAACCATCTGTGATAGCTCTCTCTAGGTAGCACTCTCTTGTAGACTAAAGATCAGTCTTTTATTTACATACCAATTCAGTCAATTACCTAAGTTTCCCTTTGATTACCAAATAAATCAGCATTCCAAGACCCCAACCCTTTGATTCTTAGAAAAGAATAGCAAGTACAGTTTTTAACATAGCAAATGTGCTCAGAGAACTGCCTGTTTTTGTAAACACAAATAGTAAGTCTAGTTGTGTGGGCTTCCAACCTTCACTTCCTTGAGCCGCTTTACTGTTTAAATCTTGTCTTTGTGTTTTTTTGTTTGTTTGTTTGTTTGTTTTGTTTTGTTTTCCCCTTGTTCCGGTCAACCCCATTCGCTCCGCTCGACCCTGCTCGCTCCCGCCGCCTCCGCTCGCTTCCCGGGCCAGCCCTACTCGCTCTGCCCGCTTGTTCCAGCCGCCCGCTTGCTCCAATTGGCCCTGCAAATTCTGGCCATCCCGGTTCGGGGTTCGGCCGCTAGCTCCGGCAGTCCCCGCTTGCTCTACTGTTTGCATCTTGAACCTTGTTTTTTAACCATTCCTTTTCCTGTACTGACTCATTAGTGCAGTTGGTTCTGCTCTTTCAGATTCATGAAACCTCTCATACAATTCATAATCCATTCTAATATTTTGCATAGTTGAGACATTCTATTGATATATTCTTGAATTCATGTTTTCACAGTTTTTTTTTTTTTTTATCACAGCCTTAAGGGCTGTTCTGAAGGTTACAATATTTATCATTTTGCTGAGGAACATTAGACACATTCTTGCTTCCTGAGATTGTGCTATTCTTAATTATCATGGAGTCATTGACCATGGCAGGGAGAACATCTCCTGAGGAGGAAAATTAAGTAAAATATATACATTATTATACAAGCAAGCTTTATGCCTAACAACCATCAATATATTGGAGGCCCATGCCCTGCTTGATTCTGCTCTACAGGCAGGAAGTGTGTCACATCATACCTTTCATGGCCATGCAGGGCTTGGCAGACAACTCTGTATGGCCACATGCCCACACATGTACGTGGACATATACTGGAACGATCATGGGCACAACAGTTTGGAATATACATATATTCACTCACACACTCCAGACTCACAAAATTAATGGACAAAGTAATTAATGAAAAGATTTGATATCGACCTCTGACATCCACAGAATCACTCACACCTGCACATGCATGTATATCTAAACACACACACACACACACACACACACACACACACACAGAGAGAGAGAGAGAGAGAGAGAGAGAGAGAGAGAGAGAGAGAGAGAAACAAGTAAATGTATTAGTAAAGGGAAAGAAAATGAGTCATATGCCATGCTTGATACGGATTATGTATTTTAAGTAAGAGAATACTATTGTGGTATAAAATAACATTTCTTTCCTAGGCTTTGAAGCAATAGTATTTAATCTCCTCCTTCCGTAATCTTTTCCTAGGCACAAACTCCCACATACTTATTGTCATTGCCATAAACCCAGTGAAATTAATAAATTCATTCTCTAAGCTATAACTATGACCTAAATGTATAAATCAATGCTATTATCCTATTATGTATTAGGGAAACACATTTTTTAAGCAGTGTGAAATTTTATAACAGCTTCACCTCTCTTGTTATGCTGAAGAAATTGGGCATGCCTCTCTCATCTTTCTAGCTAATCAACCATCAGATTTTCTTTGAGGCAATTAGATGATCAATGGATTCCTATGCATATTGTTATATTCCTTACAAAAATACAGAAAAACATACATGTGTGTATATATAGTTTTTAACTTTTTCCCCTATTGATTAAATCAGGGTTTGCAGGACCAAGTTTGTACATTTATTTGGGACAGCACTGGGATTATGACACACCATCAAAATTGTATTCTACCTAAGGGCTTGTGTTTTGTTTTTTTATTTCTTATAGTCCATCTTATCTTTCATTCTTTAACACAGAGCCAGGTAGAAACAGTTCAGATGATAATGTCGTGTGACTAATGACCAATTGGCTAAATGACCAGTCACTGATATGCCTATCCACACTCATTTCTTGAATCATTTATTTTAATTATTTTCCACATAAATCCTGCAGCTATTCTGTTACCTTAGCTTGCTTCATGTGGATGAGAAGATTTTAAGTAGATGTGACTTGCCTATTAAATATATCTGAATGCATTCTATTTCTTTTCTTATCAGAATTTGATCATCATCCCGTGTTGTACTCACTGAAAATAATGTGTCTGGATTTGCAAATATTTTGTTTCTGTGTGATATAAGCTCATGTTAAGGCATAGACTCCCATCAATATAAATAATTATAAGAGCCACATTCTTAAATGTTCTTCTCCAGCACAGACAGATGATCATAGGGCAGTGTAGGATGTGGTGATATCTGTCAGATAATTACACGATTTCTGTTCCCTGCTAAAGGGAAGCATTTTGATAATATTTGATCATCTACATGTACCCTCTAGTATCAAATTCAGCATTAAAATCTCAGAAGATACCTTTCCCAGATTTAATAATTTCACTCTTCAGATGTTTGAAAAATGATGGCAGCCAATTTTCATTGTAAACATTTATTCTGAAGCATTGTTTGTTCAGATTAAATCATGGTTTTGAATAAATGAGATACTTTACTTATTCTCTCCTAAAGTAACCATTAATTTTTTTCCAGAAGTAATAAGGTCCAAGATTTAAAGGGTTCTTAGAGATACATCTGAAAATCTCTGGGGCAATAATATAACTTATTCTCTGTGGTAACTTCTGAATGACTGACTATTATACTCAATGCAATATCATTACCTTAAAAAACAGTGATTATGTGCCGGGCGTGGTGGTGCACGCCTTTAATCCCAGCACTCGGGAGGCAGAGGTAGGTGGATCTCTAATTTCGAGGCCAGCCTAGTCTACAGAGTGAGTTCCAGTACAGCAAGGGCTATACAGAGAAACCCTGTCTCAAAAACAAAAACAAAAACAAAACAAATAAACAAACAAACAAAAAACCAAATAGTGATTATGACAAGTCTGAGATAATTTGAAGAATTCTCACTAATAAGGCAAAAATTTTCATGGTAGGAAGGGCAAGGAGACTCTAATAAAGAAATCTTAGGAGTAGCCAAGTAGGGTTATTAGTTTTTTGTAAAAGATGTGTAAGTAGAACCTGAGAAGAGCCAGTCACATGATGAGAGGACTAAGGTCAGAGGAGAGATTGCCTAGGTGCCTTTTCTAGAACCTCCTCTCATTGCTTTATCTCTTTTCTTTTAACTTCCATGTTTATGCATGTGTGTGTGTGCATACACTTTCAAACTTTTTCTAGTGGTTGAACTTATATATTATCTTTGGCCTCCTAAAGTAAACCATAAAGAATGTTATGTGAATGTTAAGTTTTACAGACAGAAACTTGGGATCAAATTGCATCTGTCAGTTACTATTTCTATCCTGAGCAAGTTCATGACTTTCTACATTACTTAGTTCCTCGGTAAACTAATCATGTCAAAAGAACATGTGATAAGTAAACAAATTAATTCTTCTGTGGGTTGTCATATATCTCACAGATATTATGGGTATAATGAATACTAGCCATTAATTTCAGATGCATCTTTTAGATTGCTATGTTGAGTTCTGTTAGCCTGAGAGACTTGAGACATGGACTTTAAATCTTAGCATTTAAACAACAGGGTTTGGAAGTAGAAGTATTTTCAAGAGAGATGTCAATTTTTGTTCCTGTGCCAATAGATAATCCATCCATTTTCAAACCCTAAAGTTTAAACCTAGCCACAATACAGAGATTTAACCACACATCATGTAATTGACATAAGAGCCAAATAATCTATGAAAGTTACTATCACATGTTTTGAAAGAAAGCATCACATACATTAATTTTAGGCTGTGAGAATCAAAGAAAGCTGTCCTCACAAGCACTAAATGAGTGAGCATTTAGACACTCATGTTCCTCTTAGCACTTCTCTTCACAATAACTGTGCAAAACCTTAAGAATGTTCTTTCACCCATCACTTTGTCACTGACTTTCTGTTGTTTTTAATTTAGAGATGTTTAAGTTCCCAACTTATATGGGAAATATTTGTATGCAACAAACACTCTATGTGTAGAATTCTGATACCTGTCTTAGAGATGTCTTACAGCACTTGACAGTTGGCCTGTCATCACAGAGGTTGTTCTGGCATCATCATTATAATGATTCTCAAAAGGAATTTGGCTAATTACATATTAAAGTTCTTATTTCAAAAATAAATATTTAGAAATAAATTATATTTGGAGTCATGATACTTTTTTTAGGAACAGAATCTCTCAAGTTTAAAGACATATGAACCATTTAAAAGCATTCCAAAAGTGTTAAACCTGGAGGGAATACTTAAAAATGGAGGACAGAAGGTAGTCACAAAGAACAGTAGAATAACAGGTAAGCAACTTTTGTCAAGTATACTTTAAATATGAAAGTGAAGCAAACACCACATTGACCACTTTCTATCCCCCCAACTGTTTTAGTATATAGTAGTAAGCTGCTTCTTGCATATGTTTTGTGTTGGATATGTTTTAGTGTATGAGCTTTTTGTATTCAAAGTATTTTCTACACCAGTTACTATACTGTGACTTTGCTTTCAAATTACTGTCATTTTTATTACATTTTTAAATCAAATTTTATTCCTGAATCATTTCTCAAAGACACTCTGACACCGCAATTACTCTTTCTAATCATTCCTGTCTATTGCTTGCAAGAATTTTAATTAGGAATTCCAGCAAGAATACTGTTAGTATCTGATTTCCCTTGTATATCATGAAATTCATCCCTCTCACTATGGTATCTTATTGCCCTGAATGACTGTCAGGAATATCCTCTTTGCATTTAAGTTTCCTCTTACTCATTTTTTGTCCCTTACTCCAACCTGCTTATTAGCTACATGCATGTTGCCAGTCTCCTTCATATTCATATGAGGCCCAATTTTCTCCTTTCTTACATCTACCCTGCAGTTGTCCTCTATTTAAAATCTTCTTTGTTGTATTTTAATAAATATTAATATTTTTGG
Source organism: Mus minutoides (assembly GCA_902729485.2). Classification (NCBI taxonomy): domain Eukaryota; kingdom Metazoa; phylum Chordata; class Mammalia; order Rodentia; family Muridae; genus Mus; species Mus minutoides. The sequence continues at coordinate 1,859,155 of LR749503.1, read as the reverse complement.
TCTAAAATCCTCACCACTATGCATAGTGGTACTATGATACCAGATGATGGCAAGAATGTACTCTCCTAGGCCGGGCATGGTGGCACACGCCTTTAATCCTAGCACTCAGGAGGCAGAGGCAGGTGGATTTCTGAGTTTGAGGCCAGCCTGGTCTACAAAGTGAGTTCCAGGACAGCCAGGGCTATACAGAGAAACCTTGTCTTGAAAAAGAAAAGAAAAGAAAAGAAAAGAAGAGAAGAGAAGAGAAGAGAAGAGAAGAGAAGAGAAGAGAAGAGAAGAGAAAAGAATGTACTCTCTTGCGCACATTCCCTTCATATTATTCTATGGCAGCTACAACTACTTCCTTTTATATAGCTCCTCCAGTTGTTTTTAAATGGCTTCTTTTTTGAACTTGAAAATCTTCAAAGAAAAATGTGCTTTTCAATAAAAAAATATCCTAAGCAAGTAAATATAAGGGTAATTTTGATGAGCCTACTTGATGTCTTATAAAGACATTTGAGCATCTATATATCTTAAATCTGTTGGCTTTTGTAACCACACTTTTTGGCTACTTTATTGGGTTATTATATCTATTCTATTCCACATTCCAATCTGAACCAATCTGTAGCAGAAAATTCCCAGATCCATATCTTATGGGTTGGTCTTTGGCATTGAAGGATGCTTGATCTTTATCATGGCAACTTGCACTTTCATATGATGATCTCAGAGAATAATTTTTTGGATAGATGAGAAAAGATAAGCATTTGCATACCAAAAACTGGTGATGGACCCTAGTAATGTGAATACAAAAGTTGCCAGCACTTAGCGCTCTATGAGTACAGAATTAACTATTGAAAATACAGAGATATGCCTTAATATAATGTGAAATAAATGTCACCCCAACACATATAAATATGCATATATATCAAATCCTTTGTGTATATAAGAATATTAAGCATACCACATATAAATAAAAAAATAAGTGATAATAAATTTTATATGACAATTTCATTATCATAAAAATATTTTGGTGGGCTTTTGCCAAATCTTAATATCTATATCCATTGTGGGCATTATTAACAAACTAAATGAGTGATTATCTAAATATTTGATGATATTTCGTTTGTTTGTTTGTTTTTTCCTCGTTCCCATCAACCCCGCTTGCTCTGGTCTGCCCCGCTCGCTCTGGCCGCCCCGCTCGCTTCCCCCCCCCCCCCGTTCAGCCCCACTAACCCCCACCCCCCCCAATTCAGCCCCACTCACTCTGGCCGGCCCACTCGCTCCGGCCGGTCCCATTTGCTCAGTCCCTGCTCTCTCCAGTCCAAGGATTCATTTATTATTATTCATATGTACACTATAGCTGACTTCAGATGCACCAGAGGAGGGCATCAGATCTCATTACGGTTGGTTTTAAGCCACCATGTGGTTGCTGGGATTTGAATTCATCACCTTTGGACCCGCTGAGCCATCTCACCAGCCCGATATTTCATTTAAATTAGTGAATAATATAAAAATGAAATTAAAAAATGTATTTCACAGCAGGGAGGGGGTACCTGTAAACTGTTGCTGACTAACTGCTCTTGTCTCAGTCCGGTGGGAGGGAAGCTTCTGATCGATTGCCTGTGGGGTGTCGCTTTTCCAGTAACTGACTTATCCAGACTTATCCAGTTCTGGGAAATAGAAGCTTAGGCCTAGTTTCCTGCACTGCCTGTTTAAAGCCTGTCATGATATCAGCCTGGCTCAATTCTCTCATTTCCCCGATGAGTAAAGGGCCATCTAGAATCTTTGATGTGTTTCTATAGGCTGATATTGTTTGACTTTCATCGGCTGATTGGTAGAAACACTTAATAAATTTAACTGAAATATTGGTTATACAGGAACTGCAAGTCAAGCCAAGCATCATTAGGATAAGAAGAGTGGTCACTGTAGAATCAAGGTTGGTCAGCCAAGGAGACCAGTTGTAAAGGGACTCATACCATCCCTGAGACTGTTCTCTTTCTATTCTTCTGTCTTATAGTCCTTTCTCACTAAGGCCATGGATTCTTTAAACACCCCTGAGTGGTCAATATGGAAACAAAATTCCTTACCTAAGGCTGCATAGAGTCCTCCTGCCTCAAGAAAAGCAAGTCTAAGTCTCTTGTTCTATAAGACTACTTCTGCCAGGGAGGATAGGGAATACTGCAGGACCATGATGGACTTTTCCATCTTCTGTATATCTGCATCTATAGCCATTCATAGGACCTTCTAATTTTCATCTTAGAGTATTAGGGGTAAGGCCCCTATACTAGCAGCTCCAGCCAGCCCTATGCCAAAGAAAAAGCCTAGTAACACAGCCAAAATGGCCGTTCTTTTTACCCAATTGAGTGAAGGTGCTAGCTGGTTGAATATATCCTCCACAGAGGTGTAAATCACCCAATATAAGCTGTACCAGAACACAAAAATTCTCAGTCATATTTAGAACCAGGTGATAAATGCATGGGGTAAGCCATGAGGCACAAGCCCACCAAATGTTCTCTAGTGGTCGCATTTATCCTGCAATGGTAGGGATTAGAGAGGCAGAAATAGGCTGAGCATACCTTATTTCAAATGCAGAGTCCTGCCCNGTAAATCACCCAATATAAGCTGTACCAGAACACAAAAATTCTCAGTCATATTTAGAACCAGGTGATAAATGCATGGGGTAAGCCATGAGGCACAAGCCCACCAAATGTTCTCTAGTGGTCGCATTTATCCTGCAATGGTAGGGATTAGAGAGGCAGAAATAGGCTGAGCATACCTTATTTCAAATGCAGAGTCCTGCCCTTTTATCAATTGTAGGGTCAGCTTATCTCTATGTGACTGCTTCTATCTACTCTGAGTATCATCTCTAGTCTGTGAATGGTCTCCAGGGATAGCTATTGCTTCATGAGGAGCAAGACACTGAAAATGTAAGCAAAAGTTAACAGTTTTGTGTAAGTTTGGGAAGAAGAACCTAAGAACCTTGAGAGTAGCTTCTAATAATTGCAGGTATACAGCCCTGGTCAATGGAATGGTTAATGCAGGATGTAGAAGTGGTTTAGGAGGCTATTGGTTCAATGAAGAGGGGTATCACTAGAGCAAGAGTGTGGTGGGTCCTGATGAGGGAATTGATGGTGAACAGAAGCAGATGTTGGGAGTGGTGATTCCTTTGGCCACACTAATATGCTGTTGGGGCCTCAGGGGGCCATGGATCTCTCAAGGCTATGTTGGAGCTATTGGACAGTAAATAGGAGTCCTGTATCATAGCCAGAGGTGTAAAATCTTAGTCCCCATGTCTTACCAGCAGTCCAATTGCCCCTCTTAACTGCCACTGGGAACTTAATAACAAGTGAATGTATCAAACCACCCACTCATTCACAAATAATAAGGGGTCTCAAAACAAGGTCTGCAAGTCTCTCTCCTAGGAGGATGATTGTCCTTTCTTATGCAAGATCCAGCTAAGAGTATCTGTGTATTCCCAAATCAGGTCACAGTGATGAGGTAATCTTTGGGACAGGGGTCTTCCAGTTTATCTACCCAGTATATTTGAATTCCCATGCCTTACAGAAGAAGGACTCTGAACATTTGGTTCACTGGCTCTGATCCCAAGAGTTCCCTGGGCAAATGTAAAAGGCCAAGAGCATGTGTTCCCTCTGGAAAGTTGTAAGTGTACAAGGAAAGGGCTGTTGATCTCACAGCTCCCATCCCTCATCCATTAGGTCACAAAGATCTACACGAAAGTCAGGGAACCAGGTGTCAGGCAGACATGAGTAGGTGGTAGAGTTGGCAATTAACTATTTGCCATGTCAGTTTCAGGGAGCAGTGAGGGCTAGTGGCTGGTGCAGTAAAGTGTAAGCAGCAAGCAAGTAGGACCAGTAGCACTAGAGTCACTTTCAGATGTATGGTGATCTTCAGTTGCTCTTGTGATGGTTCATATGAAAGTTTCCTCCAACTAGACCTCAACTCCTGTGTCATTCTCTCTCCCAATAAGCTTAATGTGGGAGGGGTATATCCGTGTCTGGTACCTGTCTACCTTAACAGCTGTCAGGCCTGATCAGGACCAGGTTGTTTCCAGTAAAGTTCCAGAGTCTTGTGGTTATGTCCTTTAATCCAGACTTCATCACCTGTTTCAAAACAATGGGGATTAGGTGGAGGAGTATCTCATAAACCTGGCAGATGGCAGGCCAGAGTTGCTTTCAGACCCTATAGAGGTCCTCCAAAAGACTCAAAGAACTTACGTTGGCTATATTCAGCTATAATATCAGATTGGCAGTTAGGCAGCATGGAGGCAAACTACCATATAGAATCTTAGAGGGGGTGAGAGCCAAAGTATAAGGGGTAATCTTAGCTCTGTATAAGACATAAGGCACCCAGTTACTCCCAGTTTCAAGGGTTAATTTGGTCAAAACCTACTTCAATATCTGATTCATCCTCTTTATCTTTCCTGAATTGTAGGCAAATACAATGTAATTTCCAGTTTGTCACAAAGACTTGTGTGAGGTGAATGATGGTCCATTGTCAGACCCAAGTAAGTCAAAACCATACCAAGGTCTGCTCTGGGCACTGGCTCAGATTGGAAGGTGCTGAATTTTATTTTTTAAATTCATTTTAGTGTCTCAGTCTGTAGAATTTATGGGGATACCCACCTATAAGGAGGGTGTTCCTACCTCAGTTAATCTAATCTAGACAATCACGCACAGGTGTTACCCAAAATTTTTATCCATGGTAGTTTTATACAAAGTCAATTTTGAAATCAGTACAAACCATTACACTAGTATTTTGTATGTCTATTTCATTTTGATTTCAAATGTTTTAACTCCTTTGCAGTATTTGAACCACTGAATTATAAGTTTAAGAAAAATTAATTTAGCAAGATTTACATTGTTAATATTTCATTCATCAACAAATCACTCTTTCATTTTTGTATCTTAAAAATTTAAACAAGTAGATTTATACATCTTGATAATTTCATTAGCATGCTATGACATGAAGAAATTTGGGTAATTTAAGCAGACTTCTGTGTATTTGCAGCAAACTGAACTATCCTCATGAGAGAAAAAAAAGGAAGCTTCATTTTTAACTGGGTTGGCCCTTCTTTATTTATACTAAGGATGATTTGAAAAAAAATGGGAATTTACACTCCACACAAAAGACTAAAATAGAAATTTGAAATTGCCTATAGTATCAAAAACTAAAAAAGATGTATGTTTTATTGGTAATATAAATAAAACATTCTCAGATAAATACTTAAAATTATGATCAATGTTTCATACTTTCCATTAGTTCTTTTATCTCATTAATTTTATCTAAAATTTTAGTTAAATTGTTTTTATGATTTATGTGTTACTTGAGTGTTCCATCATATATTGAATTAGACCTGCATTTTATATATATATATATATATATATATATATATATATATATATATATATATTTTTTNTTTTTTATGTTATATAGACTATTCACAGATATTCCACTTCTCTACCAATGCCTCATGCCAGCTGGATTTCTATGTCTCATAAGTAACAAATTAGATGAAAGATGTAAAGGGTCAGAGCAAATAAGACCTTCTGAACTCAGAGGCACTCATTTTGAATTGCACAGCATTAAAAAAGGTCAGATATGCTGGCTTTGTTGTTTTTAATGCATGAGAGGACAGAGCCAGGCTAAATTCAGGACAGGCTTCAAACTCACAGTTCAGAAGACTAGGTCTAAGTTTGCCTTTGTCAGGACTGGGCAGAAGGTAACATCCCACAGGCAGTACATCAGAAGCTGTCTCACCATCAGAAGCTGCCCTATCACCTTGCCTGAAGCAAGAGCAGTGAGTCGGCAACAGTTTCCAGCCAGAATTCCCAGTACCAGATCAGGAAAGTTCCCAGAGCCAAAGACAATCCTAAAGACACCCATACTTCTAGAGACTGAGCCAACCAATCAAGGGAAAGGTCACCTACCCCTCCCTGGAATTCTCCTAATCTACTTTAAATTGAACCTCCTCCAAGGTCACCAGCATTAATCAAAGTATCCCAGGAACTTTGATCAGAGGCCAATAGCTAATTGGGAAATAGATTATACAGAGGTAAAGACAGGAACACATGGATATAAGTATCTACTAGTTTTTATAGATAAGATTTCAGGATGAGTAGAAGCATAACCCCCCAAAGAAGAAGACTGCCAAGTAGTGGCAAAGAAGATTCTGGAAGGCATCATACCCAGGTATGGTTTTGACCTACTTGAGTCTGACAATGGACCATCATTCACCTCACACAAGTCTTTGTGACCAATTGAAAATTACATTGTATTTGCGTACAATTCAGGAAAGATAAAGAGGATAAATCAAATATTAAAGGAGGTTTTGACCAAATTAACCCTTGAAACTGGGAGTAACTAGGTACCTTATGTCTTATACAGAACTAAAATTACCCCTTATACTTTGGCTCTCACCCCCTCTAAGATTCTATATGGTAGTTTGCCTCCATGCTACCTAACTGCCAATCTGATATTATAGCTGAATATAGCCAACGTAAGTTCTTTGAGTCTTTTGGAGGACCTCTATAGGGTCTGAAAGCAACTCTGGCCTGCCATCTGCCAGGTTTATGAGATACTCCTCCACCTAATCCCCATTGTTTTGAAACAGATGATGTCAGGTGCTCTAACATGTCAAGGATCACAGGTGAAGTGGCCACAACATCTGCCCCAACACTGGAAGTAACTGAGACCCCAGGAACCAAGAAGACAGGAACTCCTGTTGGCCAGGGGCATGAGTTCCTTCTGGTCTGAGCCAGTGCCCTGTGAAGACTTTGGGAGCTGGCTCTGTACTCAGTCTTACAACACTCAAAGGGAGCTTGACTTCCAGGTGCTACAACAGACCCAGGACCACAGGATCACAGAATCACAGGAAACAGGATCACAAGATTACAGAATCTCAGAGAAAGCTTGAGTTCCAGGAGACAGGACATACCCAGGATCAATGGATCTCTGACAAACTCAAGATCATAGTTGAGGCCAAAACATATTTCCCAACACCCACTGGGACCACGAAAGGAACCAGGGAATCACAAACCCCTGAACAATGGGAGTCCAGAGTTCCTTCCAGCTGGTACCCATGCCCAGAGCAAACCCATGGCTATGGCTCTCCACCCATTACTGCAACACTCAGAGAAACTTTGACTCGCAGCATCTCTTAAATATATATAATAAAAAGGATCTTTAGAGCTTGTTCACAGCAGAATTACAGGATCCCAGAGACAGCTTGACACCTAGAAACTCTGACATACTCAGTATCTCAGGATCACAGGATCTCAGGATCCCAAGATCTCAAAATCAAAGAGACAGCTAGAATGTGAGGAGTTTTGACATAACCAGGACCATAGGAGGGACAGTCAGAGGCAGCAAGGTCAAGTACCATTACAGATAAGCAGATAGCAAGAGCCAAGTGCAAGGACAAAAACAACAGAAACTAAAGCTACTTGGCATTATTAGAACTCAGTTATCCTGCCACAGCAAGTCCTGGATACATACCACAACACTGGAAAAGCAAGATTTGGATTTGAAATAACTTCTCATGATAACACTAGAGGAATATGAGAACAAAATAAATAAATCCCTAAAAGACATACAGGAGAACACAGGTAAACCGGTAGAAGCCCTAAAAGAGGAAACACAAAAATCCCTTAAAGAATTACAGGAAAATAAAACCAAACATGTGAAGGAATTGAATAAAAGAATCCAGGATCTAAAACGGAAATAGAAACAGTAAAGGAAACATAAAGGGAGACAACCCTGGAGATAGAAAACCTAGGAAAGAGATCAGAAGTCATAGACACAAGCATCACCAACAGAAAAGAAGAGATAGAAGAGAGAGTCTCAGGTGCAGAAGATATCATAGGAAACAGTGACACAAAAGTCAAAGAAAATGAAAAATACAAAGAACTCCTAACCCAAAACATCCAGGAAATCAAGGATACGATGAGAAGAACAAACCTAAGGATAATAAGTATAGAATAAGACAGAGAAGATCCCCAACTTAAAGGACCAGAAAATACCTTCAACAAAATTATAGAAGAAAATTTCCCTAACCTAAAGAAAGAGATGCCCATGAACATACAAGAAGCCTATTGAACCCCAAATATACTGGACCAGAAGTGAAATTTTGCTTGTCACATAATAATTAGAACCCAAAATGAACAAAACAGAGAAAGCATATTAAAAGCAGTAAGGGGGCACAGGCTCATTCCAGTCTGGGCTGGTGCCCAAATCAGACCTTGGGCACAAACTCTGCATGCAATCCCACAACACCCAGAGAAATCTCCACTCCCAGGTCTCTAACATGAACAGGATAATAAGATCAGAGATGTCCTGAGCAGACTAGAGTGCTAACGCCAAAGCCACCACAACACTCAGAAAAAGCTCCACTCCCAGGCACTCTAACACACCCAGGGCCACAGGATCTCAGGATGCCAGGATCTTGGTCACACCAGGATCTCAGGGTACCAGAGCCAGCTTGACTCCAAGGAGCTCAGACACACCCAGGATCACAGGATCAAAGGATCCAAGAATCACAGTATCACAGAAACAGCTGAACTCTGAGGAGTTTTGACAAAACCAGGATTACAAGAATGACAAGCTCTCATCAAATATAGAGAGGGCAGGTAACGCTAGAGAAAATCAAATGGTGAGAGGCTAGGATAAGACCATAAGCAATAGAAACCAAGGTTGCCTAGCATTATCAGAAACCAATTCTCCCACTACAGCAAGTCCTGTATACACCATCGTACCAGAAAAGAAAGATTTGTAAAGATCCTTTCCCAATCTGTTGGTGGCCCTTTTGTCTTATTGACAGTATCTTTTGCCTTACAGAAGCTTTGCAACTTTATGAAGTCCCATTCGTCAATTCTTGATCTTACAGCACAAGCCATTGCTGTTCTATTCAGGAATTTTTCCCCAGTGCCCATATCTTTGAGGCTTTTCCCCACTTTCTTCTCTATAAGTTTCAGTGTCTCTGGTTTTATGTGGAGTTCCTTAAACCACTTAGACTTGACCTTAGTAGAAGGAGATAAGAATGGATCAATTCCTATTCTTCTACATGATAACCACCAGTTGTTTGAGCACCATTTGTTGAAAATGATGTCTTTTTTCCACTGGATGGTTTAGCTCCATTGTAAAAGATCAGATGACCATAGGTTTGTGGATTCATTTCTGGGTCTTCAATCCTATTCCATTGATCTACCTGTCTGTCCCTGTACCAGTACCAGGCAGTTTTTTATTACAATTTCCCTGTAGTACAGCTTGAAGTCAGGGATGGCAATTCCACCAGAGGTTCTTTTATTGTTGAGAAGAGTTTTTGCTATCCTAAGTTTTTTGTTATTCCAGATGAACTTGAAAATTGCCCTTTCTAAATCATTGAAGAATTGAGTTGGAATTTTTATGGGGATTGCATTGAATCTGTAGATTGCTTTAGGCAAGATAGACATTTTTACTATATTGATCCTGCCAATTCATCTTCTTCAATTTCTTTCTTCAGAGACTTGAAGTTCTTATCATACAGATCTTTCACTTCCTTAGCATCACACCAAGATATTTTATAATGTTTGTGACTATTGTGAAGGGTGTTCTTTCCCTAATTTCTTTCTCTGCCCATTTATCCTTTGTATAGAGAAAGGCCATTGATTTGTTTGAGTTAATTTTATATCCAGCTATTGCACTGAGGCTGTTTATCAGGTTTAGGAGTTCTCTGGTGGAGTTTTGGGGGTCACTTATATATACTATCATATCATCTGCAAATAGTGATATTTTGACTTCTTCCTTTCCAATTTGTATCTCCTTGACCTCCTTTTGTGATTGAATTGCTCTGGCTAGGACTTCAAGTACTATATTGAATAGGTAGGGAGAAAGTGGGCAGTCTTGTCTAGTCCCTGATTTTAGTGGGAATGCTTCCAGTTTCTCTCCATTTAGTTTGATGTTGGCTGCTGGTTTGCTGTAGATTGCTTTTATTATGTTTAGGTATGGGCCTTGAATTCCTGATCTTTCCAAGACTTTTATCATGAATAAGTTTTGGATTTTGTCAAATGCTTTCTCAGCAAAGAACTCAAGAAGGTGGAAACTATAATATCAAATAACCTCATTAAAAATGGGGCACAGAGCAAAACAAAGAATTCTCAACTGAGGAATACTGAATGTCTGAAAAGCAGCTGAAAAATGTTCAACATCCTTAATCAGCAGGGAAATGCAAATCAAAACAACCCTGAGATTCCACCTCACACCAGTCAGAATTTCTAAGATCAAAAATTCAGGTGAGAGCAGATGCTGGCGAGGATGTGGAGAAAGAGGAACACTCCTCCATTGCTGGTGGGATTGCAAGCTTGTACAACCACTCTGGAAATCAGCCTGGTGGTTCCTCAGAAAAACTGGACATAGTACTACGGAAGGATCCTGCAATACCTCTTTTGGGCATATATCCAGAGATGTTCCAACTGGTAATAAGGACACATGCTCCACTATGTTCATAGCAGCTTTATTTATAATAGCCAGAAGCTGTAAAGAACCCAGATGTCCCTCAACAGAGGAATGGATACAGAAAATATGTTACATTTACAGAATGGATTACTATACAGCTATTAAAAACAATAAATATATGAAATTCCTAAGCAAATGAATGGACCTGGAGGGTATCATCCTGAGTGAAGTAACCCAATCACAAAAGAGCTCACATAACATGTACTCACTGATAAGTGGATACTAGCCCAGAAACTTAGATTACCCAAGATACAATTTGCAAAACACATGAAACTCAAGAAGAATGAAGACCAAAGTGTGGACACTTTGCCCCTTCTTAGAATTTGGAACAAAGTACACATTGAAGGAGTTACAGAGATCACATGTGGAGCTGAGACAAAAGGATGGTCCAACCAGTGACTGCTGCAGCCGGAGGATTCATGCCATAATCAACCAGCAAATGCAGACACTATAGCATATGCCAGCAAGATATTGCTGAAAGGGCCCTGATATAGCTGTCTTGTGTGAGGCTATGCCAGTGCCTGTCAAATACAGAAGTGGATGCTCACAGTCAGCTATTAGAATGAACACAGGGTTCCCAATGGAGAAGCTAGAGAAAGTACCAAAAGAGCTGAAGGGGTCTCCAACCCTATAGGTTGATGAACAATATAAACTAACCAGTACCCCCAGAGCTCGTGTCTCTAAATGCATATCTAGCAGAAGATGGCCTAGTGGGCCATCATTGGGAAGAAAGGCCCCTTGGTCATGCAAACTTTCTATGCCCCAGTATAGGGGAACACCAGGGCCAAGATGTGGGAGTGGGTGGGTAGGGGAGCAGGGCAGGGGATGGGGGAGGGTATAGAGAACTTTTGCGATAACATTTGAAATGTAAATGAAGAAAATATCTAATAAAAATTGAAAAAAAAGATTCATATCTAAAATAACTTCTTATGATGGTGATAGAGGACTTTGAGAAAGACATAGGAATTCCCTTAAATTAATACAGGAAAACAAAGGTAAACAGCTAGAAGCCATTAAAATGGAAACACAAAAATCCCTTAAAAGTTTATAGGAAAACACCTTCACACAGGTGAAGGAAATGAACAGAACCATCCAAGATCTATAAGGGGAAATAGAAACAATAAAGAAATCACAAAGGGAGAAAACCTTGGAGTTAGAAAATCTAGAAAAGGGATCAGGAGTCATAGATGCAAACATCACCAACAAAATACAAGAGATAGAAGAGAGAATCTCAGGTGTTGAAGATACATAGAAAATATTTACACAACAGTCAAAGAAAATGCATAAAGCAAAAAGCTTCAACCCAACCCAGCCAGGAAATCTAGGACACAAGGAGAAGAATAAAATTAAGGATAATAGGTATAGAAAAGAGCTAAGACTTCCAACTTAAAGGGCCAGTAAATATCTTCAAAAAATTATAAAAGAAAACTTCCCTAACCTAAAGAAAAAAAGATATCCAATCACAAACAAGAAGCCTGAAGAACTCCAAATCAACTGGACCAGAAAAGAAATTCCTCCCATCACATAATAATCAAAACACCAAATGCATAAAACAAAGAAAGAATACTAAAAGCAGTAAGAGAAAAAGGTCAAGTAACATATAAAGGCAGACCTATCTTAATTACATTAGACTTCTCAACAGATACTATGAAAGCTAAAAGATTCTGGACAGACATCATACAGATTCTAAGAGACCCTATATGCCAGACCAGGCTATTATACCCAGCAAAACTCTCAATTACCATAGATAGAGAAAACAAGATATTCCATGGAAAAAACAAATTTATAAAATATCTTTCCACAAATCCAGCAGTACAAAGGATGATCGATGGAAAACACCAACACAAGGAAGGAAACCACACCTTAGGAAAAGCAAGAAAGTAATCTTTTAACAAACACAAAATTAGCCACACAGATATAATTCCACTTATAACAACAAAAATAACAGGAAGTAACAATCACTTTTCCTTAATATCTATTAACATCAATGAACTCAATTCCCCCAAAAGACATAGACTAACAAACTGGATATATAAATAGTATCTAGTATTTTGCTGAATACAGGAAATGCACCTCAGTGACAAAGGTAGACACTACCTCAGAGTACAAGGTTGCAAAAGAATTTTCAGGGCAAATGGTCCCAAGAAACAAGCTAAAGTATCCATTCTAATATCGAATAACATCAACTCTCAACCAAAAGTTATATATATAAAAAAAGGTATAGAAGGATACTTCATACTGGTCAAAGGAAGAATGTATCAAGACGAACTCTCAATTCTGAACTCCAAAGGCAAAGATGTTTAGATTCATAAAAGTAAGTTTACTAAAACTCAAAACACACATTGCATCCCATACAATAATAGTACGGAGACTGCAACATCCTACTCTCAGCAATGGACAGATCATGGAAACAGAAACTCCACAGAGACACAGTGAAACTAACAGAAGTTATGAATCAAATGGATCTAACAGATGTTTATAGAACATTTCATCCTAAAGCAAAAGAATATATACCTTCTTCTCAGCATCTCACAGTACCTTCTCAAAAACTGACTATATAATTGGTCACAAAACAGGTTTCAACATATACAAGAAGATTGAATTAATCCCATGACCCTATTAGATCGCCATGGACTAAGTCTGGTCTTAAATACAAAAACAAAAAGCAAAACAAACAAACCAACAAAACAACCAAAACCACAGGTACACATGGAAGTTAAACAACACTCTACTCAATGATAACTTGGCCAAGGAAGAAATAAAGAAAGAAATTACAGACTTTTTAGAATTTATTAAAAATGAAAACACCTTATATCAAAACTTATGGGACACAATGAAAGCAGTAGTAGGAAGAAAACTCATAGCTCTAAGTGCCTCCAAAAAGAAAATGGAGAAAGCTTACACTAGCACCTTGACAACACACCTGAAATCTCTAGAACAAAAAGAAGCAAGTGCATCAATGGGAAGTAGACAGCACTAAATAATAAAACCAAATAGAAACAAAAGATCAACAAAACCAGGAGCTGGTTCTTTGAGAAATTCAACAAGATAGATAAACCCTTAGCAGACTATCCATGGGGCAAAGAGACAGAATCCAAATTAATAAAACCAGAAATGAAAAGGGAGTTACAACAATGAAATACATTTAAAAAAACACTATTTTGTTTGTTGAATATCAACAGTTGAAATTATTAAAAGCATGTTCTACAAACATCATGGAAATATTACTGAAAAAATTTTCTTATTGTGCTAGAAATTAGCATTTTCTTAATGTTTAACTTCAAAGAGTTTTTGCAATTTAAAAATTTTTAAAATATACTTACTGGTATAATAATTTCTTTCTTATAAACAGTTAAATTTTTATATGTAAACTGATTGTTAGACAATGTACACAGATATATACTACTCTCTCAATATATCAGTTGGTATCATAAAAGGGCTTCTGAATATATTTTTTAATGATTCATTTTTAATATTTAATACTCTTTTAATGTTCTTAACTCCCAAATAATATTTTGTATGTTTTGAGACAATTTAGTACTCAACATTAGATATAGGATTCTCAGTTATGGATAGTATTAAATATTCATTAATGATATTTTTGTGGTATGAAAGGATATGAATATAAAAGTTGAACAAAATTTTTATGTATTATTTGATTCTCAAAATTGTCAGTTTTATGAATATGTTTGATGTATAAAATTCATTTAAATAATTAAAAAATTTAAGAAAAGATAATTCAAAATATAATGGGATAAAAATCTACTGGTTGGCATATGTTAAGTAGATAGATAGATAGATAGATAGATAGATAGATAGATAGATAGATAGATTGATAGATAGATAGATAAATAAATGCAGTAACAGAAAAAGTTCACATAGCATATAGAGGCAGACTAATCTGAATGACACCAGACTTCTCATAAGAGAAAATAAATACCAGAAGAATTCAACAATCCCTTAATGGGAAATGTCTTGGAAACATCAGGAATTCAAGGCCCATATCCATACATAGTAAAAGCAATATACAACAAACTAGTAGACACCATCAAAGTAAATGGAGAAAAACTTGAAGCAATCTCACTAAAATCAGGGACTAGACAAGACTGCCAACTCCCTACCTACCTATTCATTATAGTACTTGAAGTCCTAGCTTGAGCAATTAGACAACAAAAAGAGATCAAAGGAGTACAAATCGGGAAGAAAGAAGTCAAAATATCACTGTTTGCAGATGATATGACAGCAGACTTCAGTGACCCCAAAATTCCACCAGAGAACTCCTACAGCTGATAAACAACTTCAGCAAAATGGCTGGATATAAAATTAACTCACTCAAACCATTAACTTTTTACTATTCAATGGATTAGCAGTCTGAGAAAGAAATTAGGGAAATGATACCCTTCATAATAATCACAAATAATATCCTTGGTGTGACTCTAACAGAGCAAGTTAAGATCTGTATGTCAAGAACTTCAAGTCTCTGAAGTAAGAAATCAAAGATCTCAGAAGATGGAAAGCTCTCCCATGCTTATGGATTGGCAGGATTTGTATAATAAAAATGGCCATCTTGCCAAAAGCAATCTACAGATTCAATTAATTCCCCACCAGAATTTCAACAAAATACTTCATAGAGTTAGAAAGAGCAATTTGCAAATTCATTTGGAATAACAAAAACCCATGATAATGAAAACTATTCTCAACAAAAAAAGAACTTCGGGTGGAATCACCATCCCTGACCTCAAGCTATAAAATAGGGCAGTAGTGCTAAAAACTACATGGTATTAGTACAGGGACAGGGAGGTAGATCAATGGAATAGAATTAAAGACCCAGGAATGAATCCACACACACATGGTCACTTGATATTTGACAAAGGAGCTAAAACCATTCATTGGATAACACACAGTATTTTCAATAAATGTTACTGGTTTAATTGGCAGTCAGTATGTGGAAGAATACCAATTGATGCATTCTTCTCTCCTTGTACAAAACTCAAGTCCAAATGGGTCAAGGACCTCCACATAAATACAGATATATTGAATCTAATAGACAAAGTAAATGGGGAAGAGCCTTGAACACATGGGCACAAGAGAAATTTTCATGAATAGGACACCAATGCCTTATGCTCAATGATAAACAATAGACTAATGGTGCCTCATAAAATTGCAAAGCTTCTGTAAGGCAAAGGACACTGTCAATAGGACAAAACAGCAACCAATAGATTGTGAAAAGATATTTACCAATTCAACATTCTATAGAGGGCTTATATCCAATATATACAAAGAACTCAAGAAGTTAAACCCCAGAGAATTAAATAACCCTATTTAAAAAAGGAGATACATATCTAAACAAAGAATCCTCAACTGAGAAATATCAAAAGGCAAGAAGCACCTAAATAAATGTCCACATGTTTAGACACCAGGGAAATGAAAATCAAAACAACCCTGAGATTTCACCTCACACCACTCAGAATGGCTAAACTCAAAACCTCATGAAAAAGCAGATTCTGGTGAGGATGTGGAGAAATAGGAACATTCCTCTATTGTTGATGGGATTGCAAGCTGGTACAACCACTCTGGAAATCGGTTTGTCAGTTCCTCAGAAAACTGGATATAGTACTACCTGAGGTCCCAGCTATACCACTCCTGGGCATATACTCAGAAGATGTTCCAACATATAACAGGAACACATGTTACACTATGTTCATAGCAGCCTTATTTATAATATCCAGAAGCTGGAAAGAACCCAGATGTTCTTCAACAGAGGAATGGATAAAGAAAATATGGTACTTTTACACAATGGAGACCTACTCAGCTATTAAAAACAATAACTTCATGAAATTCTTAGGCAAATGTATGGAACTAGAAAATATCCGGAGTGAGGTAGCCGAATCACAAAAGAACATATATGGTATGTACTCACTGATAAGTGGGTATTAACCCCATAGCTCAGAATACCTAAGAAACAATTCACAGACCACACAAAGTTCAAGAATAAGGAAGACCAAAGTGTGGATGCTTAGGTCTTCTTATAAGAGGGAACAAAATACTCACTAGAGGAAATACAGAGACAAAGTATGGAGCAGAGACTGAAAGAAAGGACATCCAGAAACTGCCCCACCTGGTGTTCCATCCCATATACAGTCACCAAACCCAGAAACTATGTGCATGCCAAGAACTACTGATGAGTACATCAACACAGAAGACGATGATCATACTACAAAACAAAAAGACATGTATTACAGACACAGATTAGTAGGGAAGATAAGGACCTGACAGGATTGGGGAAAGCATAAGAAATTGTAGGTGACAATAATGAAAATGCATTATATGCATGTATCAAATTTTTAAAGAATGGATATAACACATTTTTTTTAATCTATGAAAAAAAAAAAACCCTATGTATAGTAAACATCCTCTGAATACCTGCTTTGAGGCGCCACTTTCACAACTTCCTAAGCAGGAAGATGGGCCATTATAACCCTCATTTTAGAACCTAAGAAAGAAACACTATTGAGATTATACAGTGTTTAACAGAGGTCAATGGATCAATTTGGCCAAAGGTCTGCTTTCGGTTTTGCCTTTTACTAACTATTCATGTGTTCAAAGAGATAATTTATTTTTCAATTGACAACAATTTTAATGGTTATGAAAGAACCGTCAACTGTCCGTGATTTTGCCTTGTTTCTGTGAAACCTAAAAACACTTACCATCTGGCTCATTGAGAAAAACTAATTGTCATCTTTGGGAGACTCAATCATTGGGCTGCAACTAACACTTCTCTGTCATTTCTATTCATTATAATCAGCTGTTACACAGCTTGGTGATTTGGGCTTGAGAAATAATTTGAAAGGGCCACTATAATCCTATATTATTGATGTACAGAGAAAAACTATGAAAACTTGTCTTTTACTGCTTCTCTTACACCTTATACATGAGATCTACAAGGCAGCCTGAGTCTATATGTGCTCATTTTACTATCTACAATAAACTAGTAAAATACTCTCTATTCTCATCACCTTATGATTCCATAAGGAACAATGAAGAGGTGGTGTAGAAATGGAAAAATCTAAAAACAAAAGTATTATGCTTCAGTTTCTACCATTGTTCCCATAATCTGGTCTCAGTAAGTGTCAGCAGAGATCAAAGTGTTTACCTAGCTGGAACTTAAATGAACTTTTATCTTGGGATTGCAGTATAGGAGTGAAGAACAGAGCCCAAACTATTTACTACTCATAGGGTCTCATGAAAAGATTGTATGAAGAAAATTTTCATCTGAAACAAAGAATCTTATTTTCATTGAATGTTATTAGCTATTTCATATTGGAAGGAAAAGGATACGTTTCAATAACATTAAACACTTTTTGGTTAAATGCATTTAGTCAGAAATTTTAATAGAAGCAAAATGTGCTTCTAGAAACATGCTAGGAACATGTTAACATCAGTCCAACATGGAGTAAATGGCACATAGTACTTTCTAAAATGTCAGGTGATGCAGAATTTCTCTTTGTTGATGGTGTGTTACTATGCTTTGTTTTAATCAAATGATTTGTACTTATGAGAACAGAAATTTAGAATACTTAGTCCAAAAGAATGCTACCTACCACCCAGAAGCACTTCTCACCCTGTGAATCAGTACCAGTCAATTTGAGGAAGTGGGCCATTCCTCCCAGATATATATAATACCCATTTAGCCATTTCTTTTATATATATATATATATATATATTTAGGTTTTTAAACCAGCCTTTATTAACAATTGTAATACAAATATTCCAAAAATATAAACAGACTCTTAATGGCATCCTACAGTTCAAGTTTTTGAATACAACAAATGTATCAAATCATGAAGCAAGGTGGTCAAGGATCCCATAGCTCAGTCACAGTGGGAAGCAGACCCCTCCCCTCCAAATGGCATCATGTAAATAGATCTGGGGTAATGACAGGCAAGGAGCATCACCAGCTTACGGTGCAGGGCAGTTCTGGGAGCTGACCTAGCACTAAAGGATGGGGCAGCTGGCCTGACCTGTGACCTCTTCTCCCCTGAATATGGACTTAACTAATGATGTTTTCTAGAAAGAGGACCTGGGGATGTAGCTTAGTTAGGAGTGCGTGCCTGACACGCACAAAGCCTTGGGCTGTCCCCCCGCCCCCAGCACCTCATAAGCCAGCAAGGTGGTCATACCTGTAACCCCAGCACTCAGGAGGCGGAGGCAGGCCAGTTCAAGATCATACTTGACTAAACGGGTGTTCAAACCCGTTTGGAATTCATGAAACCCTGTCTGTGTGTGTGTGTAGGGGAGAACTAGGCTATTTTAAAAAAAGGAACTGAGTAGCCGTGGTTAAGTAGCCCAAAGGGGAAACGGCTCACCGTTCTCACTTAGCCAAGCCGACACACTGGGTGCAGGACAGCACAAACAGGCCACACTGCCAAGAGACCTCTGTACAGAGCAGGGCAAGGACCTGCAAGGGACCCATCTCCCAGGAATGGTTGCTGCCAGGGTCCCATGCTTTTAGTACAAAGCTTTTCTGAGCCACTGTTAACAGAGGGGGTTATACAATTATACAAAAATCTTTGGGAGGGAGTGAAACAGGTCCCTGGTTAGACGAAGGCAAATTCACTCAACTTCTTTAATTAGGGACCCATGGGCCTACGGTGTCCCCTCTACAATGTGCAGAGTGGAAACCCTTACCTGGCCCTTTATCAAACTGGTCCTGTGTCCAAAGCTCCCCCTATAAGAGGGACAGGAACATCAGGCTTTTGATGAGAAGCCCAATCAGACACACACTGTGTCCCTGAAGAGGCACCTTAAAGAGCTGAACCTGGCAGATTCCTAGCATGGCTTTGATGGATGCTGACACCTGGCAGGGGGCAGATTCCTAGCATGGCTTTGAGTGGATGCTGACACCTGGTCTGGTGGTGGAGGCGCTGGCCCCTCTCCTCCCCAGCATCACTTGCTCCTAAAACATGGAACTAGCACAGGGATAGCAAGATACAACATCTAGCTGAATCCGTGCCACCATGATAGATCCTGTTTAGTTTGGGAAGAGAGGAGTTGATATGGCATCTTGTAGCAGTCTGCAGGTGGTAAGAGGATTCTGGTAGCAGTCAGG
This sequence comes from Mus minutoides, assembly GCA_902729485.2. Lineage (NCBI taxonomy): Eukaryota > Metazoa > Chordata > Mammalia > Rodentia > Muridae > Mus > Mus minutoides. The sequence continues at coordinate 1,839,558 of LR749503.1, read as the reverse complement.
CCTAGAGAGCTGGAGTTTTATGGAGCAGCAGCAGGGCTCCCAGGAAGCCACACTGGGCTTCGGTCACAGGTCAAGCACGGAGAAACCAAGAAGCCAGGAAGGGACCTTAGAATTCAACCAACTCTGAGGCTCTTACTGCTCAGTCAAGACCCGCCCTCAGACTAGCTTTGTGGGAAGACCCCTCCTGCAGTATTGGGATGCCAGTGAGACCAGGGCCTGGACCTGAAGCCACAGCCTAGCTCCCATGTTCCTGGCTAGCACCTGCAGCCTCAGCTCACCTTGGGAGGACCCTACAGACACCAGCAAATGATGCTGGGGAAATGGCATGTGTCTCTGACAGAAGTGAAAGACAAGGCTCCATAGCCTCGGGCCAGGAAGAAGTCTGCAGTGCTGGAGGAATGCCAGTCAGCTTCCACTCACACCACCAAGCTCCTCCACCACGCTTCCTCAAACCCCAGGCAGGACCTTGTGTGTGGAAACTAGAACATATTGTGACTCCTGAGTGGGAGGTGACCACACCTGAACCAACCCACAAATGATGACCTGCCTCCAGGGGGAGCAGAGATGGGGTAGGAACTCCAGCCCACCTCAGAGGGAGGGAGTGTGGAGAATCCTACCCAACCCAGGGCAGGACTCAGTTAAGGCAGTGATGCTGAGGTGGAGGCTCCCCAGGGCCCCTTGTGTTCCCAATGACAGCGACACTTCCCGTTAGCTTTCTGCTCTGGGGAAACTTCTAATCTGTGACTGACATTTAAAGCAACAGGTCTGAGAGCTCAGAGATGCCCAGAGCTCAGGGTCCCATGAGGACCTCACTCAGTCCTATGACGAGAAGCAGGAGGCATTTGGCAAACCAAGTAAGAGCAACACCTACAACCTGGGAAAGTCCTCCTTCCAAGGCCCTGGAGAGGAAGAGGAAGCAGCCAGGAAGGATAAAGGCCAGAATGGATGAGAGCTAGCCAGGGTGGGACACCGAGGAAGACACAGAGGGAGAGCTGAGCCCTCCCCAGCCTTTGAAGCTAATGTCCTTGCATCAGCTAGCACAGAACCCCTGAAGAACACTTTTGGGATCTACAAACAAGGAGACAGACATCTTGCATTGACCATTTGCATTTTCCTTGTATCACAACATTTCCCACGCAAACCTCAGGCCCAGCACTGGAGCTTGGCCAGATACAAACCACTCCAAGCTTATAAAGAGAATTTTAAGAGTTAGAAGAACAGAAATCAGCTATCTGTCCTTCTCCAGGGCAGAGAGAAGACCTCCTTTCCCATGGGAGTAGGACTATGGCTTGGGAGTGAGAAGGCTGGCCTGGCACTGGAGCCCGGGGACATAGAAGCGCCCATGACAGGCATTCTGCTGGAGCCAGGCGCAGCCTATAGAACACAGAACCTGGTGGGTCTGCGAACATGTTCCCATATTCCTAAACATGTCTGCAGCTGCTGGCTAGGTTTCTGTGTTTTCTGAAAGATGTGTGTCTGGACATCTAAAGCAGCCTCTGGCCTCTCCTTTCTCCTTGGCACAGGTCTTGTGATGCTGAGAAAAAGCCATGGTTTGGCGAGGGAGCCTACAATAGTTCTCATGGCTGTAAAGCTCAGTAGCTCACAGCACAGCAGGAAAGGAGACAAATGACTTGGGTTGAGTCTTGATCGTTCAGCTTCTCCCCCTACTAGACAACTGGACACCCTGGACCATAGTTTATGGGATGGGCATATGTACGTACGTACACACACCCACACACACCTGGGAACTGAGCACAGGGTGCAGAGCTCTAGGTATTGTCTGACTTCCTGCTCTGTGTGTGACCTGCCCTACAGCTTTTATCCCACATGCCCTGGCTACTTTCAGACCCGGTCAGTGAGGCTGATCACAAAGGCACAGTGTAGCAGAGTCCCCTGTTGGGATGGCCGTTTCTTGGAGCAGGAAGGCTAAGGGGCCCGCAGCTGCCCAAGGCTGGTGTAGACATCATCTGCTCCACTTAGCTCCTCGAAGACTGGAATCAGGTTCAGCAACTCTGTATCTGCCATGTCATCAAACCAGGACTGCACAGGCACTGCATTTTCTGGGTGGAAGATGTAAGAAGCAGGGGAGTTGTCCAGGATGACCGTTTTCCTCAGGTCCCTTCCCAGGCGGCTGAGGTCCTTGACATAGCAGCCCTGGTGGAACACACAAGCCTCCCGGAACAGGCGGGCCGGAACACCCCACACCGGTCCAGGAGATCAGTCACAGGGTCAGCATACTTGGCCAAGCTGTCAGTGAAGAGAACACATTCGAAGAGCTCCCCCATCCGTCTCAGGAACTCATCGACGTAAGGCCTCTTGAGCACATACACCTGGTGCATGGTCCCCTCAATCTCTACAGGCACTATGAAGTCAGCATTGTTGATCGGCTTAAAGGAATTGTGCACAAGGGTCTCATCCAGATCGATGACCGCGCAGATCTGGCCTTGATCCTGCTCTGTCACCTCGGGCAGCAGGCAGGTCCCAGGGATCTGATAAAACTGGTACTGGAGACACTGGAGCAGATCAGACTTGGCGATGGTATTGGCCTCTTCCTTGTGTGTGAGCTCAGTGGAAGAGCTTGACTGGACAACATGCTGTGTGTGGAAACAGCACAAGAGGGCCTTGAAGATGCTGCGGCCACGGGGCTTCTTAGGCGAGGACTTGGAGACTAGGCCTTGCTAGGTGAGCACCAGGGCGTCTTCCCTCCGCGCCTGGGTGATGATGGAGCCATGTTCCATCTAACAATCCCGCGGGCCCGGGCTGGCTGGGCGGGAGGATGCGCGGGCGGGCTGGGCTGGGGGGCCTGGGCGGGGGCCCGTCGGGCTCCGGCTCCCGAGACTCCGACTCCCGCGGCTGTTCACATCCCCCTCGCGTTTCCTCCCCGGGCCGGGAAGGGAGGCGGCCTGCACAAAGGGCGGGCGGGCCAGGCGGCGGCTTCCCCGGTGCCCCCAGCCGCGATCCCCCGGTGGCACTCCGGGCTCCTCAGTTTGGGTCCAACATGGAGAATCCGGAGCGGAAAAACAAGAGGCTCTTTTTTATATTTTAATTTCTATGCAAAGGTCAGACTTTTGAGTGTACTTGACATTGCATCATTCTTTCCTCTTCCAACATGCATTAAGAAAATGTATTTATTTACATTTATTAAGTTGTATATATGTGAACTTCCTTTATTACATGTACATCATCTACAGAGAGGCTAGAAATGTACACTGAATGTATTGATTTATTTTATGTGTATGAGTACTGTAGTTGTCTTCAGACACACCAGAAAAGGTCATTGGATCCTATTATAGATGGTTAGAAGCTACCATGTGGTTCCTTGGAATCAAACTCAGGACCCCTGGAAGAGCAGTCAATGACCTTAACCACTGATCCATTTCTCCAGCCCTGAGCACTGAATTATTTTGTACTGGAGTTGTAGAGAGGTTTGAGATGATGTTTGGGAGCTGGTTATTGAACTTGGATCCTAAGCAAGAACAAAAACTTCTCTTTAAGTGTTAAACCATCTCTCTAGACCCTTACATATTTTATAAGCACATAATTTTCAATTAAGAAATAATTCCTCTTGATGCCGTATCTTTTTACTGGAGGTCGGCTCTGCAAGTTCCCTCTCCCCAATGTAGGGCATTTAATCTGAGGTCCCTCTCTTTGACAGCAGAAGGTCTCTCACCTCCCAGGTTTTCTGTACATTCTAGCGGGTCCTCCCACCTCCTACCTCCCTAGGTTGCCATTTTCCATTCTTTCTGCTGGTCCTCAGGGCATCATTCCTATACCGTGCCCCCTCAATATCTGATCATGTTCCCCTCTTCCCCTCCCTGTCCCATTTCCCACCCAACCCCTCCCTCCTGGGATTGCTTTTTTCTCCCTCCAAAATTGGATTGAGGTCCTCACTTGGGCCCTTCAGCTTGATAGCCTTCTTGAGTTCTATGGATTTTATCCTGGGAATTCTGTACATTTTGGGTTAATATTGCCTTATTAGTGAGTACATACCATGCATAATCTTTTGTGTCTGAGTTATCACACTCAGGATGATAGTTTCTAGTTCCATCCATTACCTTGCAAAAATCATGGTATTATCCTTTTTAATAGCTGAGTTGTATTCCATTGTTTAAATGAACCACATTTTCTGTATACATTCTTCTCTTGTGGGGCATCTTGGTTGTTTCCAGACCTGGATATTACAAGTAAGGCTGCTATGAACATAGTGGAAAACATGTCACTGTTGCAACATGGTGGGGCATTCTTTGTGTATATGCCCAAGAGTGGTATAGCCTGTTCCTCAGGTACATCTATTTCCAATTTTCTGAGGAACCTTCTGATTGATTTCCAGAGTAATTTTACAAGCTTGCAAAATTCCATAAGCACAAACTCTGACCTAGAAATGTTCCTGTCTGAAAGAACTTCAGGAACAAAAGTGCCTAGGGAAAAGGAGGTCCAGTGACAGGCCAAAATTGATATCCAGCTAGGGGAGGCAGCAAGGCCTGACACTATTACTGATGCTATGGTGTGCTTAAAAACAGGGGCCTATCATGACTGCACTCTGAAGGGCCCAAAAAAGCAGCTGAATGAGTCAGATACAGATCTGTACACCCAACCAATTCACATTAGCTGGTGACCCCTGAGGTTGAATTAGGGAAAACCTGGAAGAAGCTGAAGAGAAGGGTAACCCTACAGGATGACCAGCAGTCTCAACTGACCTGGACCCCTGGGGGATATCTCAGGCACTGAGCCACCAACCAGGAAACAGACACAAGCTGAAATGAAGCCCCCAATACAGATACAGCAGAGGACTGCCAGGTCTGTATGCAGTCAGAAAAGATGTACCTAACCCTCAAGAGACTTGGGTCCATAGAGAGTGGGGAGGTTTGTAGGGGCAGTGGGGACATTCTCTTGGAGACAGAGTGAGAGGGGAGGTGTGTGATGTGCAACTGTCAGAGTGATCAGGTGGCAGATTAAGTCTGGACTAAAGAATAAAAAAAAATAGCAAAAGAAAAGAAAACTAAACAAAAGAAAAGAAAAGAAAAAGAAAAAGAAAAAGAAAAAAAAAGAAAAGAAAAGAAAAGAAAAAGAAAAGAAAAAGAATAGAGAAATAATAATTATAATCCTGGTTGTCATGGAACTCATCATGTAGACCAGACTGGACTCAAACCCACATAAACTGACTTGACTCTAGTGTTAAAAGGGTGCACCACCATGGACAGCTGTCTTTAATACTTTTGGTTTACATGTCTTATGCACACTTAATTTGTTTGAAGTGATCAAGACGCTTTCCATAAACTCAGTGTTCCAAACATATTAGTTTCTGGTACCTCAAACCTCAGAGGTCCTATGCAAGCTGCAGGTCTCCGTACTTGTAACACTCTGCAGAGAGGTGTGAATTATTGTGACATTTGTCACTTAGTTCATCCACAGTACAAAATGTCATCTGAAATACACAGCTCGAACTTTTGAAACTTGTTTTACATTCTATTCAGGGAAAAGATTGGAATGGATTCTGGTGAGTTTCTTCTCATGTATTTTTTTTTATACTCATCCTTTGGATAGAAAAACGTTATGAAATTGTCTAAATAAAGACTAGTCTCACCTTCCCCTCTGGCTATCTGGTATCTAAATCGATGTGGTAAAAATTAGCTTTCCTTATTTGAAACAGGTCCTAAACAAAAATAACAATTTCCTGTGCACATTAATATCATGTCACTGTAATAAGATCTGACAGCTCTTTGCAAAAGAAGTAGAAAGTGGCCTTACTCATGTGGAAATCTGGTAGCTACTGGCTGTCATTGTCTTTTGTCAGCATAGTCCCCAACCACCATCAAAGCTGTTTCTTGTTTCACAGAGGTACAGTAAGCCCAGTTCTTGACAGAGGAGATATTGTTTACTCTGGTAAAATCCCTACTGTTTAGCATGTTTGGTCTTTTAATGACTGGCTTTTAAGCAGGAGGTTGCTATGTTTTAGGACTTTTATTCAGTTAAAATATCAAATTTGTACAGAAAAAGCAAAAATATGAAAACAACTGCATATTTGGTAGTCAATTCATTATGTTGTTTTTTCCTGTTCTATGGGAGAATGTCATATTCCATAGTACTGCTACTATCCTATCTCCCTTTAACATTCTTTTTCAGTTTGCATCAAATAGGAGGCAAGATTCTCAACATTCAACTTAAAAATGGTGCCAGACACACATACTCTTAGACTTTATATAACATCTGTATATCTTGTTAGTGTTAAATTTTCAGTTTCAAGTGTTTTTTCTTTAGTCTCTTTGTAGAGATGGCAGATTACTAACTATTAAAGCTACGACTTTTCAGTAGAGCAGTACCTGTTCAAACAGTTGTTCAATATTAACATCATGATTCATGTTAAATGAAATCAATTTTCAGAGTAAACTACGTTCCAGAATGAGAGTAAGTATCTTTTCACAGGAAAGAAGAAGCATGAGAAAAGTTGGGTGTGCAGAAGTAGATGCTCACAGTCAGCTATTAGATGGAACACAGGACTCCCAAGGAAGGAGCTAGAGAAAGTACCCAAGGAGTTAAAGGGTTCTTCAACCCTATAGGTGGAAGAATAACATGAACTAACTAGTACCCCCTGAGCTCATGTCTCTAGCTGCATATATAGAAGAAGATGGCCTAGTTGGTCATCATTGGGAAGAGAGGCCCCTTGGTCATGCAGACTTTATATGCCCCAGTATAGGGGAACACCAGGGCCAAGATGTGGGAGGGGATGGGTAGGGGAGCAGGGCCGGGAGGGGGGAGGGTATAGGGAACTTTCTGGATAACACTTGAAATGTAAATGAAGAAAATATCTAATAAAAATTGGAAAAAAAAAGAAAGAAAGAAAAGTTGTGTGTAAGCTCATTATGCAAAACTGAGCTGAATTTTCTGTGGAGGTGATGTGCCATGATGTAACCTTAATTTTTCAAATGCTTTTAGAAGAAAACCAATAAGGTCAAAGCAAATTCAAACATAGAGGTGAGCAGGCTGCTTCTGAAAAGCCTTCATTTTGTATCCAGTCAGTATAAAATTTTAAAGTAAAACTTAAACTTACAAATCATGTCTGCCAAAGAAGCTTCTCTTTTTCCTTTTGCCTGAGGAGATTGGGCTCTTCCCCACTCTCTGTTCTATTAGTTTCAGGGTGTATGATTTTATGTGCAGGTCCTTGATTCACTTGGACTTGAGCTTTGCACAAGGAGATAAGAATGAATCAGTGTGTGTTCTTCTATATATTGACCTCCAGTTGATCTAGCACCATTTATTGAAATGCTGTCTTTGTCCCACAGTCCTCTGTACCCAAAAAACACTCAGGAAATAGCTAGTCTCCCCAGGAGTGCTGATACACCAAAGATCATAAGCCTTCATGCCCACAAGAGGGGGAAGCTCCAGTCAGAGACAGAAAGACCAACTAAGACCATGGATAACCAGATGGTGAGAGCTAAGCACAAGAACACAAACAACAGAAACCAAGGCTACTTGGGATCATCACAACCCAATTCTCCCACTACAGCAAGTCCTGTATATACCAACACACCAGAAAAGAAAGACTCTGATTTAAAATCACATCTCATAAGGATGATAGATGACTTTGAGAAGGACATAAATAACTCACTTAAAGAGATACAGGAGAACACAGGTAAACAGGTAGAAGCACTAAAAGAGGAAACACAAAATCCTTTAAAGAACTACAGAAAAACACAACCAACCAGGTGAAGGAATTGAACAAAACCATCCAGGATATAAAAATGGAAATATAAACAATAAAGAAATCACAGATACAACCCTGGATATAGAAAACCTAGGAAAGAGATTAGGAGACATAGATGCAAGCATCACCAACATAATACAAAAAGTGGAAGAGAATCTCAGAGCTAGAAGATATAGTAGGAAACAATGATACAACAGTCAAAGAAAATGCAAAATGCAAAAAGCTCCTAACCCTAAACATCGAGGAAATCCAGGATACAACAAGAAGACCAAACCTAAGAGAATTATAAGTTATAGAAAAAGTGAGCGAAGATTCTCAACTTAAAAGACCAGTAAATACCTTCAACAAAATTATAGAAGAAAACTTTTCTAACCTAAAGAAAGAGATGCTCATAAATATACAGGAAGCCTACAGAACTTTAAGTAGACTGGACCAGAAAAGAGATTTCTCTTGTCACATCATAATCAAAACAGCAAATATGCAAAACAAAACAACAAAAAAAGAATATTAAAAGCAGTAAGGGGAAAAGGTCAAGTAAAATGTAAATGCAGACCTATCAGTATTACACCAGACTTCTCACCAGATACTGTGAAACCCAGAGGACCCTGGGCAGGTGTCATACAAACCCTAAGAGAACCCAAATGCCAGTCCAGGCTACTATACTCAGCAAAACTCTCAATTAACATAGATGGAGAAACCAAGATATTCCATGACAAAAACAAATTAACACTATGTCTTTCCACAAATCATATTGTATTTCTAGAATGTGTGTCTATCCCAATGTTTAGAAAGGCATTTGTATTTATTTTAAAATGATCATGGGATATTAAAAATTTTGGTTGACAATATGTGGAGATTTAGCATATGCAATATGATGATTTAAAATAAATATACTTCAACAATGACTAATTTTACCTAATTTATTTACATTATCAAATCAGAAAAAATATTTTATTTTAATTACACAAATATTTGAATCTAGCTTCACCATTTTTTATGAATGAAATACATTCTTAATAACTATAGTCACCATTTTGCAATACAGAGTTTATGGGTCATCTAAATGTAATACTTACCTTTTCACTAATATATCTGTTTTTGCATGTTAATGGCTCCCATACAAATAGAGGGTTAGTTAGGAAATTCCAGTTTTCATCACAATTTTCATCAGTTTCTCAAGATCAGAAACTATCTTGGTACACCAGCATAATTTTCAGAAGCATAAGCAAAGAATAACAACGTTCAAAAGTAACCTTAATGTTACAGAGCATTAAGTTTGTCATGAAGTATTACTGTTTGTTTCAGAGCATTAAGTGTGTCATATCAGTTACCAAAACAATACCACCATTCTTATTTCTTCCCCTTACAGGTGAAAAAACTAAAGTATAGAATGAGAACTAACTTGTCCTAACAAAATGTAAAAAATAAGCAAATAATAAATCATTAGACAACTTTGAGGTTTATTCTGCCTGGCTCTGGAGTGTTTACATTTTGTAATAAATTTTCATGTCCTTTACCATATGACTACTCACAAAATAACACACAGAAGAAAGAAGCAAATGCCTAGTAAATTAGATAAGGACAGGAAGGATAATTAACAGAGCAGTACCATGGAGATCTGTAAATCATATTTTTAAAATCTTATGTAGTTTATTCTCCTTCCAGGCTTCACATCCACCTAAACACTAGCAGATATTGAGCTTGCCTCTACCCACCCCTGGAGCCCCACAGCCTACCTGTCCTACAGGAGGCCTGGCATACCCAGGAATATGGATAGATGATTCTGCCCCTCCCCACAGAACAACACAGCCTACCTGTCTCTCAGGTAGTCTACCATTACCACAAACTCAGGTGAAGCCCCTACTCTAAACACAGGCCAACTAGGACACCCACAATGTCCAGCAGACATGGGATATATCCTTCACTGTCTGAACATCATCTCCTTTCTAGCCTGCACCTCCACAGGAATGTGTGACAGCCTGGAAAGCCTGCACCTAGAACCCAAAGCCAGCCTATCTCCTAGGAGGACTGGCATTACCAAGGACAGAAAAACATAGAGACACAGGAGGCTTGATCAAAACAGGGGCACAGGAGGCCTGTGCTAAGCAGAAACAGCACTGCCTGCCTTCCAGGAGGCCTGATCTAACCCAGGGCTCATGCCTCTACCTGCCTCTGAGGAGGGCTGCTCGAATCTGAGACACCCTAGCCAGTTAACAACAGAGATAACCAGATGGTGAAAGAAAAGCACAAGAACATAAACAACAGAACCCAGTGAAATTTGGCACGATTAGAACCTAGTTTGACTACCACAGTATACTCTGGATACTCTAACCCACTGAAGAGCAAGATTTGACCTAAAATCTCATCTAATAAAGATTACAGCAGTGTTTAGAGAATTTATAAATAACTCCCTTAAAGAATACAGGAAAATAGGTAGAAGCCCTTTAACAGGAAACAAATAAATCCTTCAAGGAAATATAGGAAAATACAATCAAATAGGTGAAGGAATTGAAAACAATGTTCTAAGACCTAAAAGAGGAAATATAAAAAATAAAGAAATCATAAATAGGGGCAACCGCAGAGATGAAAAACCTAGGAGAGAGATGAGGAGCTACAAATGTAAGATCACCAACAGAAAACAAGTGATGGAAGAGAGAATATCAGGTATAAAAGATACCATAAAATATATGGACACATCCATCAAAGAAAATTCAGAGAGTAAAAAGTTCCTGTCTTACTTAGGGTTTCTATTCCTATACAAACATCATGACCAAGAAGCAAGTTGGGGAGGAAAGGGTTATTCAGCTTACATTTCCATATTTCTGTTCAGCACTAAAGGAAGTCAGGACTGAAATTTGAGCAGGTCAGGAGGTAGGAGCTGTTGCAGAGGTCATGGAGGGATGTTTCTTACTGGCTTGCTTCCCCTGACTTGCTCAGCTTTGCCCCAGATAGCACCACCCATGATGGGCCCTCTCCCCTTGATCACTATTTGAGAAAATGCCATAGAACTCTATCTGATAGAGGCATTTCCTCAACTGAAGCCCCTTTCTTTGTGATAACTCCATCCTGTGTCAAGTTTTCACAAAACCTTCAAAGAAGGGCTAATGTCAGTGCTGGTCAAACTATTACATGAAATGGAAACAGAATTCCTAGCAATCTTGCCTATGAATATTGATACAAAAATACTCAATAAAATTCTTACACACTAATCCAAGAACACAACAAAACCATCATTCAACCTTAACCCAAAAGGCTTCATTACAGGAATCCAGGAATTTTTCATTATACAGAAAATTTTCAGTATAATACACTATATAAACAAACTCAAGGGAAAAAGTCCAATAATCATTATTTTAGATGCTTCAAAAGTCTTTGACAAAACACAATACCTCTTCATGCTAAAAGTCTTGGAGACATCAGTATTTCATGACACATACGAAATATAATAAAAGCAATACATAGCAAACAAACAGCCAACATCAAATTAAATGGAGAGAAACTAAAATCCAGGATGAAACCAGATTGTTCACTCTTTTTATCTCTATTTTATATAGTGCTCAAATTTCTAGCCAGAGCAAATAGACAGTAAAAAGAGATCAAGGGAATACAAATTGGAAAGGAAGAATTCAAAGTACCACCATTTGTAGATGATAGGGTAGTATACTTAAATAAACCCCAAAAGTCCACTGGAGATCTCCTACAGATGATAAACAAGTTCAATAAAGTGACTGGATAAGAAATTAGCCCAAACAAACCAGTATCCTTCCTTTAAACAAATGTTAAACAGGCTGAGAAAATTAGAGAGACACCCTTCACCATAGCCACAAACAGTATAAAATATCTTGGTGTAATTCTTACCAAGCAAGTAATAGAACTGTATAACAATAACTTCAAAATCCTGGAAAAAGAAATTGAAGAAGTCCTCAGAAGATGGAAAGAGCTCCCATGCTCACATATTAGAATGATAAACATAGTGAAAATGGCCATCTTACCAAAAGTAATCTACAGATTCAATGCTATCTCCATCCACATTCCAACATACATTTTCACCAATATCAAAAGAGCAAGTTACAACCTCACATGGAAAAACAAAAACCCAGGATAGCCAAAACAATACTCAACAATAAAAGAACTTCTGGGGGAGTTACCATCCCTGACCTAAAGCTGTACTACAAAGCAATAGTGATAAAAACTGCATAGTCTTGGTACAGAAACGTTCAGGTCCACCAATAGAATAGACTCAAAGATCCAGAAGTAAACACATACAACTACAGATACTTGGTCTTTGACAAAGGATCTAAAGCCATACAGTTGAAAAAAGAAAGCATCTCCAATAAATATTTCTGATCTAACTGGAAATCTATATGTAGGAGAATGAAAACCGATACATATTTTTCACCCTGCAGAAAGATCAAATATCAGTTGAACAAGGACCTCAAAATAAAACCATATACACTAAACAAAATAGAAGAGAAATAGGAAAAAAGCCTTGAACTCATTGGCACAGGGGGAAATTTCCTGAACAGAACACCAATGGCCCAGGTTCTAAGATGAAGAATTGATAAGTGGGACCTCATGTAACTAAAAAATTTCTGTAAGGCAAAAGACAAAATCAATAGGACAAATCTACAGATTGGTAAATAAATTAATAAAAATTAAAAAGCTACTAATTTTAGAGGGGAGGGGTGTCATAGTGGTTGCTGATTGGTGCACCAAGCCATACCTCATTTGCATGTGGCCCATTCATTGGTGCCACAAGCCACAGCCATTAGCATATTTTCCCTTCATTGGTACTACAAGCAGTGCCTCATTAGCATATTTTCCCTTCGGGAGGGGCTACTGCCTGAGGGGGGCCTGAGGAGAGAGCTGCGCATGCGCACTAGGCTCTCTTCCCTGACAGCCTGCCGGCCCCGCGCCATCTTGTAATGGGGCGGAGCCGCAGGCCTTCCCGGAGCCGCAGGCCTTCCCAGAGCCGGACAGCCTTTCCGGAGCTCGGGCGGCTTCGCCGGTCAGGGCTCGGGCGGCTTCACCGCGGTCGCTGCCTCAGTCGGCGGGGCTCGGGGATCCCTGGAGGTGGAGCCTCTCGGAGCCCGGGGATCCCCGGAGGCGGGGCCTCTCAGAGCCCGGGGATCCCCGGAGGCGGGGCCTCTCGGAGCCCGGGGCTTCTCGGAGGCGTTCGCTGGGGAGGCCCAGGTGCGGCTTCCTACAATCAGTCACCAGAGGAATGCAAATCAAAATGGCTCTAAGATTCCACCTCATCATATTAATAAGAATGGCTAAGATTAAAAAGCTCAAGTGAGAGCACATGTTGGCAAGGATGCTAAAAAAGAGGAACATTCCTTCATTGCTGGTGGGATTGTAACCTGGTACAAAAACTCTGGAAATCAATCTGGAGGTATCTCAGAAAATTAGAAATATTCCTACCTGAAGACCCAGCAATACCACTCATGGGCATATACCCACAAGACAACCCACCATACCATAGGGACATATGCTTCACCATGTTCATAGCAGTCTTATCCTTAATGGCCAGGAACTAGAAAAATCTCAGCTGTCTCTCAACTTTAAGAATGGATATAGAAAATGTGGTTCATTTACACAATGGAATACTATTCAGCAATTAAAGTATAGACCTCATGAATTCTGCAAGCAAATGAATGGAACTAGAAAATATCCTGAATGAGATAACTGAAACCCAAAATGACATGCATGGTATATACTCACTGATACATGGATAATAGCCAAAAAGTACCCATGATACAACTCACAAACTGTATGATGTTTAACAAGAAGAAAGGCCCAATTGTGAATACTTTGATACCACTTAGAAGGGAGAACTAAATCATTACAGGAGACAGTGAGAGAGAGGGAATTGTGTGGGAGACAGGAGGGGGAGGGGAAGGGGAGCAGGATTAAGTATGAGAGATGGAGACAGGAGAGAAACCCAAAAGGCCAGGATAATGAATGAAATATGTAGATGCTGGGGTCGTGGTGACCAGGGGGAGCTTCTAGAAAGTGTCAGATACCTGGGGATGTGAGAGGCTCCCAGGAGTCAATGGAGATCTGCTTTCCTGTTCTGAGTGTCCTGTTGTTTCCCAGAGAAGAAATTCTGGAGTTCGATTTTGGAAAGTGCAATGAGTAGGGATAGGAAGTTTGAAGTAGGAAATCTCTGTGACTCATTGGAGATGGGTTCAAGAGGGGTGTCTCCTGCAGAGCTGCTGGTGAGAATGGGGAATTAGACTTGGAGTTGCTGAGGAAGAAGTGGATATCTGTAATTAGTGAGAGGACAATGTTGGGGGATTTAGCCTGACTTAAGATTGAACTCAAGTTAACTATAGGACAGCATATAGCACCATTTTCCAGGTTACACCTCCCCTGCCCCAATAAATCCAGTATCTACCACCATTTTCCAGGTTATCCTCTTAAAGACCTATGTCTAGCACCAATCTCCACATTATTCCCCTACAAATTTGTACCTTCAGGTTACAAGGCCACCTCTGCTGCTTCATTTCCTAACAACCACCAATCAGAATGAAAGCAGAAGCACCAGCCAATTATGTTAAAGACCATACCCCCACCCCAAATAGATGCTTGCCATGCCAGAAACACTCACCCCTTGCTTGACATTTCTTATAAAATCTTGTCCCAATGAGAGTTCCGAGCTTCTCCACAGAAACTGTCCTGTGGGTCTGTGGTGAGTTAAAACCAAGCCAGAGCTTGTGAAAAAAAGACCCTAGTACAATTGCATTGGATTGGCTTCTGATTAGTCTTTTGGGGTTTATTACATTAACTTTCTTGCTTCTCTTGCTTGAGTGGTCTGTGGATTCCAAAAGAATGGCTTCTGGAATTAGGGGCAGGACAAAGAAGCTTGTGGACTAAGGGAGGTTAAAAGGGGAATATCTGTGAGACTGACTAGAGATGAGCTGGGAAGGGGCTATCTGATGTGGTCTGCTGCCAAGCTGGAATGAGACTGGAAGTTGAGCTCTGCAATCACCCTACCTGTTTTTCTGCCTGGAGTGTTGAACCATTTTATTTTAAGAGAAATTTGACATTATTAGGTATCTGACACTATGTGCTTTCTGTCACAGATATTTGGAGTGGAAATAATGACTAGTTTATATTTGGTTCCCTTAACTTGAGCATTAGGGCACAGGCCTAAAATTAGCATTTGAAACATCATTCTTGGACTCACTGATAAAGAAAATTTCTTTGCAGGGAATAAACACAGCCAGTGGGGGTTTCTTATATAATAAAATGGGAGACGTCCATTGCAGTGGAAAACTTGAGGGCAAAAATCAAGTCTGAAAAAAACAAAAAAACAAAACCAAAAAACAATCATGGGATCAGAAAGGGCGACTCTGAAAAGGTAAAATCACCCTTTGTGATCCTCTAAACTTTACACTCTCACAGTCTTCCATGAAAGGAGGGAAAGATTCATAGAATATCGTATTTGCTGTTTTTAACCACACAAAGGAAGATGAAGTTCACAACACCAGGATCTGGTCCAAAAGTAATTAATTGACTTCACTACCAGCTTCCTTCTTTGTTGGCTCTGTGGAAGAAGTAGAAAAGAGGCATTATTTCTCAAAGTACAGAATAAACCACATCTAGTCTGGCACAGAAAACATATAGTTTCTTCTAGAATAAGAGCTTTGCAGCCCTTTCTGTCCTTGATATATTGTACAACACAGTTTAAAAAATCATCTTCTAATATTTATTTTATTATTTCATTTTTATTATTTTGATCTTGGCAGGTTATGATTCATACTGGGCTCCAATTACCCAGAGCCCTATAAAGAGCCTGTTAATTATACATACCCTAGAGGGAAGCCCACTTAAATAAATTTTAATGAGTAATTCTTAGCCTCAAAGATAATGTTCTCTTCTTGTTACCAAAGACTTGTTAATGTGGAGCAAACATGTGCTGGAAGCAAGGAGATGATCTGGACTGCTTACTCTGCAAACTGCTGAGTGTTTCTTAGAAAATCAACATTGTTAGGAAAGGGGGTGGTAGACTATGAGAAAAATATCTTTATCTTCATGTGAGAAGTAATGAGTTCAAGTTCTGTTCCCTGCTCTAGAGTCCCTTGCAAGGTCTCAAAATTAATGTGTGCATTAGCTAGACCATCACTTTATTTTGACCTCTTTAAGAAAAGAATAGCAAAAATAAACCACAAGTATTAAACCCATCTGCAGATGAAAAATCTGAAGTGCTATAATGTTACACTATTTTATTTAAAACACAACCTTTAGGTTTAAGACTTTCAGAGTTTTTGCCATCAAGAAATGAAAATATATTTGAATAGATTAGCTGGTAGAACAAAAGTGGAGATTAAAGAAAGGTCTACATTAGAGAGAGACCTGGATCATGATTTCCCAGGGAGTTTTATCTTCCCTTCCTCCCTCCCTGTCTTTCTTTCTTTCTTTTTTTTTAAAGGCATTAATTTATTAGAATTTTTCATTTCATTTCATTTACATTTCAAATGCTACTCCCCAACCCCCTATACCCTCCCCTTGCCCTGCTCCCCAACCCACCCACTCCTACTTCCTGGCCCTGGCTTTCCCCGGTACTGGGGTGTATGATCTTCACAATATCAAGGACGTCTCCTCCCATTGATGACCGACTACACCAACCTCTGTTACATATGCAACTAGAGACACAACTCTCTGGGTACTGGTTAGTTCATATTGTTGTTCCTCCTATAGGCTTGTAGACCCCTTTAGCTCCTTGGGTACTTTCTCTAGCTCCTTCATTAAGAGGCTGTGTTCCATCCAATAGATGACAGTGAGCATCCACTTCTGTATTTACCAGGCATTGGCAGAGCCTCACAAGAGAGAGATATGTCAGGGTCCTGTCAAGTCTCTGAAGAATTAAATCAAAGAAGATCTCAAAAGATGGAGAGATCTCCCATGCTCATGGATTGGCAAGATGAGTATAGTAAAAATGGCTATCTTGCCAAAGACAATCTACAGATTCAATGCAATCCCCATCAAAATTCCAACTCAATTCTTCACTGAGTTAGAGAGGGCAATTTGCAAATTCATCTGGAATAACAAAAAACCTAGGATAGCAAAAAGTCTTCTCAATAATAAAAGAACCTCTGGTGGAATCCCCATGCCTGACCTCAAGCTGCACTACAGAGCAATTGTGATAAAAAACTGCATGGTACTGGTATCACAACAGACAGGTAGATCAATGGACTAGGATTGAAAACCCAGAAATGAACTCACACATCTATGGTCACTTGATCTTTGACAAGGGAGCTAAAACCATCCAGTGGAAAAAAAGACAGCATTTTCAACAAATGGTGCTGGCACAACTGGCCTTTATCATCTAGAAGAATGCAAATTAATCCAATCTTATCTCCTTGTACATAGCTCAAGTCAAAGTGGATCAAGGAACTCCACATAAAACCAGAGACACTGAAAATTATAGAGAAGAAAGTGAAGAAAATCCTTGAAGATATGGGCACAGGGGAAAAATTTCCTAAACAGAACAGCAATGGCTTGTGGTGTAAGATCCAGAATTGACCAATGGAACTTCCTAAAACTGCAAAGCTTCTGTAAAGCAATAGACACTGTCAAGAAGACAAAAAGGCCACTTACAGATTGGGAAAGGATCTTTACCAATTCTAAATCAGATAGGGGACTAATATCCAATATATACAAAGAGTTCAAGAAGCTAGACTCCAGAAATTCAAATAACACCATTAAAAAATGAGGTACAAAGCTAAAAAAAAAAAAGAATTCTCAACTGAGGAATACCGAATGGCTGAGAAGCACCTGAAAAAATGATCAACATCCTTAATCACCAGGGAAATGCAAAGTATAACAACCCTGAGATTCCACCTCACACCAATCAGAATGGCTAAGACAAACAATTCAGGTGATAGTGGATGCTGGAGAGGACATGGAGAAAGAGGGACACTCCTCCATTGTTGGTGTGATTGCAAGCTGGTACAACCACTCTGGAAATCAGTCTGGAGATTCCTCAGAAAATTGGACATAGTACTACCAGAAGATCCAGCAATTCCTCTCCTGGGCATATGCCCAGAAGATGTTCCAACTTTTAATAAGGACACATTCTCCACTATGTTCATAGCACTCTTATTTATAATAAGCAGAAACTGAAAAAAAAAAACCCAGATGTCCCTCAAAAGGTGGTACATTTATACAATGGAGTACTACTCAGCTATTAAAAACAATGAATTCATGAAATTCTTAGGCAAATGGATGCATCTGGAGGATATTATTCTCAGTGAGGTACCACAATCACAAAAGTACACCCATGATATGCACTCACTGATAAGCGGATATTAGCCCATAAACTTAGCATATCCAAGATACAATTTGCAAAACACATGAATCTCAAGAAGAAGGAAGACCAAAGTGTGGATACTTCTCTCCTTCTTAGAATGGGGAAAAAATACCCATGGAAGGAGTTACAGAAACAAAGTTCAGTGCTGATACAGAAGGAAAGACCATCCAGAGATTGCCCCACCAAACTCAGACACTATTACATATGCCAAAATTAACTCTTAAAATATCCTAAACCTCTTTTAGACAAATGATAAATTGGCATAGATAGAAATTAGGGAAACAATACCCTTTATGAAAAATCACACATAATATAAAATATCTTGGTGTAATTCTAACCAAGCAAATGAAAGATATGTATTACAAAAACTTTCAAAAAAAGAAATTGAAGAAGATATCAGAAAATGGAACGAACTCTGATGATCATGGATTGGTACAAATAAAATTGTAAAAATGGCCATTTTATCCAAAATAACCTACAGATTCAATTCAATTTCTGACAAAATTCCAGATGAATTCTTTTCAGATCTTGAGTGAAAAATTCTCAACTTTTTAATGGAATAGGAAAAACCCAGAATAGTTATAGCAATACTATACTACAACCTGTACCACACAGCAACAATAATCAAAAACCACATGGTATCAGAAAACAAAACAAAACAAAACAAAACCAAAAACAAAAACAAAAAGAGGTCGACCATGGAATAGAATCAAAGACTTAGAAACATGGACATTTTATTTTTAAGAAAGAAGCTATAGCGTATAGTTGAACAGGGATAAAGACAGAGCTGAGATGGAGGGAATGGACAACCAATAATTGGTCAAACTTAAGACCCATCCAATAGGAAAGAGCCACTTTCTGACACTATTAATGACACTTTGCTATGCTTGTACACATGGGCCTAGCTTAACTATCTCATTAGATGTTTCATTTAGAAGCTGACAAAACAGATGCAAAGATCCACGGAAAATCATTAAGCACAGCTAAGGAGAAACTACAAGAAAACCTACACAGTCAACTAACCTGGGCCCATGGAGTCTCACAGAAATTAAACCACCCATGCAAGAGCCTGCAGGAACTGGACCTAGGCCACCTACAAACTTGAAACAGATGATTAGCTTGGTCTTAATATGGGTTCCCTAATAATTGAAATGTGGACTATGACACTCATGCCTGCCTTTGGGTTCCCTTTCCCAGCTGACTGCCTTGTCTGGCCTCAGTGGAAGAGGATGCACATAGTCCCGCTGTGATTTTTTTTTTAAATGTTTTTTTCTTCATAGGAGTTTCTTTCTTTTTTTTTCAAATTTTTATTAGATATTTTCTTAATTTACATTTCAAATGCTATCCCAAAAGTACCCCATACCCTCCCCCTGCCCTGCTCCACTACCCACCCACTCCCACTTCTTGGCCCTGGCGTTCCCCTGTATTGGAGCATGTAAAGTTTGCAATACCAAGGGGCCTCTCTTCCCAATGATGGCCGACTAGGCCATCTTCAGATACATATGCAGCTAGAGACATGAGCTCTGGGGATTCTGGTTAGTTCATATTGTTGTTCATATTATTGCTGCAGACCCCTTCAGCTCCTGGGGTACTTTCTCTAGCTTCTCCATTGGGAACCCTGTGTTCCATCCTGTAGATGACTATGAGCAACCACAGTCATTTTGAATGAAAAAATAGATGGATCCCTGAGAAACCTTGGAGGAAGTTAAAATTACAAAAGAAAAATATGATGAAAATTACCATTCCTTAAAATATGTCAGGTAGTTCTTTCCAATTCTCTGCTCCAATACTTTCCCAAAGAAATTTGTCTTAACTTTGATATTAATCAGTTCCCGGTATTTGTTTACTGATATCTCTTCATAAGCATACACAGAATCATTACACACTATGTTGGCTTCTGTTTACAAACTTTTTATGAATATCATACCTGGGAACCTTATAAGTCATTCCTGTTCATTTGAATTATGTATAATATTGTAAGAAATCTTCACATTTACCTATTCTCTTATAATTGAAACAGATCACATTTGCTACTACATGCAATGTAGCCATGTATAACTTGTTTGATGCTGTATAAACTCATTTTTAGGATATTAGCATATTTCTATTATTTATATTATTATACAGTTATTATTATATATTATTTATGATGGGTAGCATCACCATAACCATTTAGTGAAGCTCAACTGAGCTCAGTTAAGCTTATAACGTATCAGTTGTACATCTCTATCAAGATGAAGAAAAGTTTTCATTAACTCTTACATATCCCTATCATCGCAAACTATCAATTTATTTTTTTTTAATTTTTTAAAAAAATTTTAATACTTGAAATTTCCAGCTCTTTGTATTGTCCAAATAATTCCAGAGGAAACACATTTGTTTCCATAAACTGGGTTTTTATCTACCACTTCTTCCTCCCTTCTTTTCCTTACCTGTCAGAAAGTAAGAGCCCATTGTCAATCACAAGTCTGAATTTTTTATCAGATATTTTTATATGCTTTGGTCTTTCTTGTTCTATAGCCTGTAGTTTAATTTTGTTTACAATGTCTTTGATGACCAGAAACTTTTGATGATAACAGAATTTGCCATTTTTAAATATTTATAGTGTTTTATCACTTAATACACTATTTATTAGCTGAAGATTATCCAAATATTTTCATAATTTCTGTTTCAATGCAAAATGTGTGTGCCTTTTTTAAAAATTGTTTTGTTTATATACAGAATGAGAATCTAATTGTTCTTACATTTTATGCATCCAGCCATTATTAGCTTATTCTTTTAAAGATACATCTACAATATGTTTCAAATGTAATATATGAGAGATAAATGAATAAACAAACTGGAAACATTAGAGATACTTTTAAGGGAAAGGGATTAAATAAAATACAACAAAACATTTTCTTTTTAATGCATCTGGCTTCTTATACCTTTTTTAGTTGTCTATTTGCCTAATTTCACACAACTAGTAACCTTAACATTATAATTAATATATTATTAAATAAGCTTGGTATTGGGTTGAGCTCCTCTCTAGCCCCATCTGAGCTGCTCCTAGCCCTTTGTAAGTTTATCTGAATGTTTTCTTTCATATAAGCTACTGGGGTCATGGTATTGTTTCATAGTGATAAAACCCTAAGATACTATTGAAAGTAATGCAACTGAAGTTTTATTTAGTCTTCAATATACTGGTAACATCCATTTTTAATCAATGGAACAGTGTCGAATTATAGATATTTTGCCAAATATGGTGACACATGTAAATAGATGATTTGATGTGTTAATTATCATATGTATAATAGCTTTTATAATGTTGAAATTATTGTATTTTCCTGAGATGAACTAGACATGGTAACAGTATATCTACTTTCAGATAAAACTAAATTAAATGTGCTACTGTTGAGAGATAAGTTTCTGAATTTATAACTCTCATCCATCTATAATTAACTATAATTGCCTTTCTTGAACATTTATTGCCTAATTTTAGTTTCAATATTATGCTAAACTCATTAGAATGAGTTTTGTCATTTCCTCTCCTCTCTTCTCCAGAGAATAATTCACATAGAAATTGCTTATTTGGTAGGCTAATTTAGCATTGTATGATTTCCTGTGTGTTGAAATAGAGGTGGTATTATAGCTAAAGGGCCTCATAGTAGACCTTGGCTCCAGAAACTGAGCTTGGCCCTAGATCCACATGTGTTTGTCTTGCTCAGTACCCATTGTTCTACAAGTCATTCCCCTGCTGCCACTGGCCACTGACTATGTCATGACTCCTAGATGAAGGTTATGGCTGAAGCTTTGACTGCTAATTTATATTTTACTTCTGCTTAACTCTACAAACATGTTGGTTTGTTTTAGAATGCAATATTGTTCCAACTGTTTTATATTTTATGTATCACTTGCATGTTTTTGGAAATGAAGACTTGATTTTAAATGCATGTGCATTCTTTATTATAATACCTAAAGACTCTTTGAAAGAGGCTTACCTATCAAATTCAGATCTTATCCTCCCAAACTTGACTTACTTCCCCTCTAATTATTTATGTTTCCATCAAACTATGTGGCATATGATTCATGTACTGAAAGTTTATCTGTCCTCTGAATTTTTATATATTCTCTATGAAATCTGGAATTCTCATCTCCATCACAGTCCTCTGCTATCACCTTACTGCTTTTTTTAAATTAAGGCCTTTTTCTTAGATATTTTCTTCATTTACATTTTAAATCTTATCCCCAAAGCCCCCTATAACCTCTCCCTACCATGCTTCCCAACCTACCCACTCCTGCTTCCTGGCCCTGGCATCCCCTGTACTGAGGCATATGATCTTCGCAATACCAAGGGCCTCTCCTCCCATTAATGGCCAACTAGGCCATTCTCTGCTCCATATGCAACTAGAGAAACAGCTCTGGGATATACTGGCAAGTTCATATTGCTGTTCCTCCTATAGAATTGCAGCCCCCTTTAGCTCCTTGGGTACTTTCTCTAGCTCCTTCATTAGGGGCCCTGTGTTCCATCCAATAGATGACTGTGAGCATCCACTTCTGTATCTGCCAGGCATTGGCATAGCCTCACAAGACAGAGCTATGTCAGGGTCCTGTCAGCAAAATCTTTCTGGCATATGCAATAGTTTCTGGGTTTGGTGGTTGTATATGGGATGTATCCCTGGGTTGGGCAGTCTCTGGATGGTCTTTCCTTCCATCTCAGCTCCAAACTTTGACTCTGTTACTCCTTCCATGGGTATTTTGCTCCCCATTCTAAGAAGGAGTGAAATATCCACACTTTGGTTTTCCTTCTTCTTGAGTTTCATGTGTTTCGTAAATAATTCCTCTCCTGGGCATATACCCAGAAGATGCTCCAACTTATAATAAGGACACATGCTCCACTATGTTCATAGCAGCCTTATTTATAATAGCCAGAAGCTGGAAAGAACCCTGATGCCCCTCAACAGAGGAATGGATAAAGAAAATGTGGTACATTTACACAATGGAGTACTAGTTAGGAATAAAAAATAATTAATTCATAAAATTCTTAGGCAAATGGATACATCTGGAGGATATCATCCTGAGTGAGGTAACCAAATCACAAAATAACACACATGATATGCAATCACTGATAAGTGGATATTAGCCCAGAAACCTTATTGTTTTTTAATCACAGAGATGCTTGCTCTGACTATGGCATTTCCAGTGTTTCTCAGAGTATTGTGTGTTTTTTTTCACAATATGTCAAAAGTGTAATGAAATTGGTCATAAGCCTGTTAAAGACAAGAATATCACTTACCTTTTTCATTATATTTCCAGTACCTATCACACTGAGAATTAAATCAGACATTATTAAAATGCCAAATGATTTGGCCTTCTTTCTATTCATAAGATTCATAAGAAAATATAGAGTTCATTTTTCAAATTTAATCCATCTACATAGTCATAGCAAAAATAAGTATAGAATTTAAAAAGTGTGTATGTCATATAAGGAATGGTGGTTATAAAATATAAAAGGCAGCCGGGCAGTGGTGACAAATGCCTTTAATCCCAGCACTTGGGAGGCCTAGGCAGGTGGGTTTCTGAGTTCAAGGCCAGCCTGGTCTACAGAGTGAGTTCAGGATAGCCAGGGCTACACAGAAAAACCTTGTCTCAGAAATTAAAAAATATATATATGAAAGTCAACTTTCAGGCAAATAAGCAAAATATAATTCAAGGATCTAGTCTTATGCAGGCACTGGAGACATACCATAGCAATTCTATATCACTGTCTGTTAGTCAGATCAGACAATAGCACCCTGAGAAAAGTTACACACTAATTGGTAATATAAATGAACAAGATTTTATGGATGGTAATAATTAAGAGTAATCAGAGTTTAATATATAAAATCATTCCCAATACTATATGTATTAGTTGATTTTCTGTTAACTTGACAAAACAACATCACCAAGGTGGTGGTCATAGCTGACATTTGTAAGTTCTTTCCAAGGATGCTGATTGCACCATTAATCTACTCCAGAAGCAATGACTTAAAGAGATCAAGCATTATTGTTGTGCCAGAGATACTACAAGTGAGGGGCTGAAAGGCCCTTAGAACTTTCATATAATTCTTAGGTTAAGTGGGGTGTGAAATTAACAAGCAAAAACAAATAAACAAACAAACAAAAAAAAAACCCTGTAACAGCATGAAGTACTCCAGACACATGGTCCTCAGGTTCTCTACTCACCCATTATGGCTGTGTTAACCAGTTGGCCACATACCATGAGTTCTAAAGTCATTTGTCATTCTTCCTGTATGGCCCTCATTAAGAAACTTCCCATTTTCTTCTATTATTACTAATATAGGTCTTGTGAGGTAGCTTGACAAGTAGAGAAATCAATTTCACAGAGAATCAGAGGAAGAAGACTTGAGAAATCCTGGTAACATCTAAACTCTGCTTGCTACCATGCTGCTCCCAACATTTGTTCGGGGGACTCATCTCCATGCTTTCTCTCTGTAGTTCAGTGTTAATTTCTGTTACTGGGAGTCAGACAGATCTCCTTAAAATAATGGATTTTTTTTTTTTACCTTTATGTCAATAGAACCCAGGATATATGATTTGAATTAGATAATGCATTCCAGCAATGGGTGTGATGGCACACAACTATAGTCTCAACATTCTAGGGGCAGAAGCAGGTGGATCTGGAATTTGAGACCAGCCTGTTTTACAAAGTGAGCTCCAAGACAGCCTCAGCTACAGAAAGAAACCCTGTATTTAAGGGTGGAAAAAGCATTTCTAATGAACATGATTTCTCCTCTACCTTGTATTGATGTGCTCTGGAGTATAACATGCTAAATGCAATCTCCAAGGCACGAGATCACTGATGAATATCTTCCCTACTTCTTTCTGTACACAGTATGTCACATCACTATATTTGTTCAAAGATTATAAACATTACTCGTGCTTTTTATTAAAAATAGCCTGAGTTTGTGTTCAGCTTACATATTTAAAATATCTTTCATATTTACCAACCACATTCTCCCTGCTACTTGTTGTAATACCATAAACAGTTCAAGTAGATTAGTAAAGAGTTTCACAATCCATTTCACCTCCATCCATTCAGACATTCCTTTTCATAGGAGACTCTAATAACTATTGCTCAAAATACAGACCATATATCCCATAAAGATTCATTGACAAAGATCTTTATTTCCAGAAAACTACCTTTCAGAATCTGAATAACAAATTTTCAATTCAAGAACACTTTTGTTCTATCTGCTGTCCAGAGTGTGGTTTTGTGTTTGTTTGGTTGATTAGTTGGGTTTTCTTGGTTGTTTTTGTTTTGTTTTGTTTTGTTCACTTATTTTTTACTTCGAGTTTTGATATGTTTTAAATAGACCATTCTTATACAGTGAGATGATTTGGTCCTATTTATAGTGAATCATATAAAGTCTGAAAAACATAAAACCCAACAAGACCTTGAAATTCAGATAACTTTTATATTTTTGAGAGAATAATTTCTTAGTTGCTCTTACAACACAGGCAATTGATTTGGCTAAAATAAATATTCTTTGATGATCATCAAGAATAAAAGAGGATTGTTTTGAATATGACAGAATTGTTATTGACTTGGTTATAACATGCACAATTGATATAACCAAGCAAGTATTAAAAAGACCCTCTGATTATAAAACTCAAAGTTTTCAGGTATGGCCTTCTTCAGTGGTCAGCTTAAAATATTTGAGAATCCATTTATATCCCAACATTATGGGATATAAATGACTAATTGTTTATTTATCTTTATATAGAGAGTCTATATATTCCAAGAGCAGAATGCCAACATCTGCTGGACATCTAGTGAGTGACTTCTTACCCCTTCATAATATGGCAAAAATGTGTCAAATGAACCAGGCTGGACCAAGATGCTCCTGTTTTACAAAGATAATAATGGGATTATGGAGGCTTCTGTCTTCTGACTCCATCCACTCTAATCATGCCCCAAGATCCCACTGCCAAATATTCAAAATATTCCAAGTTAATAAGATTCTGGAGATTAACTTTCCAACAGACAAATTCCAAGATACATTGTGATGTTTAATTTGTACTGTCACCATATTGGGTTTACAGTCACCCAGGTGACACAGGTATTGTTATATTTGTAGGAACATTTCCAAAAATCAAAAACAAATACAAAAACAAACAAACAAACAAACAAACAAAACAAATGAGGAGTAGGGAGATCTATCTTGAATGTGAGCAGCATCATTCTATGATCTCAGAGTTTGAGGGGAATAAAAATAGTAAAAGAAAAAGCAAGCTGTATACTCACAGCTCTCTGTTCTGCTCCCTGAGCTGCCCAGGAAGCTGTTCCAAATGTCTGTTTCCAATCACAAAATACTCTCATTGGGACCCTGTGGGATGACCAGCAGTCTCAATTAACCTGGACCCCTGAGTTCCATCAAACAATGGACCATGAACTAGGCAGCATACTCCATCTGATATGAGGCCCCAACACATATATAGAAGAAGACTGCTGAGTTTGGGCTCAGTCAGAGAAGATGCACCTAACCCAACCCTCAAGAGACTCAAGGCCCCAGGGAGTTTAGAGTTCTGGTGGTGTGACAGTAGATTGGGGACATGCTTGTGGAGACAAGGGGGTAGGGAGGAGGTATGGGATGTGGAAAAGTCACAGGGTGGAACTGAAGGAGAATAATATATGGAGTGTAAAAAAGAAAAAAAAAGGTAAATAAATAAATAAATGAATATGTGATGATAATAATAAAAAGTTAATAAGATAAACAGTAAAAAACAAACTTCAGCAGGAAACTACAAAACATTGCTAAAGAAATTCCCATAAATGGTTAAAGACATTCCATGTTCACACATTAAAAATCATATCAAAATTAACTTACAGTCAAACCATCTTGACCTATTTATTTATTTATTTATTTATTTATTTATTTATTCTAGACAACCCTATAGTTTACATCAAATTTTACAGATAACCAAAATTAAAGGTCAGTTTTGGATTTTATTTTTATTTTAACTTTCAAAAGGTATTTATTTTAATTTCAAATGATATTTAAGAACATTGTAAAAAAAATAAAACAAAGTAAAGCTGTTACCTTCTAGACCCAGTTAACTTCATCTCCTCATAAAAACTTTATGCTTCACGTTACAGAATCAGTCTCAGAATTTGAGCAACACTGCAACTCTCATGTAAGAATACAATAATAGTAACATTATATAAATTCAGTATGTCAATAAATCAAAACTCATGATAATGAATCAAAATTTACAGGAGGGACTTAGATAGTAGGAATTAATCTAAAGCAATAAAAATTATTCCAAATCTCTTTTTAAAAAATGTGTCTATATACCATGAAGTCTCATCAGGATAGATGCCTAAACAAGACCTGAAAATCAATGACAGTCTAACATAAAAGGCAAATGCTTATGGGTCTCTAAACTGAGAAAGAATTTTGGTCAACTGGAAAATCCTGAGAATGGGTGAAATGGTCTTCCCCAGAGAAAAGCTTCCCCACAACTGGTTATCCAATACCAAGTGGAATGTCAGGAAATTATATGGATATAAGTAGCAGCATTATATGGTCTAAACTGGTTGTAGTTATATATTAAGGAATACATGTATATATTCACAATTAAAGGAAAGAAGCCATGAATTTGAGGGCAAAAGATATACATGGGAGAGGGTGAAGGGAGAAAGGAGAAAGGGGAAATTATGTAATTATATGATAATTTTAAATGTAAAATATATTTTAAGTGAAAGTATTAGATGAATATACTTCAAAAGTATTACGGCTTCTAGACATGGTGGGTAAAACTTGAAATTCCAATACTAGCTAGGCTAATGTTCAAGGTTAGCATGTACTGTTATGA
This sequence comes from Mus minutoides, assembly GCA_902729485.2. Classification (NCBI taxonomy): domain Eukaryota; kingdom Metazoa; phylum Chordata; class Mammalia; order Rodentia; family Muridae; genus Mus; species Mus minutoides. The sequence goes on along the minus strand of LR749503.1, from coordinate 1,811,680 downwards.
TACAAAACTCTGTATCAACTCTGTGAGAAAAGGAAAGAAAGGAAGAAAAAAGAAAGAAAGAGAGAGGGCAAGACAGAGACAGAGAAACCAAATAAGCAAGCAAGTTTTGGCTTGTTTAGAGGTAATTATCAGATTCAGGAGAAGTGCTCAGTGGTTAAAAATTACTGTTTTTATCCAGGACCCTGATATAGCTGTCTCATATGAACCTATGCCAGTGTCTGGCAAATACAGAAGTGGATGCTCACAGTCATCTATAGGATAGAACACAGGGCCCACAATGGAGAAGCTAGAGAAAGTACCCAAGGAGCTGAAGGGGTCTGCAACCCTATAGGGGGAAAAACAATATGAACTAACCACTACCCCCAGAGCTCATGTCTCTAGCTGCATATGTAGCAGAAGATGGCCTAGTTGGCCACCATTAGGAAGAGAGGCCCCTTGGTATTGCAAACTTTATATGCCCCAATACAGTGGGGGGCAAGAAGTGGGAGTGGGAGAGTAGGGGAGCAGGGCAGAGGGGAGGGTATAGGGAACTTTTGGGATAGCATTTGAAATGTAAATAAAGAAAATATCTAATAAAAATAAGAAGAAAAAAAAAAGAATTACTGCTCTTATAGAAGTCATGAGTTCATATACCATTACCCACAAACCAGCTCACAACTGCCTTTAGCTGCAGTTTTGGAAATCCTATGCCCTCATCCAATCTCCAAAGCCTACTGCACGCATATGTACAAACTTCCACTCAGGAACACACACATACATAAAACTTGACTTAATTTAGTGGTATTCAAATAATTGAAGTTATTTTACTGAGGATTTTTTTTCAAAACACCCTTTATAAAATGCTAATTTCAATTTATATTTGTAGTCACTGGCCATTTTAAATTAGAAACCTCCCTATGATATATCCTTAATTTCTAAAGCAAATCTTGAGTGACTTAATACAACTATTGCCAGATTGTTTGTTTCACAGTGAAGCTTAGCGAAAGGTACATCTGGCTTCTTTTCAAACGCTGTATACATCCAAGCAGAAGCTAAAACAGATGCTACAGTTCACATAATTAGCCTTTGTAAAAGATCTTGTGGCTTCTCTCTTTTGTCAGAATGCTTGCTCATTGCCCAATTCCCCAAAAGCATCAGGTGACTGATTGCTAGGCAACAGAGCATACCATCTAGAGAATCTTCACTCTCACTTACATACAGAAGAGGTTCAAAGCTTCTTAACTTGTTTATATAACCCAATAAGTTGATGTTATTTGTGGTGCATTTAAGACAAGTCAAATATCCTCATGGGTCATATAAAAATATGCAGATTTAGGTACTATTTAGCAAAACTCCATAACTGAATAACACCTGGTAGTGTATATATATATATATATATATATATATATATATATATATATATATATATATATATATATATATATATATATATATATATATATATATATATATATATATATATATATTATATATATATGTGTATATATATATATATATATATATATATATATATATACACTACTATATATATGTGTGTGTGTGTGTGTGCATGTGTGTGTGTGTGTTTAAGAATATGTAGTTGAAAAATACAATCAAAATCTAACTGATGTTGAAATCACCTTCCTCTTTTCTCACAAAAATCTAATAATATATAGAATTGGTCTTTGTCTAAAAAAGTTGTATTTTGCAGGTAATTGGGACACCAAAATAATTATTAAATTATATTATATAATACAATGGGGATAAAAGTGTCCTCAACTATTGCATAAACTTGAGTCCTCGATGTGACTGCTTCAGTTTCACAAAACCTGTTATATTTGATTCTCTCATCATTCAGTCTAGGGTTTCCCTCAATGAAGTTATTCAATTTTTCTCTTTTTAAAATTTTATTATTATTATTAGTAGTAGTAGTAGTACCAAGTCCCTTTATAGACACCAACTGATGCTCAGATCACAAAGAATTCAATAAAATGTTTCTCTATAGTTTTCTTTTGGTAAGTTATTTATGATAGTCCTTTTCAGAAGTTGTTAAGAACTAACTGTTTTTGCATAACAGAACCTTTCAGCATGTCACATAAGTGCATTACTGCCAATGAGGGCAACTGGGTGTAAGACAATGAGTTTGGGGGTTTCATATTCTTATAGCATTGAGACTGCTCCGGTATATTAGGCAATTATACTTTTAAAATAGTTTGTTATAGCAAGCTTAGATTTTAGACAGCTAGATGTTCCACATGTAGATAAGTGGCTCAAGTTTTTCCATACAAAGGGACCAAGTCAGCACTATCCCACCATGACAAACTGATTTTCATTGCAAAAGGAGAGGATATTCCAGGTCTGGATATTTTACTCGGGTGCCCAATAGGAAAACAGCTGCATACAGAATGTAGGCATAGTTTTGCAGGTGAACAAAGATTTTTCTCATAGTTAAACATTTACTGTGAAAAATGAATAATGTGGATATCATAAGGGATGTTTGTAAGGCTATTTGACACATTGTAATTTCTCAATAACACTCAGAAGAGCCATACTGTATAGGTGAGCCTTTCAATTGTATGGAAGAAAAAATTAAATTCAGCACAAGGTTTACAGAATTAAGGTCATGCCCATGCCTCGCACATGTTAGAGGTTAGGTATCTCTCTTATAGGCATACAAGTAAGAGCAAGTATGTTTAAAGTTTAGCTATTTTTTTTTTTTTTACAGATTCTTGATATATAGCCAGGGTTGGCCCCAAATAGATGATCTTCATGTCTTGCACTGTCAAATACTGAATAACAAGCATGAGCTACAACATTTCACTATACTGTTGTAACAATTAAGGGTGAACTATTTCTACTTTATTTAAAAGTTTAGAATCTGCATAGTAACTTCAACATTTAATGCAATCTGAGTATTGGTGATGTTAAACTGAACATCATAGTAGAATTAATAGACAATCAGGCAATCATCACAATATCAAAGATGAACTAAGATATTGTGGAAAATAAGCTAGGACAAAAGTTCTTAGTGAAAAGATTCACAAATAAACCAGAAATGCTCAAAGTAAACAATAACAGCCAGGTAGTTTCATGAAGCCACAGTTTGTCCACATTGGTTTTAGGAATTTGAGCTGGCCCCTGTCAATACTTGTTAGAAGTAAAAGTTGCTTCATGATCTTGTATATTTTCCATCTGCAAGTGATGATTCATATGAAGACTTTGAATAGTATCATTTGATTTGAGTTCCTTCATATAGATTCTGATAGAGTTAAAAGTGAAGATTCACATTAACATTGATAAACTATTCATTAAAAGAATTTCAAGATGGCAAGTTTCTTTAGGAAGACAGAGTAAAATGTTATTTCAGTAAATAACACTGAAGTGTCTCCCAAATAATGCTTATCATTTATTCATTTGTCTTTTTTGCATAGATGGCTGATGTAAAATGGAACCAAAATAGCTTTCATCTACACTGAAATGAAGAGGGCTGTGCTCAACCACTTTCCTAAAGAGAATCTTGTTACAATCAAGGAATATCATTGCCAAATGACAGTTCTTATGCAGTCAGATGACTCTATTATTATATCCAAAACTCTATTCATTCCAGGCAAATGCAGGTACACCTGTTTATTGTTTGTGAATTTCAAATATGTAAATCTACTCCAATCCCACCATCTCCAAATCTGCCATTTTGCCTCTCAATTCTATGTGCTTTTTCTAAATAACTTACTGAAAATCACTTAGTACTACCCATATACAAACATATTTCTACTGAAATTCTTCAACATCTAAGAATCCAAACCTTTTCTATTAAAATATTACTTAAATAATATTATGTAATTACTACCCAATTACTAAAAATGGATCAGATTTTAAGATTATTTCTGAAAGAAATTAATATATATATAAAACAGAGCATGTATAGCCTTTAACATCCTCGAAGAAAACGGATCCTCTCTGCCCAGCAGACAACAATGACCAATTGCTTTTTTAGCTAGTAGTGGCAACTGATGAGCTCTTTCTTTAGTCATGCTGGGATTTTGGCTTTCTTGCTCCTGCAGGGTTTATATACAGCTGTTTATAACAGCATCTGTGAATTCATGTATGTAACAGCCAATTCATGTCAAGAAACTTTAATTTCCCCACAAACATCCACAACCTCTTGCCTTTTCTGTCTCTTCTTTTGCAACAATACTGAATTTTGTGAATCTCTAAGGTAGCATGGTGAAGAACTATAATAGGAAAATCTGAATGTATATTTAAGGACAGAAACACCTCTTCTGGTTACAGGTATAAATTCACTCTTGGCATGTGGTGATTTAGCAGAGTGACTATTCATTTTTACTACATGGTGATCAGGCAGAAAAATGTTTCATACATATTTAGAATAATGTGCTCCAACAAATTTTGCAAAATGTTCAACCAATTCCATCAATTTGCTTGCATAAGTAGTTGTGAGATCAGTAGATATAAAAGACCAAATTTAGTTGGTACATTTTCAAAATAAGAATTGGAAGTATAAATTAACTTGTCAATTCTATAACCTTGCCTTATATAAAGTCATCATTACATGAACTAGAGGTTTGTTTTGCGATCTTGTTTTAGTTTACAGAGCATGAAGTGTTCTTGGAATACATTCAGGTATTCCAATCAATCCAGATGTGGCCATTGCTATTCTTCTGGAAATTAATTACATAGTGCTCTCAAATTTTCTAAATTGATATTTTGAGCTATGATTTTATTGTGTGTTTTAACTGTCCACATCTTTGCATGTGAGGCTTAGTGAAGTAAATCCTGCAGTGGTTGCTCTTCTGTGTAGAGACTGTCATTTGTCTACTTAATAGTTATAACTGGATGTGTTTGTTAAAGCCTTTCAACTTCAGTTTCATTTTTTGTGGATAGAAATGTACCACATAGGGGCTTTTCATGGAAAACAAATTCAATATTATCTGTGAATTTATTGCCAAAATGTTGGACACACCTTATTATTCAATATGATTGTTATGAGCAACTTCAAAACATGGGCTCACTATATCATTGACACAAACCTCTAAGTAGATTGAAAGAATGAGTCTCTACTTCATCATCCTCAAGTACATTTAATGTAATAGGAACTCAACCAGTTTAGCTGGTTCATTTAGTCCAGTGATATTCCTATTTACATTCTTCAGAGTCAAAAATCTAAACTATTAAAGCGTGAGTTGTTTTGCTTCAATAATAGATTCTTATTACTATTAAGTTAAAAACCATTGTGGAACCAATTTTAGGAATATCTCTGAAATAAATTAGCATTTGAGTGAAATGAACTGGATAAAGACATCTTTTGTCACCAATGTGTTTAGATCTCACTGAAATAAGCAGAACAAAAAATCTGTAAAGCCAAAGAGGAAAGTAAACATGAGTTCTAATTCCATGAACAATGAAATCCATCTTTTCTTGCTCTCAGATATCAGTCTCTTCATTTGTGTACTTTAGAGCTCAGAACTTACACCCGTCACTGTTCCTTCTAGTCCTCAGGTTATAGTGCCCAATAATGAAGCCAAATCATTAGCCTTCTTTATTCTATGTCATTTGAATTCACACTACAAAGATTTCCACTCCAGCCTACTGAAACCATTATTCTCACCTCATATTTTTATAAAATAATTTTCATAATAAAAATGTCCATAGATAAACAGATAAACAGGTAGACTGATGGATAGCTGGCAAATGATGATCAGAAGATGGATATATTGATTGATAGATAGCTAGATTAAAGATAGCTAGAAAGGTAGATAGATGATAGATAGATACATAGATAGATAGATAGATAGATAGATAGATAGATAGATAGATAGATAGATACATAGATAGATACATAGATAGATAGATACATAGATACATAGATAGATACATAGATAGATACATAGATAGATAGATAGATACATAGATACATAGATACATAGATACATAGATACATAGATACATAGACAGACAGACCCATAGAGACAAGGGCCAGCGCCAGCAGTGAATGGGTGTACGTATCAGGCAAAGGCAAGGTTAGGTAAGGGACCAAGATTGAGATGCTTTGTAGCTTTTGACTGACTAACAATCAGAAATTTTCTCTATTTATACAGATTCAAAAATTCATGATTCCAAGAGATACAAATCATATCAGTTTTATCCCAGGCACATTTTTCTAGTACGTGCAGAGTTACAGGTAAAGCACAGGTAGAAAGACTTTTATTATCATCAACTCCATATTTTAATTCTTAAAATTCTGCAAATCATTTTAGCTTAAGCATTCCAGTTAATGTTAAAGTCTCCAAAGTAGTTAAAAAATAATAAAACAAACAAGAAACACGAAACTCTTCATACATTTCTTTCTTTTTTCCTTTCTTCCTTCCTTCCTTTCTTCCTTCCTTCCTTCCTTCCTTCCTTCCTTTCTTTCTTTCTTTCTTTCTTTCTTTCTTTCTTTCTTTCTTTCTTTCTTTCTTTTAACCTAGTTTTATTTTTCTCCCTATCGATATGGTTCAAGCTGAAAGCATAAAGTGTAGAGTAAAAGCCCTCACATGTCTGGTGAGTATTGTACATTTGTAAATACTGTTTACAAAAGGGATAGCACCATGTCTCCTGCTAAGTACATTAGAGACTGGTCGTTGGTCTAGTTTCTCTTTTTAAAAAAATTTCATAATATTCCATTATGGGTGTTTTATAAATAACCAGTCATCTATTTCCAAATAATTGCTTCTAAGATTTTCCACATCAAAAAATATAGCAAGAAAAATATCCATGTCATCAAACTTTACTTGTAGATATATCATACCCCCAAGAACTTTCCACAGCTTATTTCTCTCCTAGATTCATAGAGATAACTACTTCCTAAATTGTAACTGGCTGCTTGTTCATTGGGTTACATTCTTGAACTTACATAATGTAATTGAAAAATTATGGAAATGGTTATAACATTAAGAGGTTTGGTTAATATGTAAATTTATAATCTATGGAGCATTTAGAAATTGTCTTTACAAACACCTTGTGCTATGTTTGTGCTTTTTTTAGATAGGGTATGTCAAAGAATCACTTGGGATATTCTGTCTTTCCTAAATTTTTCTAACCAAAAATTTGGCTACTATTTATTCCAATTTGAGCACTCATTTACTTTAGTTCCTTAATTATCCATTAACTAATCTGTACAAGATATTGTAAAAACATTCATTTATAACTCACAGAATTTCAAGGGTAGAAAATTTATTCAAGTTTCCATTCTAACTTTTTAAAATATAAAAAATTCCATTCACACCCCATACACCTAAAAAAACAGAAGTAACCCAAAAAGCATTAAATTTGTACTACTGGAGACAGCTTTTAAACTGACAACTGCCAATTTGATGTAACACATTTTCAACAGTGGAATTAAGAAAAGAATCATTTATCATTTGATTTATTACTTGTTATATAACATTTATTTTGTTTTGTTTGTTATTTTTATTTTTAACTAATTATTTTATCAATTTACATTTCAAATATTGCACCCTGTCCACTCTCCCAGAGTTCTTCACCTCATTCCCAACCTCTTTGACTCTGAGAGGGTACTCCCTCCAGCTGCCACAATCCCCCATTTATTTAGTTTGACTGTGATTTCATCTATCTTGTTAATTTTCTCAAAGAACCAGCTCTTAGTTTCGTTGATTCTTTTCATTGTTCTCTTTCTTTCTAATTCATTCATTTCTGTCCTGAGTTTGGCTATTTACTGCCTTCTACTCCTCTTATATGTGTTTGCTTCTTTTTGCTCTAGAGCTTCCAGGTGTGCCACTAAGTTGCTAGGTATCTCTCCAATTCATTATGAAGGCACTTAGTGCTATGAATTTTCCTCTTAATACTGCTTTCATTGTGTTCCATAAGTTTGGGCATGCTGTGCCTTCCTATTATTTGAATTCTAGAAAGTCTTTCATTTCTTTTTTTTTTATTTCTTCCCTGACAGAGTTATCATTGAGCAGAAAGTCGTTCAATTTGCATGAGTATATGGGCTTTCTGTTGTTCTTGAAGTATAACCTTAGTTCTTAGATACCTGATAGAATGCAAGGGATCATTTCAATCTTCTTTTATCTCTTGAGGCTTATTTTGTGTTCTATTATACAGTCAGTTTTACAGAAGATTACATGAGGTGCTGAGAAGAACGCAGGTTCTTTTATTTTGGGGAGAAATGTTCTGTTGATGCCTGTCCATTTGGCTCATAGCTTTGGTTAGTTTCACTGTGTCTCTGTTTAGTTTCTGTTTCAATGACCTGTTATATAGTGAAAAGTGGGATGTTGAATTTCCCAATTATTGTGTGTTTTGGACTTTAGTAAAGTTTCTTTTATGAATGTGGGTGCCTTTGCATTTGGGTCATTGATGTACAGAACTGAGATTTTTCTTTTGATGTGTATGAAGTGTCCTTTCCCAACTCTTTTTTTTTCCAACTTTTATTAGATATTTTCTTCATTTACATTTCAAGTTTATCCAGAAAGTTCCCTATACCCTCCCCTCTCCCAGCCTTGCTCCCCTACCTACCCGCTCCCACATCTTGGCCCTGGCGTTCCCCTGTACTGGGGCATATAAAGTCTGTATGACCAAGGGGCCTCTCTTCCCAATGATGGCCAACTAGGCCATCCTCTTCTATATATGCAGCTAGAGACATGAGCTCAGGGGGTACTAGTTAGTTCATGTTATTCTTCCACCTATGGGTTGAAGACCCCTTCAGCTCCTTGGGTACTTTCTCTAGCTCCTTCTTTGGGAACCCTGTGTTCCATCTAATAGCTGACTGTGAGCTTCCACCTCCATGTTTGCCAGGCATTGGTATAGTCTCCCACGAGACAGCTATATCAGGGCCCTTTCAGCACTATCTTGCTGGCATATACTATAGGGTCTATGTTTGGTGGCTGATTGTGGGATGGATCCCTGGCAGCCTCAGTCATTGGGTCCATCCTTTGGATTCAGCTTCACACATGATCTCTGTAACTCTTTCAATGTGTGCTTTGTTCTTAATTCTAGGAAGGGGTGATGTGTCACATTTTGATCTTCCTTCTTCTTGAGTTTCATGTGTTTAGTAAATTGTATCTTGGGTAGTCTAGGTTTCTGGGCTAATATCCACATATCAGTGAGTACATGTTATGTGAGTTCTTTGGTGATTGGGTTACCTCACTCAGGATGATGGCCTCCAGATCCATCCATTTGCCTAGGAATTTCATATATTTATTGTTTTTAATAGCTGAGTAGTACTCCATTGTGTAAATATACCAAATTTTTTGTATCCATTCCTCTGTTGAGGGACATCTGGGTTCTTTCCAGCTTCTGGCTATTATGAATAAGGTTGCTATAAACATAGTGGAATATGTGTCCTTATTACCAGATGGAATATCTTCTGGATATATGCCCAGTAGAGGTATTGCAGGATCTTCTGGTAGTACTATGTCCAATTTTCTGAGGAACCGCCAGACTGATTTCCAGAGTGGTTGAACCAGCTTGCATTCCCACCAACAATGGAGGAGTGTTCCCCTTTCTCCCCATCCACGCCAGCATCTGTTGTCACCTTAATTTTTATCTTAGGCATTCTTACTGGAGTGAGGTAATGTCCTTTCCCAACTCTTTCAATTACTTTGGTTGAAAGTCTAGTTTATTGGATATTAGAATGCTTATTCCAGCTTGTTTCTTTGGACCATTTGCTCAGGAATATATTTTTCCAGTCCTTTACTCTGAGGTAATACCTGTCTTTATGGCTTAGGCATGTTTCTTCTATGCAGCAGATTGATAGATATTATTTTCATATCCATTGTTAGTCTGTCTTTTTATTGGAGAACTGAGTCCATTGATCTTGACAGATATTATATAACAATGATTGCTAGGTTCTGTTATATTTGTTGTTGGCAGTGGTTGTGTGTGTGTTTCTGTGTGTGTGTGTGTGTGTGTGTGTGTGTGTGTGTTTGTGTGTGTGTGTGTGTGTGTGTGTGTGTGTGAGAGAGAGAGAGAGAGAGAGAGAGAGAGAGAGAGAGAGATTCTCTTAGGTTTGCTGTGAGATGATTAATTTTGTTTGTTTTCTTGGATGTAGTTATTCTCCTTGTGTTGGAGTTTTCATTCTAGTATCTTCTGTAGGGCTAGATCAGTAGAAAGAGAATTCTTTAAATTTAATTTTGTCATGGAATACCTCCTTTTTTCCATTTATGATTTTGAGAGTTTTGCTGGGTATAGTAGCCTGGGATCTGTGGTCTTAGTGTCTGCATGATATCTGTCCAGAATCTTCTGGCTTTTACAGTCTTTGTTGAGAAATCAGGTGTAATGCAGATAGGTCTGCTTTTATATGTTATTTGGCATTTACAGCTTTTAGTAGTCTCTCTTTGTTTTGGATTGATGTTTGCATGTTCTACTCCCTTAAGAGTGCCTATGTTCAGGTGTGGTCAGGTGAAATCTTAGTCAGATAAGGCTAGAGCCTGTAATTGGACAGTGGCAGAAGGGGGAAGATTTGAAAATTTTAGAGAGGAGAGATATGGCAAGAGAGAGAGAGAGAGAGAGAGAGAGAGAGAGAGAGAGAGAGAGAGAGAAAAGACAAGGGACAGAGAGAAGATGAGGAAGAAGATGAACCAGAACCATATGGTCTGAAAGAACTACAAGTTCTTTGGATATCATAGAAGGTTAACAGAGTAATATAGGGTACATTTGCCCCATATAGGTCTGCAGCATTATTGGGTTTTGAGTTCTTTGTGTGGGCATTTGGAGGGTTGAGGATTTACTGTTATAAATCTTGCTGATAAATTCCAAGCCACTGGAGTTTTCATTTTACAGGGTAATGGGGACTTGTGCAAGTGGCAGCAGGCTTTCTGCCCCCTAACCACAGGGTGTGCCCCCTAACCACAGGGTGTTAGGGGAAGATCATGGAATCACAGCCTGGAAAGATTGGGATGGCAACCTCTGGAACCAGGGGGGTTGGCAAGACCACTGTTGCCCATGCATACCATAGCATGGATTTATTTTTTTTTTATAATTACATGCTGCATTCTTAGTTCTGTACACTTAGTGTTTTGATAATTACATAGTGGGAGGATTTTCTTTTCTAGTCCAATCTATTCAGTGTTATGTAGGCTTCTTGTATGTTTATGACCATTTCTTTAGGTTAGGGAATTTTTCTTCTATAACTTTGTTGAAAATGAGAACCCCCAGACAAAGGGGTCACAGATACCCCTGGCCAGCTTGAGGCACATATTCTGCCCAGTTTATACCTGCACCTGGGAGTGGACACTGTGCTATGGCTTTCCACACAATCCACACACACACAGAGGTAGCTCAACTCCCAAAAGATCTGACACACCCAGTATCACAGGATCAAAGGACCAGCTAGACCCCCAGGAATTCTGACACAAAAATGGTCATAGAATCAAAGGCTAAGAGGAGCTAAAAGCTCCAGTCAGAGACAGCAAGGCCCAGAGAAAAACACATGGCAAGAGGCAAACACTAAAACATAAGCAACAGAAACCAATGCTACTTAGCAACATCCAAACCAATTTTTCCCACTGCACCATGCCCTGGTTACCCCAAGACACCTGAAAAGAAAGATTCAGATCTAAAATCCCACATCTCCTAAAGATGATAGAAGACTCTAAGAAGAACATAAATAACTCCCTTAAGAACTACAGAAAAATACAGGTAAACAAGTAGAAGCACTTAAAAAGGAAACACATAAATCTCTTAAACACATCCAGGAAAACACAATCAAATAAGTGAAGGAACTCCACAAAACCATCAAGGATCTAAAATTGGAGATAGAAACATTAAAGAAAACACAAAGGAAGACAACCTAAGAAAGAGAGCAGGAGGCACAAATGTGAGCATCACCAAGAGTATATGAGGTAAAAGAAAGGATTTCAGGCATAAAAGACATCATAGAAGGCATTGAAACCACAGTCAAAGAAAACATAAAAACCAAAAGTTCCTGAATGAAAACAATCAAGAAATCCAGGCAATCCTAAGAATAATGGATATAGAAGAGAAAGAAGATTCCCAATTCAAAGGGCCATTAAATATCTTAAACAAAATTATAGAGGTAAACACCCGTAACCTGAAGAAACAGATATCCATAAATACAAGAAGCAAACAAATTGGACCAGCAAAGAAATTTCTCCCATCATATAATAATCAAAACACTAAAGGCACAGAACAAAGAAGAAAAATATTGTAAGTGGTAAGGTGAAAAGTTCAAGTAACATATAAAGACAGACCTATCAGAATTACACCAGAATTCTCAATAGAGAATTTAAAAGCCAGAAGATCCTGGGCAAATGTCATAAAGATCCTAAGAGAACAAAAATGCTAGCCCAGGCTACTATACCTGGCAAAACTATAAATTACCATAGGTGAAGAAAGCAAGATATTCCATGGCAATACCAGATTTAAACCATGTCTTTCCACTAATCCAGCCCAACAGAGGATAATAGAATGAAAACTCCAACACAAAGAGGGAAACTATAGCCAGGGGGTGGGGGGAACCAAGTAAATAATCTTCTTATATCAAACCCAAAAGAAGAGAACCACACAAACATAATTCTACCTTTAATAACAAAAATAACAGGAACCTACAATCATTGTTCCTTAATATCTCTGAACATCAATGGGATCCTTTTTCCCAATAAAAGGACATAGGCTAACAGAGTAGATATGTAAACAGGACCCAACATTTTGCTCCATACAAGAAACATGCCATACTGACAAAGTCAGACACTACCACAAAGTAAAAGGTTGAAAAAAAAATTCCAAGCAAATAGTCCCAAGAAACAAGCTGGAGTAGCAATTCTAACATCCAGTAAAATACTTTCAACCAAAAGTTATTTTAAAAATGGGTAAAAACACTACATACTCAAAGGAAAAATCAACTAAGATGAACTCTCAGTTTTGAACATTCATGCCTCAAATACATGGACACCCACATTTGTAAAAGAAACACTACTAAAACTCAAACTACATACTAAACCACATATAATAATAGTGGGAAAATTTGATACAACACTTTCACCAATGGACAGATCATGGAAACAAACTAAACAGAGACACAGTGAAACTAACAAAAGTTTCCTAACAAAAGAAAGAAGAAAGAAAGAAAGAAAGAAAGAAAGAAAGAAAGAAAGAAAGAAAGAAAGAAAGAAAGAAAGAAAGAAAACTGCAAAGAGCCAGTTGGTTTTAGTGCAGAATTCTGTCAGAACTTCAAAGAAGACTTAATATCAATACTTCGCAAATGATTTCACAATATAGAAACAGAAGAAACACTACCCAATTCATTCTATGAAGCCACAGATACACTGATACCTAAACCAAACAAAGACCCAACAAAGGATGAGAACTTAAGACAAATTTCCCTTTTGAGTATCGAGGCAAATACTCAATAAAATTCTTGCAAACTGAATCCAAGGATACATCAAAATGAACATTTACCATAATCAAGGAATCTTCATCTCAAGAATGCAGAAATGATTCAATATATGGAAATCCATCAACATAACACTATAGAAACAAACTCAATGAAAAAAATTACATCATCATCTCATTAGATGCTGAGAAAGCATTTGACAGCATACAATAACCCCTCCACATGTTAAGAATATTGGAGAGATCAGTAATTCAAGGTCCATACCCAAACAAAATAAAAGCAATATACAGCAAACCAATAGTTAACATCTAACTAAATGGAGAGAACTTGAAGCTATATCACTAAAGTCAAGGACTAACAAAGCTACCCAATCTCCCACTATCAACATAGTACTCAAAGTTCTAGTCAGAGCAATTAAAAAACAAAATGAGATCGAAGGGATGCAAGTGGGAACAAGGAAGTCAAGATATCACTATTGGCAGAAAATTTGATAGTATACTTAAGCAACCCCAAAACTTCCACCAGAGAACTCCTAAACCTGATAAACAACTTCAGCAAATTGGATATAAAACTCATACAAATCAATAGCCTTCCTCTACTCAAAGGGTAAATTGTCTGAGAAAAAAATTAGGGAAATTACACCCTTCAAAATAGTCACATATACTATAAAATATCTTGGTTTGATTCTATCATAGCAAGTGAAAATCTGTATGAAAAGAACTCCAATTGTTTGAAGAAATTAAAGATGACCTCAGAAGATTGAAGGATGTCCCATGCTCATGGATTGGCAAGATTAATATACTGAAAATGGCCATCTTATCAAGAGCAATCTAGAGATTCAACGCAATCCCCATCAAATCCCCAACTCAATTCTTCACAGAGATAAAAAGAGCTATTCTCAAACTCTTCTGGAATAACAAAAAACCCAGGATAGCAAAAACCATTCTCAATAAAAAAACTTCTGGGGAGTCACCATCCCTGACCTCAAGCCTCCAGAGAAACAGTAATAAATGTCACATGATATTGGTACAGTGACAATAAAGTAGATCAATGGATTAAAATTGAAGACCCAGAGATAAACCCACACACTTATGGTCACTTGATATTTGACAAAGGAGCCAAAACCACACAGTGGAAAATAAAACAGTGTTTTCAACAAATTGTGCTGGTTCAACTGGCAGTCAGCATGTAGAACTCAAATTGACCCATTCTTATCTCCTTGTACAAAGCTCAAGTCTAAACGAATCAAAGAAATCCACATAAATCCAGATACAGTGAACCTGATAGAAGAGAAAAAGGGGAATATCCTTGAACAGATTGGCACAGGGAAAATTTAAAAACAAACAAACAAACAAACAAACAAACAAAAAAACAAGACCAATGGCTCAGGCTCTAGGAACAGCAATTTGCAAATAAGACCTCCTAAAATTTGAAAAGGCAAAAGACACTGTGAAAATCACAAAATGGCAACCTACAGATTTGGAAAAGATATTTACCAACCTTACATGCAGTAACGATTATATCCAAACTAGACAAAAAAGAAAAGAAAAGAAAAGAAAAGAAAAGAAAAGAAAAGAAAAGAAAAGAAAAGAAAAGAAAAGAAAAGAAAAAACCCAAGAAGATAGACTCCAGAGAACCAAGTAACCATATTAAAAATGGGGTACAGAGCTAAACTGAGAATTCTCAACTGAGGAATATTAAAAAGCTGAGAAGCAGTTAAAGAAATGGCCAACAGTCTTATTCATCAGAGAAATGCAAATCAAAACGACCTTGAGACACCTCATACCAGTCAGAATTGTTAAGATCAAAAATGCAGATGTTATCAGATGCTTGTGAAAATATAGAGAAACAGTACTAACACTCCTGTTGCAGGAAATATTAAAAAATATGGAACTGGAACATTCCTGTGCTTGTGCCTCTGCCCTGGCTGACTGGTCAGCCGTGCACTGGTGGGCAAAACATGATCTGCTTTTATCTCATGGAGATTATGACTCTGAACTCCATAATCTCTCCACCCAGCTTGCTAGTTTTCCACTGGTAAATCACTACCACACCAACCCCATGCTTCAAATCCCCCACAGCCTCTGTAGAGCATCTCATGCAAACCCAAGCTTGGCTGCTATACCTTTCTCTCTTAAACCCAGACAAGACACCCCGTGAAGGAAAATGCAACACAAACTTAGTTCAGAAACAATGGCAACTCAATCTCTGGGCCCAACAACTAAAACCTAATCTTGTAGGCCTTATTAAAATCTGATTCCTCTGGAGGTAAGTCCTTGAAGATCTAGAGAACTCTAGCAGCTACATCTTATCCCATTCCAGAAAGGATCTCACTACCTCCTGCTTCCTGTCTTCATCCATCCAACCCGGAAGTCCCATCTACTCACCCAGTGATTGCTTCCTTTATTTATTAGGGGATTGGTTCATAAGAACAGCACCAGGCTCATCTATAACACTTCCCACTTTCTCTTCTTAAAAAAAAAAAAAGAAAGAAAGAAAAAAAAAACTTTTTCTTCAATATAGAGCACAACTACTACCATTTTGTAATTTATAAGGTATAGATAGCCAGCTCATCAATTTTGTCATTAAGATAGAACATTGTCATCTAATCTATCCTAAATTAAAAGACTTATCATTTAAACCTGACTCATATCCTGGCTTTAGGTACTATGCCATCTGAAAACTATCCTCTCATAAGTAAATAGCCTGGGTTGGCTATGAGACAATAAGTAGTTTTTCAACCCCATCAGAAATTCAAGAATGGCCAACATTGACTGAAATATATAGGAAACTTAACACATCTTCCAGAACTGAGACAAATGGTACAGACAGCTGCTTACCTATATAGTCTCAGTAAGTCAAGAAGATGGAGCGTAACTTCAGCCTCTGGCACAGGATCATCTGACAGACCTTAGAGATACAGGAATATTAAAGACCTGCGTATTCTGTCTCAGCAGAACTAAGCTGTAAATTGTGTCCTTTCAATAACAGTACAGATCTGCAGGAGAGATTGGCAATTTTCTCTCCAGTGATGTCCTAGCCACAAATGTACAGCCTCACCTATAGGTAAGATGCTCAGTTGCTTCTTTGAATTCACAAATGGGAAGCTGTTAGGAGCAGATTTGTCTCATCAATAAATGATAAATAACTAATTGTCACATTCTGTGGATTTCTGAGGTTTTTGAAAACCAACTATCTATATAAAGTAATGTGGACTGTTCTCTGTTAACTACTCTCTTCTATTTCTAATTTAAAACTCTGAAACCACACTAACAATAAACTCAGAGCCATTAATTTGCTATTTGGCCCTTAACTCACAGGTTTAATCATCTCAGATAAGTTTATAATAATAGTTAGAGAAGGACTGGGTCTCAGCCCTATAATTTTAAAATTTTTGTATCAATAGAAGAAATTTATGCCAATTAAAACCTTGATTTTGAACCAAAATAACTTCTGTATTAAAATAAGAAATTATAACTTCAACTTAGTAACAATTAAAAAGATTTCTACAAAATGGAATTATGACTATGCAATAATTCTAGATATTTCTCCCTATTCCAATTATGACCATTTGACATTCCCTAGAAAGTCAACCTATAATAACCCCCTATAGCTGCAAAGCCCAGAGAACTGGGTCAATGACTTTTTTTCAAGCTGAATATGGACATTGAGATATTTTTAAGGAGATGGGTAGGGAAAATAGAGTTGGTTGGCCTTGAGAAAGCCACACCAATGTTTGATTGTGTCCCTGAAGTCTGTGTCTTAAGTAGATCCTGCTGAAAGTCCAAGATACCTGGAGTTCAAGCAGAGACTCACCAAGGCTGTATATTCTGTAATATACAAATCTCAAACAATGTTTTAGTATTATTAAGATAACCTTCTTGTTTGATTCTCTAGAATCTAGTTCTTCATGGGGTTTTCCTTTATCAAGTCTGATTCATATAACTCTGGTGTAAAAACCTGAATCACCTTTTCCAAAAACACAAAGAAAAACCCTTTTCCCAGATAAATGTATCCTTGAGCCAGTAATAAGAAAACCCTTTATTCAGACCTCTCTCCCAATGGAATATTATAACCACAAACCTCAAAATCTCACCTATTTTGAAAATCAAAACAATCTAAAAGAAATCAAGTAAACTAAGATACTGTATGTACCTATACATAGGTCTTTCCTATCTTGCCAAATAGGAAAAGATGCTCAATATTCCCATGGAGCCCACACTAGCAGAATATGAGCTTTATGTGGCTGGGTAAACAATCTATACTATCTTTCTGTTTGGCTCTCTTCCCAGAGACACAGACATATTTTAAAATACCTATATAATATCTGTCTATTGAACTATCTACCTGGAAACACAGACTTAGATAATTAATACCTGTTCAAACCAGGGAATAATTATCACTTTACCCTCTACTCTGGAGTCAGTGACTAATATTCCCTATCCTAGTTCAAATTAAAACAATCCAAAACAAATTATGTAAACTAAAATACTCTATATGTCTATACTTAGGCCTTCCCTATGTTGCCAAGAGGATATAAAACCCTGTATTCCTGAGAAGCCCATGTTAGACAGAATGTGAGAATCCTGTGAGGCAAGTAAAGCTATTTTATACTATCTTATGGTTCAGCTTTCGGCCTAGAGCAGCCATCTTCTTATAACAACAATCAGATCAGCTAGATGCCTGGAGCCACAGACATTTCTTTTACTAATATCTGTTCACTGCTCTCTCTACTTGAAGTCAGTGACTAATTTACCCTATCCTATTCTAAAATACAGGTGAAATTCCCCACGTGTTTCAGACAAAATCTGTATAGAAATCTACCCTAAAAGACTAAAATACTGTAGATGCCTATTCCTAGGCCTTTTCTATTTTGCCATGCAGGATTTAAACCCAGAATTCCTGTGGAGCCCACATTAGACAGAATTTGAATATCCTATGAGGTGTATTAGAGTAATATATCTTTATATCATTTTTAAAACAATTGATTCACACTTATATCTATACCTGCTTATAAGCAGGCAGCTAGTCAAAGCAGGATTTCAACACCTAGAATTTCTGTGAAGCCCACATTAGGTAGAATTTGAGTATCCTGTAAGAAGTATTAGAGCAATATATCATTGTACCATCTTTAAAGCAATTAATTCAACCTTTCACTAATATCTGCCTATAGGAAGCAGGTAGTTTTTACTTATTAAGCTCTCTGCTTGGAGCAGATATCTTCTTGTACCATCTATCTGTTTAGCTCTCTGCCTGGAGCCACAGACATTTATTTTATTAATATCTGTTCACTGCCCTCTCTACTTGAAACTAGTGATTAATTTTCCCTATCCTATTTCTGAACTGCAGGCAAAATTCCCCACACAATTCAGAAAAAATATGTACATAAAGCTATCCTAAAAGCAAATAATCTCAATTTTATAAATTCACAGTTCAATCAAACTCTGCCACAAGAAGTAGGCAACATTCATTCTACAGCTCTCTGACTCAGAGTAGCCTGCATTCCCCACAGCAGAGAACCTCAGATCCTGACAGCAATTTGTTTCAATTCCTGCGCTTGAGTCCACATGATTCCCTTACTTGGCTCATCTCATTGCTACCTAGCTACTAAGTTAAAAAAAGAAAAGACATATAATAAAACATTAACTCTCAGGCTAATAATCTTAAATTTCTAGTGGATTCTTGCCCAACACATTGGTTCACCAACTCTTAAGGGAAATATTTTTAAAGTAGCAGGCACATTCCCATGCTTGTCATTGTCCCTGGCCTGTCATGCACTGGAGGGCAATAACTGATCTATTTTTATCTCTTGGAGATTCTGACTCTGAACTTCACAATCTCTCCACCTAGCTCTCTAGGTTCCCACTGGCAGGTTATTACCATGCCAGCCCTGTGCTTCAAATCCCCCATGGCCTTTGTGGTACAAATCTGGCAAACCCAAATTTTTGCCGCCATACCTTTCTCTTGAACCCAGATGAGCTGCCATGTGAAGGAAAATGAAATACAAACTTAATTCAGAAATAATCGTAATTCAATCTCTGGGTGTAACAGCTAAGCCTTATTAAAATCTGATTCTTCTGGTAGCAAATCCTAGCAGATCCACCATGATACCGAGAAACCCTAGCAGCTACAGCTTACCCCTCTGCTGTCCCTTTCCAAAAGAACCTCACTCACTCTTACTTCTTCTCTTCCTCTATCCAAGCCAGAAGTTCTGCCTCCTCACCCAGCGATTGGCTCCTTTATTCATTAGGGGATTGGTTCACAAGAACAGCACCAGTTCCATCTACAATACACTCCTCCATTACTGGTGGGATTGAAAGCTGCTAAAACTCCTTTGGAAATCAATCTGGTGGTTCCTCAGAAAATTGGAATTAGATCTATCTAAAAACCCAGCTATACCACTCCTGGGCATATACCCATAAGATGCTCCGACATATAACAAGAACACATGCTATACTTTTATTATAGTAGTTTTAATTATAATAGTCAGAAGCTGGGAATAATCCAGATGTCTCTCAAAAGAAAAATGAATACATAAAATGTGGTACATTTATACAATGGAGTACTACTTAGCTATCAAAAGCAATGACTTCTTCAAATATATGGACAAATGGATGGAACTAGTAAATATTATCCTGAGTGATGCAATACAGACAAAAAGAACACACATGGTATGTACTCACTGATAAGAGGATATTAGCCCCCAAACTCAGAATAACCACAATACAACCCACAAACTATATGCAGCTTAAAAAGTAGAAAGACTAAAGTATGGATGCTTCGATCCTACATACAATGGTGAATAAAATAATCACAGAAGATAGAGGCAGGGACACTGGAGGGAGGGAGGAGAGGTGGGTAAAATAGGGGGGAGGATTAGGTATTGTAAAGATAGGAGAAAAGTCAAGAAATTGAATAGAAATATGTAGCATTGGAGTATAGGGAACAGGGGATAACCAACAGAAAGTCCCAGATGCCAGGAAATTGAGAGGTTTCCAGGACTTAGTGACATATTATGCCAACCGGTAATCTATCCTGTCTGTGGACAGGAACTACCAATACTATTGCTGATGCCAAGAAGTGCTTGCTAACAGGAGCCTGGTATGGCTTGTTCCCTGAAAGTTTCTACCAGCTCCTGACCAATACAGTTGCAAATCCTCACAGTCAACCATCTGACTGAGCCTGGGATCCCAATGGGAGAGCTAGGTGAAGGACTGAAAGAGGTGAAGGTGATTGCAACCCCTTAGGAAGAACATTATCAACTCACTAGACCACTCAGAGCTCCTACTGTCCTAACCACTAACCAAAGACTATATACATGGAAGTCGCCATCACTCTAGATACATTTGTAGAATAAGATGGCTTTATCTGATATGAGTGGAAGGAGAGGTCCTTGGTCTTGTGAAAGCTTGATGCCCTGCATAGGGGAATGCTAAAGCAGTGAGGCAGGAGCACCCTCATAGAGTCAAAGGGTAGGGAGAAGAGGGGGAATGAGATGCTGGATTTGTATTGTGGTAACTGGGAAGGGCAATGTTATTTGAAACTGGTAAGGGCAATATAAATTTGAAATGTAAACAAAGTGATTGATAATGAAATAATGAAAATGTAAAAAAAATAGCTTCTTCTTTTGAAGAAACACAAAGGAATGCAAAGATGTGACTGTGACTTCTGCTAAATTAATTCAGTAAAAATTAACATAAAAGAAAA
The DNA here is from genome assembly GCA_902729485.2 of Mus minutoides. Taxonomy (NCBI): domain Eukaryota; kingdom Metazoa; phylum Chordata; class Mammalia; order Rodentia; family Muridae; genus Mus; species Mus minutoides. The sequence continues at coordinate 1,790,625 of LR749503.1, read as the reverse complement.
CAAAACTTTCAAACCAAACAAAATGCTTATTTTTCTGTAGATTTGAGGAATACTTGCAATGGTGTCTGCAGATCTGAATTGGAAAGATGGGAAATAATTGTTCTTAGTTCTGAACTTGAGACAATGGGCAATGGTTATTCTGGAGCTTTTTAGAACATGGTTTCTTGATTTCTGTAGTGCAGACAATATCATATTTAGCTTTTATAATCTTTTTTAAGAAAATCAAATTTTACAAATGAAGAATGAAATCTTGTATACACAGACTTTCAGGTGAATATAATATTCTTATTTTAGCAATATGAAAACTTTAAATTTTATAGTTCAAAATAAATATCACAGCCAGGCATGGTGGCACACACCTTTAATCCCAGCACTCAGGAGGCAGAGGCAGGCAGATTTCTGAGTTCGAGGCCAGCCTGGTCTACAAAGTGAGTTCCAGGACAGCCGGGGTTATAGAGAGAAACCCTGTCACACACAATAAATAAATAAATAAATAAATAAATAAATAAATAAATAAATAAATAAATAAACAACACAAGGTATCTATAGGCACCCAACAAAATAATTTCCAAGAACAATATTCTAGGTAAACATTGATTGAAAATTTGTGTCTGCATGATTGCCAGAATTGTTTGCCTCAAAGGCAACTGTTAGGAATTCGACATTTGCAATGGCATTTCTTTATTGGATGTGACCACAAGTATAGAAAGTGTAGGAGAAGCACAATTTATCACCTCCCCTTTCCAAAATATGAAAGACAGAAAAAGTTAATTGGTTTGAACAAAATGTGAAGAAAAAAATGTAGTGTAGCTAAGCATCTCACCAGGCAGCAATCTTTGCCTCTCCTCATAGCTCTTGCTTTTAAGAAATTATTCAGGACTAATTCCACAAGCTATAGCCTTCCTCACTCCACTCATTTATCTTAACCAGTAATGTAGATAGTCCTGAAGTTGATTCCATTCTAGGAAACTCAGATATTACTCAAACTTTCTGTATCCCCTACCCTTAGTTTAAAAATGATAGTTATCAAGTTAACATTTTTACTATTTTCTATATGAAATATAAATATTACAAAAATGTACTTCTTTTCTTTGCAAAATGATATAAGAGGCACAAACTACTAATGTTCCTTGTGTGATGCAAAATGAAGGACAGTATGTCTACATCATTTAACATTCTTCTTGAAGCTGGTGTTGTGAGGACATGCATATATATATATATATATATATATATATATATATATATATATACATATATATATATATATATGAATACATAATTATTAAAACAATTCACTTTTTTTGAACATTCAGTTTACTTTGATTTTCTTCACTATGGCTGATTCTTGAATGAATTCTTTTGCAGACGAATGTAACACCTTTGATTATTTTCTTATATTACATACCTTAAAGTCAAACTCTTAAAAAGAGGAATACATGTAAATTCAAATTTCCTTCCCTGAATTTTATAAGAAGTATGAGTCTAGGTTGTTATAAAAGAATTTGATCTCTATATGCTCATGTTAGTGTATATGTGCATTTATTGCTTTTTTTCCAATTTTATATTGGATACTTTCTTCATTTACATTTCAAATGCTATCCCTAAAGACCCCTATACCCTCCCCACTCCCTGATTCCCTACCCACCCACTCCAACTACTTAGTCTGGCCATTCCCCTGTACTGGTTTGCAAGGCCACAGGGCCTCTCTTCCCAATGATGGCCGACTAGTCCATCTTCTGCTACATATGCAGCTAGAGACATGAGCTCTGGGGATACTGGTTAGTTCATATTGTTGTTTGACCTATAGAGTTGCAGACCCCTTCAGCTCCTTGGATACTATCTCTAGCTCATCCATTAGGAGCCCCATGTTCCATCAAATAGATGACTATGAGAATCCACTTCTGTATATGCCAGGCACTGGCAAAGCCTCAAAAGAGACAGCTATATCAAGGTCCTTTCAGCAAAATCTTGCTGGCCTATGCAATAGTGTCGGTGTTTGGTGGCTGATTATGGAATAGATCCCCAGGTGGGGCAGTCTCTGGATGGTCCATCCTTTCATCTTAGCTCCAAACTTTGTCTCTGTAACTCCTTCCATGGGTGTTTTGTTCCCTATTCTAAGGAGTAATTAAGTATTCAAATGTTGGTCCTCTTTCTTGAGTTTCATGTGTTTTGCAAACTGTATCTTGGGTAGTCTAACTTTCTGGACTAATATCCACTTATTAGTGAGTGCATATCAAGTGAGGTCTTTTGTGATTGGGTAAACTCACTCAGGATGATATCATCCAGATACATCCATTTGCCAAAAATTACATAAATTCATCGTTTTCAATAGCTGAGTAGTTCTCCATTGTGTAAATGTACCACATTTTTTTTTAATCCATTCCTCTGTTGAGGGACATCTGGGTGCTCTCAGCGTCTGGCTATTATAAATAAGGCTGTTGTGAACATAGTAGAACATGTGTCTTAATTACCAGTGGAACATCTTCTAGGTATATGCCCAGGAGAGGTATTGCTGGATCTTCCTCTAGTACTATGTCCAATTTTTTGAGGAACTGCCAGACTGATTTCTAAACTGGTTGTACAAACTTCCAATCCTACCAGCAATGGAGGAGTGTTCCTCTTTCTCCACAACCTTGCCAGCATCTGTTCTCACCTGAATTTTTTTATCTTAGCCATTCTGACTGGTGTGATATATGCATTTTGCATTTTCTTTGATTGTTGTGTCCATTTTCTCTATGGACTGTTCTGCATCTGAAATTCTCTCTTCCATCACTTGTATTCTGTTGCTGATGCTCGCATCTATGGTTCCTGGTTTCTTTCCTAGGTTTTCTATCTCCAGAGTTGTCACCCTTTGGGTTTTCTTTGTTGTTTCTACTTTCCTTTTTAGATCTTGGATGGTTTTGTTCAATTCCATCACCTGTTTGATTGTGTTTTCCTGTAATTCTTTAAGGGATTCTTGTGTTTTTTCTTCAAGGGCTGCTACTTGTTTAGCAATATTTTCCTGTAACCCTTTAAGGAATTTTTGTGCTTCCTCTTTAAGGCCTTCTACCTGTTTATCTGACTTCTCCTGTATTTCTTTAAGTGACTTATTATTAATTTCCTTCTTAAAATCCTCTTCCAGCATCATGAGATACGATGTTAAATCTGAATCTTGCTGTTCGAGTGTGTTGGGGTATCCCCGACTCTCTGAGGTGGGAGTGCTTGGTTCTGTTGACGGTGAAAGGTCTTGGTTTCTCTTAACAAGATTCTTTCATTTGCCTTTTGCCTTCTGGAAATCTCTGGTGTTAAATGCTCTAGCTGTCTCTGTGTGGAGCCCATTCTCCCTGTGATTCCTTTAGCCTCTGTCAGCACTCCTGGGTCTCAGTGGTCAGAGTACTCTCTGCAGGCCACCTCTCTTCTGATGGGTAAGGTACACAGATGTCTTGAGCTCAGATCTGCTTCCTGGCTGTAGATGAAGGCCTGAAATTGGGCCTGTCCCAGAAGCTATTTTGCTTCTGCAGTCCATGCACTTTCCCGTGCAGACTGGTCTCTGAGGAATCCAGGATAAAAGATGGCTTTCTCACCTGATCCTGTGGTCAGAGCCCTCCCTGGCAGCCACCTCTCCTCTAGAGGGAAAGGAGCGCAGATCGATGCTATTCTTTAAAACAGTCTCTATTGCTTTTCATTACTCATTTTTAAGATAAAATGATAATGTTTTATTTCTACATTTTATTTTATTATCCAATCATCACTGATTAGTATTTCTTTATTTACCAGTATCCCAGTTATCTAGACAATTTCTCTTTTTGTATTAATTATACGTCATATGATCTTACATATGTAAAAATTATTAGCTGTTTTTATCATATACCTTGAAATAAAAGACATTCTTAAATTTTATCTTTTTCCCATCACATTGCACTTTTCTTTGTGTATTAGTTGTATTAAAATATTCTAGTATGTATACTAAATTCATTATCCTTTCTCTTTGATTTCCTTCTCTGACTTGAATCTTAAGTTTTTATAAACTTGACAGAAGATAAACACCACTTAGGTCTTTATGCGATTCATTTAGATGGTTCATTGATTAGCTCTGAACTCCATAAAATATTTTACTATAATTGAAGTTTTTTTTCTATATAAAAAGATTTTGCTAGTATATAAGTATCAACTTCCATAGACACTTCTCATGCTGTCTGTCAACACTCACAATAAATAGTTACAACAATGTCTGTCCTTTTTTTGAATTGTCATGATGTCTTTAATTAACAAATTAATAGGCTATTTGCCATTTCTACTTATAACCTTAGCAACTATATTCCCACCACTTCCTCAAGGATTATGTTTGTAAGGTTCCTGTTAACTCACAAACAGTTCAAACTACCTACATCGTAGTGAATGCAACTGTTATTCTCATATACTTCCTTTTTAGGGTCACACAGAAAATCTCATACTCCTATCTGCATGAAAACTCAAATAGATTTAGAGAATGTAGTGGAATAGTTTTGGAGGGTGTTTCTATTTACATACTTGCTGTAATTAGAATATTATAGATGTCCTCTATTCAGAACATATAATGTTCTGCCTTAATTCCTACACATGTCAATATCATACCCTGACTATGTCATGTTGCTTGAATTAAAATGGTGCTGGAAATGTCAATTGCTATTAGTATTCAATAACCTTTGAAAAAAATCTTGAACTGTAATTTGAGTGAACCTAACTATATAAACTGTTATGAAGCAGACTATTTTCTCTGGAGTAGAATCAGAAAAAGTCTGAGCTCTGAAGAACAGGGGTTACTTGGTATAATATTGCAGAGTACTAAAACAAATTATGGAAATTGCCTTTAGGGGCTGAAAGCACCCCTAGTTGAAAGCCAGCAATGACATGAATATTCAGTCTCATAATTGTAGGAGTCTGGATGAGCCTAAAAATGGATGTTCCAGAAACCTTAGTGATGAGCTCAACTTATATAACATTATGATCCAAAACAGAGAACCAAACCACACTGCTTTGACCTTCAGACCTACAGAATGCGATCATATTAAAAGATGGCAAATGCTATCCTCTAGTGTCACTAAATAAGTTGGTGAATGTCTACTGTGGCAGCAGTAAAACTCCAAACAATACATGTCTCTTGTCGAAGGATTAGATGACATATCACAAGAAGTAGAAAAGAGGAAACTACAAGGTCTATGTTTTTATAAGTGAATCCGCCCACTGAAGAGAAGTTGGGATGACTAAGAAACATAAGTTCTATGGAAATACTATTACATTTCTTCCCCTGTGTAATTCTCTACAGCCTCAACAAAACCTTAGGCATCATTCATTTGGTCACAGCCCAAATTTTGGAGACTGAGTAGAGCTGTGCCAGTGGTCATCAACTTGCTTGGTAATATGAAGAAATAGCCTCACCAGTAGTTAATGCTAGAGAAAAAGACTGTAAATATGAAGTGGAATATAGCAGAGAATCATATCTGTGTCTGTACAAAACAGCATTAAGGCTGCTGCTGCAAGTGGTGCTTACTGAAACCTATCAGAGTCTTCTCTGAAAGGCCAAGCTTCCCTTAGCTATTCTCAGTTCATAATGGAGTGAAGCAGTCACTCAAGTTGTCTGTTTTCTTGGATGGGGAAACTGAATGGAAGGTTCTGCCTAGAATACAACTCAATGGTCTAACATTTGACTTTAAGCATGATCCAGTGGTCTTGCAGATTTTCCTTAGAACTGTCCTGCAGGACATACTTTCAACTAACATTTCTTTACCACCAAATTGGAGTCCCATTTAAATAATGGCTGATGCCATGAGAGTCCTGCTATAAGCTGCTGCATCATGATTTCCCTCACAAGCATTTCTCCTAGGATATTTCTTCACATTTAGTCCTGTCTTGGTATCTTCCTATTTACTGGAATACTTAAGTGAAGTAACAGCATATGAAGGAAGTTAAAACTTGCTTTGATCTGTCAAGGAAATGAAGCCAATCACAAATAGAGTAGTTCCTAGAGTTGGCACAAGCACTGCTAATATCTTCAGAAAATCAAGGCCCTTCTAATATCATTGTGGAGTAGAGACCCTGCTCTTAGCTTTATACAGTTGAGTACTGACTATAGTCTTTGTAGTATAGAAGATAGGCCATGCTAATATCTTTATGTAGTAAATGTTCTACTACTGTCCTTGTAGGGTAGAAGCCCTGTCTTTTTTTTTTTTTTTTTTTTTTTTTTTTTTTTTTTTTTTTTTTTTTTTTTTTTTTTTTTTTTTTTTTTTTTTTTTTTTTTTTGAGGTAAAAGCACCCACACAAAGAATCTTTGTGTGGTCTTTACCACACAGGTAGAGTCATTGTAGGGAAGAGGGATGCCAGTGTCTTTGTAGGATTGAGGCCCTGATATTGTCTCTGTAGTTTACAGCCCAGTGATTATATTCATAGCATACAGGCCTTATGAGTAACATTGTAGGGTAGAGGCCATGATAGTGTCCTTAGGATATAGAGCCTGTGCAATGCTTTTAGTATATTAGAGGCCCTGCTTAGTGTCTTTAAAATGTAAAGGGCCTTTAGTGTCTTAATGGCGTAGAGGCCAAGCAAATGTCTTTATAAGGTAGAGGTCTTCACAGTATCTTTGTGAGGTAAAGACGCTGTTTATGGAGGCCCTGTTTCTAGCTATGTGCTGCAGAATCTAGTCTAGAAACTTTTGAAGGGTAAAGATCCTACTAATGTTTTTGTAGAGTAGGGACTCTGCTTGTATCTTTGTAGGGTAGGAGTCAGTCTTTGTGAACTAGAGGATTTGCTGCTATCTTTGTAGAGCAAAGGCACTGTTACTGTCTGTTGGGGGTAAAAGACATGCTAGTAGTTTTGTAAGAGAGACACTAGGTATCTTTTTAGGGTAGCTGCTTTGCTAGTGTCTTTCTGGTATAGAATCCTTGAAAATGTCTTTAAAGAGGAGAGGCCTTGCTAGTGTCTTTGTAGGGTAGAGGACCAGATATTTTCCTAGTATGTTAGAAGCCCCATTAATGTCTTTCTGTGGTTCAGGCCATGCTAGAGTCTTTGTGAGGTAGAATCCTCACTAATGTCTGTGTGGTTCAGAAGCTATGATAGAGGTCCTGCTAGTTTCTTTGTAAAGTAGAACTGCTGTTAGTATATCTGTGTGGATTACATGCTATGCCAGTGTTTTTGTAGGGCAACAGTCCTGCTAGTATGTTCCATAGGTAGAGACCCAGCTGATGTCTTTGTAAGGTAGAGACCCTGCTACTGTCTTTGTAGGTAACATGATACTTTCTTAGTGCCTTAGATTCCCTGATAATATCTCTAATGTAGAGTCCCTGCTAGTGTTGTTGTGAGGTAGAGGCCTAGAAGCCTTGGTAGTGTCTGTGTTTGGGAGAGGCTCTCCAAAATTTTCTGGGGAAAGGGGCCTAATATTATCTTCATAGTGTAGATGTTTTGCTAGTGTCATTGTAGGCTAACCTTGCCAGTATTGTTCTGAGGTAAAGAGCCTACTAGTGTCATTGTGGTGTTGAAGCCCTTCTTCTATCTTCATGCAGAAGCCCTGTAACTGTCTGCATAGTGTAAATTCTCCTTTCTTTGTTTTGGCATATAGAGGTCCTGCCAGTGTCTTTAAGGAGTAGAGGTCCTGCTAATATCTATCTGACATAGAGACATTGTTATTGTCTTTGTAGAGTACAGGACCTGTGATTATCTTCATGGTATATACAACTTGCTCGTGTCATTTTTTGTAAAGTCCTTGCTTGTAGCTTTGTGATAAACAAGCCTTTGGAAGATAGATGTCCTGCTAGAGATAGTCTTTAGAGATTACAAGCCCTGCAAGTGTCTATGTGAGGTACAGGGTCTGCTAGTGTCTATGTTGTATAGAGGGCGTGTTAATGTCATTATGAGGTAGAGGTCCAATTAATGTTTTGGTAATATAGAGGGCCTGCTAGTGTCTTTCTTGGGTTGAGGTGTTTATAGTGTCTTTTTTTTATGGTAGAGGCCAAGCTAATGTCTTAGGTAAAGGCCCTGGTATTTATTCTCTCTTTGGTATAGAGGCCCTGGCAGTATTTTTGTAGGATAGAGGTCTTGGTAGCATCTTTGTGATATAGTGGCCCTACTAATATCTTTATTGTCTAGAGGTCGTGTTAGAGTCCATGTAGGGTAGAAGTCTTGATTGTATCTTTGTATAGTAAAGCCTCTGCTACTGTGTTTGTAGGGTAGAGTCCTTGGTAGTTTCATTGTGAGGCAGAGACACTTATGTCTTTGTAGAATCCCTTCTAGTGCCTTTGTTGAGTAGAGGGCATGTGAGTGTCTTTGTGGTGTAGAGGCTTGTTTCTGTCTTTATAAGTAGAGGCCCATCTAATGTCTTGGGGGGGGGATACTTTCTGCTAGTCTCTTAGTATACAGCCTCTGGTAGACTCTTTGTAGGGTAGAGCCCCTGGTATTGACTTTGAAAGTTATAGACCCTGCTAAAATATTTGTATGTTAGAGACACCACTAATGTCTATGAAGGGTAATGGTACTGCTATTGTTTTTGTAGGGTATAGGCCTTCAGTTATCTTTATAGGATATACATCCTGCAATTATCTTCATGAGGTAGAGACCCTGACATTGCCTTTTATGAGGTAGAAACCTGCTAGGGTCTTTGTGGTATAGAGGCCCTTCTAGTTTCATTGTAGAGTAGACATCTGGCTAATGTCTGTGAGGTAGAAGCTCTGTTAGTGTTATTGTATGGCAGAGGTGCTGCTAGAGGTAGAGGTCTTTGTAGGGTAGAGGCTCTGAGGTTATTTTCATAAGATATAAGCTTTGCTAGTGTCTTTGTGGTATAGAGGCTCTCCTCCTGTCCTTGCTAGTGTTTTTATGTTTAGAGGCCTTACTATTTTTTTTTTTGAGGCCTTACTATTATCATTGTAGATTAATGATCCCGCTAGTTTCTTTGAACTATGGAGGTCCTCCTGGTATCTTTGGGTAAAGGCCTTGCCTGTGTCTTTGTCATATAGAGGTAGTGATAAAGAGGTGATGTAGAGGTAGATAATACAGAGACCAGCTAGTTCTTTTAGTATAGTGGTCCTACTACTTTCTTTGTGAAGCAGAGGCTCTCCTAGAGTCTTTGCAGGTTAGAGGGACTGCTAGTTTCTTTGTAATCCAGTGTCTCTGCTACTGCCTATTTGAAGCAGAGACTTTGTTAGTATCTTTGTCGGTTAGAGGCCCTGCTTGTATCTTTGGATAGTAAAGGTTCTGACATTGTCTTTTTAGAGTAAAGGCCCTGCTAGAAATTTTGTAAGATAGAGGCTCTGCTAGTAATTTTTTAGTGTAGAGGTCCTGCTAGTGTTGTTGTAGTATTCTCAAGGCTACATTCTCTGACTCTATATTAGGTTCATTTTTATTTATACCCTTGCTTCCATTTGTCAGACACATATATAGAATGTCTGAGAGCCACTTCATGACTCTCTGATGTAGGTTTTTAATAAAAATGGCTAGTTAAAACTCATTTCTCTGGTAGATAGATGTTATGAGACACAGATGCTTTATTTGTTGATTTCCTTCAAAATAAATATAGCCTTAGGTTTAGCTTTTGATTTTTTTTTTTGGGGGGGGGTGGTATCAGTGAAAGTCTTGGGAATGAGTTTAGTGTATGTTACACTTCCTTAACTGAGCAGGGAATAATAGTTGCTTAGACTGATCAAAGGTAACATTTTCTAGAAGGTAAAATTGATTGTTTCTGACACTGAAATTTTTTACTTGCAGAGAACTACTCAGCCTAATTTTAGATCAAGGAACAAGAGTCTATTCAATGAGATATGTAAGTATTTCCCACACAGGACCACACCCTCACAAAATAGTGTCACTAATATGGAAGCTTGTTTATAGCTGCACAAACTGAAGCTCATAGAAGTTATTTAACATGGAGTCAGCTATGCAGTTGACTAGAGATATAGTAGGGAATAAAATCTAGTGCCCGTTAAATGGTGACTCATGAAATGTTTCCATATGTTCTTAACTGAAGGACTAGTCTGTTAGAAACAACTGAAACTAATGAGCTACAGGTCAGAGGCAACATGGAAGAGAGTGTTATTTAGAGCCTAGAGTTACGTTCCATGTGATTTCTGCAGCTCTGTCACTTAGGTTGCCATAAAACTATGGGCTGATTTACTCTGAGCTCCTGGCCCTGCCTCATAAAAGCATCATTGTGATTCTCAACAGAAACCATCCTCTGGGATGACAAATAACATCCGTCAATAAAAATGACATCCATAATATTGTAGCCAGAGAAGACAATCTTTTAAAGCTGTCAGTGAAACAAAAGAGAGTCTAAAAGATGCTGATGTAATCTCTTTAAAATCTTTGAACATTTTCAGGCATCAAGATGAACTGTCTCTTTGTAACTGCAAGATGATCCCCAGACTGTAGCATACCTCAGTCAAACTCATTGTGTCTAGAGGTAAGATGTGATAACCTGAAGGTCAGTTCCTGCTGGATGACCTCAAAAGAGCTAGTAGACTATATCTGGGGTGGGAGTAATGGAGGAAAGGCAGAGGAACAAGAAACAGACAGTGAATTGCAGGAAGAGGAAGTGGGAAGCACAGTGGGGGCCAAAGTAGATAAAATAGATGCAAACTGAAACTGATGGCCATCCAAACAATGAAGTAAACAATACCTATCAAATTGTCAATTTTACAAAACCGAAAGTCACTTTAAGCAATGGTACTGTCTCCTTATCTTTTTCATAATATTTTTTTTCAGGCCTGAAAAATGCTAAACTCACAGTATGCCACTTTCTTTTGCTGTTGCTGTTGTTGTTGTTTTGTTATTTTGTTGTTGTTATTTTTAGAGACAGAGTTTCTCTGTGTAGTCCTGGCTGCCCTGGAACTCACTCTGTAAACTCAAACTAAGAAATCCCCCTGCCTTTGTCTCCCAAGTGCTGGGATTAAAGGTGTGCACCGCTGCTGCCTGGCTAGTATGCCAATTTCTATAACTGTTAAACATTCGGGAAGAAAAGAAATAACATGTCCCCTTAAAGAAAAAGGAGGAGGAGGAGAGAGGGAGGGGAAGGGAGATGAAGAGGAAAAGGACGAGAATGAGGAGGAGGACGAGGAGGAAAAAGAGGAGGAGAAGGAGAAGAATGAGGAGGAGGAGGACGACTACGACAAGGAGGAGTAGGACAAGGAGAAGGAGATAGAGAAGGAGAATAAGGAGGAGGAGGAGGACGAGGAGAAAGAGAAGGAGGAGAAGGAGAATGAGGAGGAGGAGTAAGGTGAGGAGAAGGAGGAGATGGAAAGGAAGAATGAGGAGGATGAGGAGGAGGAAGAGTAGGACGAGGAGGAGGATGACGAGGAGGAGGACGACGAGGAGGAGGACGAGGAGGAGGACGAGGAGGAGGACGAGGAGGAGGACGAGGACGAGGATGAGAATGAGGATGAGGAGAAAAGGAATTAGAACTCATGTCTTTTTCTCATAGGGGCAGAATGCTAATTATTCTAAATAGGCAGTAATGCACATTACCAAGACTAATGAACAGATTCACTTTCCCAAATAAGGAAGCAGAAAGTCTATGAGCAGCTTCCACAGCAGAGGGGCAGAATGGAGAGGATGGAGGTTCCCTGTCTCCGGAGGGCTGAGGGTGTTTCTATGGGCGATAACTTTCCTTAGAACTCATAGGTCTGTGTACATATACAGGAAAGCAGGACCAGCAATGACATTGACAGGGTTGATATACATCCACACATTGTTGCTTCTCTATGCCTGTTACCAAATTGTGTTTTATATATGCCATTGGTTATACTTTACAAAAAGTTCTAACAGCAGCAACCAATGAAGAGGCCAGAGAAACTGAAAGCCCACATTTTAATACTCTGTTTCTTAAATTTTCTCTTGTTTTATAATATAATTGATGGTTTTTCTCTGTTATTGGTCTACAGTGAGTTGTGGACTTACTGAACATTCTTACAATTCACAGGGTTTCCAGACTTGGTTGTGAATGTCAGCCTGTCGCGTAGAAGACAGACCTGAGGTTGAATACGTTTCCTGTGCCACTGCTTGCTGACATGGCATTTAGTCTAAGTACCTCCTGCTTCTGAGATACCACTTCCATAATTACCAGGATTCTATTATTTTCTGTACAATAGCTGATACAATGTAATTGTACACCACAGAGGTAGAATATTTTTGCTTCCTTTGAGGGTCTTTTTTTTTTTTCTATCATCATACAATATTCACCTACTCATTCATACCAGTTGCTTGTCATGCTAAATGAGAAAAGCACTGGTCTGAAGTGCTTTTGGTCTACAGGTTATATTGCTTGAAATGTACAAATGTTGTAAGACAGTTGCCTATGAGAAAGCTAAAGTTCTCTTCAGCTAAACTTAATATTAGACAGGTTGTTTTTTTCTGTCTTTTGAACCTCCACCACCTCTAACTTTGCAGCAGCATCCTCAATGACAGAGTGCCTAGATCCATTTGTTTCTGAGGCTAGAAACCCCTGATTTTCCAGAATGAGCTTAGAAGTGGTTCATTTAAACAACTTTATCACTTTTTTTGCTAGCTGTCCAGTTGGTGTCTGACATGCTTGATATCTTTTATTCTTTCTTTATTTTACAATGAGATTGCCAGTGGAGTCTACCAACACATTATATCACAGACAAAATAAATAATAAAACATAGGTCTGAAAACAATCATTGGTGGACTTCAGGTTTCTGTACCCTGGAAATCTTAGGGCACTCATTTGTAGGATAGTTGAGGTATGCACTCAAATTCTGTAATTTGTGGGTGTTCCCTAGGGCAGGGACTCTGTTAGGTTTATTTATTAGTTTCCCATTACCTGCTATTTGGAAATCTAAGGCATATCAGTTTCAAAGAAGCTTCTCACTAACAAGCTGCCATGCAAGCCTGTGTTTGATGAATTCAGAAGGAAATATTGAGAATAATTGTTCTCAACATATTATGATGGAACAGATGGGGGAAATGTCCTAATCCTCAAAACATTTCCAATATGTAGCAGTTTCAGCAATGTGAAAGTAAAAGGAATGAGATTCTGTCCTAGAAAGTCTTCAAACTGAAGCCAATGAAATGTTTCCTCCATCTATTTAGGAAATGTTTTCTACTAGAATAAAGTGTTATAGAGACCCATAAATGCTTCATTTCATTTTCCTTTACCCTTACTGGAAAAAACTGGTAGCAATCTAGAATGCAAGACTAAGATCCAAATTTCCTGTCTTACTATGTAGCTAGTTTAATTAAGAATATAATATTTGATAATACAAAACTTTGTGCAACAGACCAACAAAATATCTTTACCCACAAACCTAACACCCATCCTATGAATAGAACATGGCCAGCACTTTACAACCTCTATTGATTTCTTTTTTTTTTTCATTTTTGATTAGATATTTTCTTTATTTACATTTCAAATGTTATCCCCTTTCCTAGTTTCTGCTCTGAAAATCCCTTATCCCATTCCCCCTCCCCCTGCTCCCCAACCCACCCACTCCAGCATTCTGGCCCTGACATTATATGAACTAACCAGTACCCCCAGAGCTCCCTGGGACTAAATCACCAATCAAAGAAAACACATGGTGGGACTCATGTCTCTATTCATTTCTATCTCACTCAATTTCTGTTTATTTGCTGTCTTACACAGGCATTCTGTCCTGCCCACTCCCTCTCCAAAAGTCCTATGATCTCTGTTCCTGGGATTATTCCCTGTCTACTGAACACAGAGGCAGGTATTGTCAGTATACCTAGCTTATCAACTTTTAGTCTAACGTTGGAAAAAGAAACCCAGCACTGAGATTTTATAAGAAGGTGTTGTTTATTTGACATAGTGCCACATCTTGAGGAGTATTGTTACTACTTCTGTTTATAAGTTGTCGTGACTTCAATAATCACCCAGGTTGTGCTTTCATGTTTGTTCATCATAGTAGCAAACAACAAAGTAAAAGTAACATAACAAATGCTGAGTCATAAATCACACAAAAAAATTATCTAAGATGGTTGAAAGGTGTAGACAGTTCGTGAGTGAATGTGATTATGGTGTGGGAGTACAGCTAATTGGATCATTGTAGATAACACAACTTTTCTGTATTCAGGAATAAGAGAAAAGATGGTGAACGTTTCTGATTAATTATTAATTAATTTTTGAAATGCACAATAGTTGTACTCACTTTCTTATTCCCTATAATTTCTGTAATTTAAAAGAAAAAAATACACCTCTGTATGTAAACTCTAGAAGAATGAGTGGTTAGCTAGGAGAATCCTAATCAGATTATTGGGAATTTGCTATTCATTGATCAAAAATTTTAATGAAAATTATGAATACATAAAATTTGAGATAAAAATTTTACCTTTAAAGAAATTATGAGTGATGGTATGTCTGCAGACATTTCTAAATTGTGTAGTGGGTGGGTTTTAAGCTCAATTTTAAAACTGCCCTCTATATTGACCAGCACAGTGAATGTTCTCAGAAGGTCATAATACATGATGCCTTAATGGAGTCAAAATTCTAGTTCTGCAGTTTGAATTGATTCTGTGACTCAGCACCAAGCAGCCTCCATGTTCTCATCCACTTATTATGCACCTCCCTGCCTGGAGTATGAAGACAGCAAAGAATGACCCTTAGATATAGAGCACATTTAAATAAATATTTAAAAGATTCATGTACAAGAGGTACTAGAAATATCTAAGTGTGAAATTACACTGTGATCCTTCGAGACTGTAGAGTCAATGGGCATATTTGAGTGTTTAATGAAATACTGTGTCACACACTGAATGCTGTTAATTGAGAAAACACTTTTTAGTGTTTAGTAGAAACCAGGGTTTGTGCAAATTCGAGAATCCTTTTCCCATTGAAACAATGTCTCACGAAGCTACAGGAACATTTACAAAGAGAAGTTCCTTTCTATTTAAAAATTTAACTCAGATTAGCTGGAGAGATGGCTCAGTGGTTAAGAGCACTGACTGCTCTTCCAGAGGTCCTGAGTTCAAGTCCTAGGAATCACATGGTGACTCACACCCATCTGCAATGGGGTCTGATGCCCTCTTCTGCTGTGTCTGAAGAGAGTAATGGTGTGTTCAATGTACACAAAATAAATAAATAAATCTTTTCTTAAAAATTAACTCAGGAGGTAAAGATAAGATTTCTTATGGGTGCAGACTGGCCCTGATACATCCCATCACACACTGAATCAAACCCTAAACTAAACCAAAAACAGCATCAGCTGCAGTGAACTGACATATTTGTTGGCAAAAAGAAAAAAAGAATATGCACTGTAATCAGAGGTATCATTTGGCTTAAATAGGGTCCATAATTAAAAGCACAGAATTAACAGGCCATCAGGACTCTTTAAACACACAGATATACAACCTGGAGAAGGCCTTACTGCAAGGTATAACCACTTAAAGGTGCTGTGGTCCTCTCTGTCTACACTCATCAAACATTACCATGGCAATATTTTACAGGCCATGTACAGAGGAAACAGGCTTGGCCTGCCTACATTACCGGATGCTCCATAGTTTTCAAAACCTAACAGTGGCTAGTCTTCAAAAATTGGAATGGCCCATTTACCCTGCACTCCCGTAATGCCCAAAACATATTTTGGTGCTCTTCAAAAGCAGATGGTGTCAAATGGTTGATTTTATCCTTGTCAAATATGTACTTCCCAACGTAGGGGTAAAGAGAAGGCATTTCAGTTACTTGAGAGGTAACTATGAGAGTAGCTTGTCTTCAGCTAGTACCACTTGACATTTTTTAAAATTCTGTCTGCTCTGAGATGTTGATAAATGTTGCTTACTTCATGCTTCATATTAATCAATACACTTTTGCTATGACTCTGACTGAAAGCCTGTGAAGCAGGTACATATTTCAGAATAGGTCAGTTTGCAGCCTCTATCCTGTTGCTGCAGTTAAAATTGCACAAGCCTGTATACACATTGTAACCCAAATGAGATCACACTTCTACTTGGCCTGTTAAATCCTCATGGCAGCTCTCAAACTGATACTGAAAAAGATCCTCAGGCATTTCTGTTCAGGCCACAAAGAAGGCTTGGTTCCCATGCTGGCCTCAAATTCATCTCATAATCCTCCTGCTTCTGCCTCCTTCAGCAAATCCTACCAGTATAAGCTACCACAACTGGCAGAACAGGGATCAACATACCCATGGGAGGAGATACAGAGACAATGTTTGGAGCAGAAACTGACGGAAAGGCCATCCAGTGACTGTCTCACCTGGGGTTCTATCCCATATACAATTACCAAACCCAGACACTATTGTGGATGCCAACAAGTGCTTGCTGACAGGAGCCTGATATAGCTGTCTCCTGAGAGGCTCTGTCGGTGCCTGACAAATACAGAGGTGAATGCACAGAGCCATCCTTTGGATTGAGCACCTGGTGTCCAATGGAAGAGCTAGAGAAAGGACCCAAGGAGCTGAAGAGGTTGGAGGCTCCAAGGGGGAAGAACAATATGAACCAACTAGTATCCCCAGACTAAACCACCAACCAAAGAGTACACATGGTGTGACTCATGGCTCCAGCTGCATATGTAGCAGAGGATGGCCTTGTGGGACATCAATGAGAGGAGAGGCCCTTGGTCTTGTGAAGGGCTCCAGTGAAGGGGAATACCAGGACAGGAAAGCAAGAATGGGTGGGTTAGTGAGCAGGGGGAGGGGAGATGGGATAGGGAGTTTGGGGAAGGCAAATGAAGAAAGGTGATAAATTTGAGATGTAAATAAAGAAAATACCTACTAAAAATGTAAAGCAAACAAACAAAACAAAACAAAACATACAACAACAAAAAAAGAAGGCTTGGTTCCTTTCCCCTCACACCACATCCTCTTTACCCCCAAAAGACATTTGCATTGGTATAAAAACAATTAAATATTAAGTTCTGAGTAAGAAAGGTCAGGTCATAGAAACTTATGAAACTTATACTTATTGCAATCAAATAATCACCTCACATATCCCCTAAGTAAGCAACAGTTTTCTTTTCTTATGCACTGAGGTATCAAAGTGCAGTTTTCATCGTGAATTTAAGTTCCACTGCTTTCCCTCAGAGAAGCCATGATATTAATAATAATGGTGATATATTGTTGGACAGCTTATGTTTAAGGACCTCCAGAGGACAATTTACACATGAATCATTTTAGTTAATCTTTTTAACAATCCTGGAAAAGGATTAGCATTTCAGTCTTACTGGCAAAGTCACTGAAATATTAAGTCCAGAAATGAGAGCTCTAGATAGCACCCTTCCCACGTGGCAAGTCTGCCTCACAGATAACTGTTTCAAGGTCTGGGAATCTGAGACAGTCTGTAGCTCATTTGAGCTAAGCTGTAATCCCAAATGGTTGTACAAGTTACCATTATGTCCATTTTATAGAATGAAAACCTGGACATTTAAAACACCGAGTCTTGTGCTTACACACATTCTCCTAACTTCATGGATTCAGACTCTATTTATAGAAAGGCCAGACAGGGCTTCATCTCCCAAACTGGAAACTCTAAAGAACTACAAGTATTTTTTTTTTCTGAAAAATTAAAGAAATATGACACCCATAAAATTCAATTTAGCCAATTCCCAAAATAGTACCTTGGTAATGAATGTGATTTTTCATAGACCTGGAAATCAGTAAAAATTCTGAGTGAGTAAGAGAGAGAGAGAGAGAGAGAGAGAGAGAGAGAGAGAGAGAGAGAACACTCAGCAAGCAGTTGAAGTATGTATGTGCAGTGTTTCCACCCCATGTGCTTGGTTGAGTAGGGGCAACTCTGAGACATGACTGAAGCCTGTTACCTGCTACTACTAGAGAAGGACAGATACTGAACTGCTCTTAGGAAGATCAATGTAACATTCAGCCTTCCCTCCTCTGTTAGTCACCTTCATTGGAAAAAATAGTATAAGAAGAGAATGTGTCCACACTGGGGAGTGCTGTGTTAGGACTTTCAGAGCAGCTGGGCAAGCAGCTATGTTTTCCCCTTGTCTTCTGTCTTCTGGCTGTGATTTAAGATCTATATCCCTTTCCAGTTTCAAAAGTCTGACTATTTCCTAGGATGAGAAATGCCAACCAAACCATACCAATCACCATAGCCCCTTTTTAAAAATGTTTTATCATCTAAGAATAATAAATGGGATGAGTTCTGCTTTTAAACAGTCAGTTTAAATCTCTAAAACTATGTCCTATGTTCTCCTCTACAAGACAAAGCTATCAAAGTCAATATCACAAGACTTTAGCTACTGATCCAGGCTTTCCTAATAGTATCTCTCTGGCTTTGGACAGACCAATATACTTCCTCATGCCTTTCCTATTTTGTGGAATTAAACTGCCTACTTTTCAGAGCTTTGCTACTTCAGTGAAGAGTGTGAGGAATATAGGCACACACATATATAAATAAGAATTTACTATTGAACTAAACATATATATTTCTATGTATAAATATTTCAATATTACCAATAGTACTTTAAATATATGTCAGCATTTTATATTGTGTTCTTTGCATACTAAAGTACACATATAGGTAGAGATTGATGTCATATGTTTCACCTTCAGATTTTTTGATGCCTTGTAAGAAGGCCCAGTAAGGTTTACTGCTTGTTCCCAACACTTTATTACAGCCAAGTTCTAAATTCAAGAAAGATGGATGGAACAGCACATTCGCTTGCTGTTCATTAAGTCAATAGCCACCAAGTTTTATTCCTTTCTTAGCTGTTTCATCTCTCATGGGAACCCCTGTAATGCAGAGACATGAATATGACATAGATAGTTATAAACATGGTCCTCCAAGACTTCATAAATGAAATCTCACTGGGATCCTTACACACTTGGTGTCCAAAGCTTAGGTCAGAACTTTTATGTCTAACTTGTACCCAGATCCATATTTTCTCTGGCACAAAGAAATCATTCTGAAAGTAGCAACAGATTGTTGCATTGAGAAAGAAACTAGAGGTAAAAATTTAACAGTTAAGTAGAGAAGTGCTTGTGACATCATGACTTGAGATGTTTAAACAGCACTTGATATGAAAGAAGTCTCATGGGATAACTGGACAGCCCCCTTCCTTCTCCCTTCCTTTTGTGTTTCTATCTTTCTCTTCTTCTCTTAAACAGCTCTTTGCTTCTTAGGAAGGGGAAGTTGCTTCTGCCACTTCTGCTGCTGCAGTTGTTTCCACCCCCTTCTCTGCAGAGCCTTCTAGGTTACTCTGCACCTCCCTGCAGTGAGTTGGGTCCAGCTGGGATGATGAGAAGCCAACTAGCCAGTGAGGGGTGTGTCAGAACTTCAAGCGATGTTTCTGGAGACCTCTTCCCAGGTGTTACAGCTCTTAGGACAGAAGACTCCTATGACAAAGTAGTTCTTGTACATCTTTAATCCTTGCAAATAGGATTCTTTTTATTATTATTAGATATTTTCTTTATTTACATTTCAAACGCTATCACTTAAGTTCCCTATACCCTCCCGCTCCCTGCTCCCCTACTCGCCCACTCCCACTTCTTGACCCTGGCATTGCTCTGTACTGGGGCATATAAAGTTTGCAAGACCTAAGGGCCTCTCTTCCCAATGATGGCCGGCTAGGCCATCTTCTAATACAGATGCAGCTAAAGACACAAGTTCTGGCAGTACTAGTTAGTTCACATTGTTGTTCCACCTATAGGGTTGCAAACCCCTTCAGCTCCTTGGGTACTTTCTCTAGTTCTTACATTGGGGGCCCTGTGTTCCATCCTAGAGATGACTGTGAGCATCCACTTCTGTATTTGCCAGGCACTGGCATAGCCTCAAAAGAGACAGCTATATCATGGTTCTTTCAGCAAAATCTTGCTGGCATTACTGTCTGGGTTTGGTGGCTGATTATGGGATGGATCCCGGGTGGGGTAGTCTCTGGATGGTCTATCCTTTTGTCTTAGCTCCAAACTGTGTCTCTGTAACTCCTTCCATGGGTATTTTGTTCCTCATTCTAAAGAGGAATACACAAGAAAATCAAGAAGAAGGAAGACCAACTTGTGGATACTTCATTCCTCCTTAGAATAGGGAGCAGATAGGATTCCTACATACAGTTTGGAGGTGGGTAAGAGTCTGACAACAGGTACTTCTCATTGGTTTGGTCTGAGAGCTTTGATGAAACCTTATTTGCATGTGAAAGGACTTGATGCTTCTCCCACATGATTGATGGCCACATACCTCTCTGCGAGGGTTGGGGATGGGGGTGTGGCTGTGGGAAGCTGTGGCTTTGACAGGAGCCAGGAGTCCAGGAGTAGTGGTGGAATGAACACCTTCCATCCCATGCAGCCAGAAACCACCACCCACTGGGTCCCCGGGGTTCCAGATCTTTGCTCAACCGGGGACCATGTCTGTGTACAGCCCACCACCCTACACAACCATAGATTTTAGTAGAGATATGCAAGCTCCTAATCTCTCAGTGTTTAAATAGACAAGCTGTCAACATGATACTTTGTTCATCTATTGATACAGTGTGTATACTATGTTTCTAGAGCACAGAAGATGAGATCAAGGACAATGTCACCATGAATGAGCACTAAACTGAACTTTTGTTGAGATTTTATTTAATGAAATAGAATCAATTAGATATAATCACAGATCATTTTCCCTCCTCCAGTCTTCTATCTAGAGGAAATTGATTGTTAAAGAACAAGTTGAATTTAACCAAATATACCAATATTAGCAGTTACAGTTTGAGGTAATGGTATATATAAGACACTCCTGGCTCCTGTCAAAGCCACAGCTTCCCACAGCCACACCCCCATTCCCAACCCTCGCAGAGAGGTATGTGGCCATCAATCATGTGGGAGAAGCATCAAGTCCTTTCACATGCAAATAAGGTTTCATCAAAGCTCTCAGACCAAACCAATGAGAAGTACCTGTTGTCAGACTCTTACCCACCTCCTTGATTAGGTCCAATAGCCCCTCTTAAAAATGGTATTCAAGTCTGTGTTTCAACAGACATAGGAATGTGCAGGAGGGGGAAGGGGAAAGGTTGGACAGGTAAACAATACCAACTGCTCTCTTAGCAATTTTTAGCACTATTAAAGCTAGCCAGTGTGGAGGAAGCTTTCAGTTCCAGTATGATTTCTCTGTGTTTTGTAAGTTAGGTGTGTGATATCTTTGCAAGAGTCAACAACAGCAATGGTCATTGTCTATATGATTTGGAGAACCTCTGAAGACCTGGAACAATTCTTTGGATTCCTGTCCAACCATTTCTAGGAAGGGACCCCTTACTTGGCACTAACGTTTATTTTTATTCTATGTGCATTGGAATTTTGCTTACATCTATCTGTCAGAGGGAGTCAGATCACCTAAAACTGGAGTTCCAGACTTCTGTGAACTCCTTTGTGGGTTCTGAAAATTGAACCCAGGTCCTTTGGAAGAGCTGCTGATTCTCTAAAAATCTGACCCATCTCTCCAACTCAGGATTATCTTTTTATAAACCATGGCTTCTGGGATTGGCATTATCTACCCATGCATGATACTACTGTTTAAACTCCATTTTAAGTATGGCTTCTAATTATCCTGTAAGATAGTAGGTTTCACGGTGGCCTCTTCATATGTAATTAGTATTGATTAATCTTTCCCAGGAGCACTCTTTTGTCTCCACCCTTTTGCTCCCATCCCATCCCAATTTAAAGCTTGCCACTCCCAGTAGACCCTCTTTAGTTTTTTATAGCACATGTGTCTTACCTTTCCCTTTAAGATCTTTTTATTACACTTCCATGGTGCCCTTCTCTCAGATATTATTATGGAAGCAAACAAATCTAAAATATAAAACCTATTATCCATTTTTGTGGCATTTCAGGTTGGGGTCTGGGATATTTTACTTATTATATCTTCAAGTTCCATTTATTGTTCTGCAAACTTTATGATTTTTTTACAGCTAAATAAAAATCTCATTGTGTATCTGTGTCACATTCCCATCTTCCATTTATCAACTGGTGAATATCTAGGTTGATTCCATTTTCTAGCTTTTATGAGTAAAGCCACAGTAAACATGGGTGCAAACTTATTATTTTTTAGAAAGGCCATTGTAATGGCAGAACTAGAAATGTCTTGATACATTTTAGAACTGGCTAAGAAAAAATATGACTTGATTTCAAAATCTATTACATAAAATGTCTAAGTTACAAGCAAGTCTAGAGTGGTGATATATATGTGGGATATTAGCACTGAGAAGACGGAGGAAGAAGGATGACTAGCCTCAGTAAATAGTTCGAAGTCTGCATAGGTTACAAAAGACTATCTAAAACCAAAGTTTCTAAGCCTCTGAAAAACTATAGTTTGAAACTTTATCTTCAGTAATTATATTATTTGGAATTACTTTATTCCTATGTAATAATCAACATGGAGTTACATATTTTTACATTTCAACAAGTTATGCTACATGTTCAACAAGAAATGTATAACATTTATTTTTCTCAGATTTTTTGGGGGGGTTGGTTGGTATTGATTTTTTTTATTTGGACAGGATTTTATATAACACATGATATCCTCAAACTTACTGCATATATGAGGATAAGCATGTGATAAATGACTGGATACCCTGCCTTTCTCTATCAAAGGCTGTGATTACAAGAGTCCAGCA
This sequence comes from Mus minutoides, assembly GCA_902729485.2. Lineage (NCBI taxonomy): Eukaryota > Metazoa > Chordata > Mammalia > Rodentia > Muridae > Mus > Mus minutoides. The sequence goes on along the minus strand of LR749503.1, from coordinate 1,768,096 downwards.
ACATGTCTAGTTTGTCAGTTGTTACTACAATGTCAGTTTACCATGGCTATAGTAATAATGCTAGATGCACTTTCAGTATTCCTCCTTTCTTAGTGTAATATTCTGGGTGAAACATAACTATAGCTAAAAGTTCCCCCTAAAAGACTACAGGAACCTGCCTAGAAAGAACAATGGGTTAGATGTCCTCAGATATAGGCCCTTCGTGCTAGGCTCCATAGCAACCCTGCAGAATTTCTCTCCAACAACATAAACAAACTTCATCTAGCAGGGGCATGTATACTCCTCTGGGGAGCTGCTATTTGTTTTTTTCTTTTTTTCAAATACTGAATCTCTTATTTTAAATCACCACCCACCACTAGAAATATTCACACTCAAAATCAGAGTACAGCAATTGTTGAGAAATGACATTCCAGGCTTGCAGATTAACAACTTACATGCATAGTATGATTAAATGATCAAAATAACAATGAAATATTGTTACTACCAAAATCCCAAATCAGAGTAAACTGAGGTGCTGCAAGATGAAGATTGCCCAAGATCACATTTTAGTTTTGAGTCTAAAATCGAAAGTTTAATCAGGTGTATAACTCCAAAGTTGTACTTTTCCATTTGTCTGTAACATTGTAAGGACTCATTCCTTCAAAATCTGAATGTATATGTTTACCTCCTTTTCTTCCAGGTCAATGTGTTTGGCTCCTGTCACTGGGAACTGCATCTATTATTTTATTGCCTCTAAGCAAGCCTGTTGGCAGCCATGCCAGCACTGAGATTTCCTGGCTTCCTTGTAGTAATGACTTATATAATGCACCAATAGAATATACAGTGAATTTCATGCTGGGAATCTGGAATTTAACTTGGGACCAGTTTTCCCCTGAGTGGGTCTAGGGTTTAAAGTTACAAAATCTAGAATGTCACAATATTAAAGAATGCTAATTTAAGCTGAGCACCACAGTATTACAAAAATACTCAAGTTGCCACAACTTTGAGTGGCTTAATATTATCCTCTCCATTTTAAAATAAAACTTAAAAAGCCTTGTGAAGGATCAGTGTAGCAGGCAGCTAGAGCACTCCACTTGATCCCCAATTTGAAGACCTATTACAGGAGGAGCTGTTATGTATCCTTCAGTTCACTTCAGAGGATCTCCCCACAGCAAGTTTGACTCTGTCTTTATTACTTTGGCATTTCCATGTCATTTTTCTCTGTGACTGTCTTCAGTTATAAGGTATTACCGGGAAACTGGAAATGCAAGCTTTCCTGAAATAAACTTATTCAGTTGACTCATGCCTGGAGTCTTTCCAGTTTCAAGGCAGAAGTCTGATGAGCTTTTCAAAAGCAGAAATTCAGAATTGGGATGTTAGAGAATCTGGGAGCAAAGCAAGTGTAACATACTATCAGTTTGGCTCATTTATAATTTTATACCATTGACCATTTACCCTTTGGATAATGAACTACAAGTTGATTTTTTTTCCAGTGGGACACCATTTTAATAGTCATCTGAAGAAATTCTGAAGAAAATAAATATTAACTTTCCTTTTGTAGGAGTCAGTGATCTTATTATTTGTGAATACTGAGAGCAATTCAATGCTGAGGGGAATTCAAGTGAGTCTATAGACCCTTTGGTAGTCATCTACCTTTCATTGACCTCAGCAATGATTAAGGCCTTGATTTTCCTCTATATTTCTTTTTGTATTATCTCCAGAATGGTCAAAAATATTATAGAATGAATAGAATAGACTTTAGGAGCAACTTATTTGAGCTATGAGCCACTCTTAACCTTCAAACTGAGAGTATGCCACTAAGTCAATGTCTTTGAATCAATGACTTTGAAAGTGTGTTGAAATTTGTAATATCTTACAGGCATGAATGCAAACCATGACAATGAGTTAAAAATAGAACATGGGCAATTATGCATTCTTTCCTGGACTGTACAAATTATCTTTGGATTTCTCTGACAGTAGGCTGTCCTGGAAGGATTCCAGAGAAGTCATTTCTTTCTACTCTCTACCCTCAGTGTATCTCATGTCAGCATGATTTAACATCATACGGCTACAATTGCATACACTTCAGAGTTGGGGGGGTGGGGGAAGAGCTGTGGTGACTGAATCATATTTAGGAAATGTGGTTTTGTTCATGAAAAAATGGACCTCACTAAATCTATTGTAACAGGGTCAAATGATTGAAATAATCTGTTTCTAATTTTATAAATTAAAAGAAGTCCTTAAGCCTCAAGTAATATAAACTGATGCTTACTCCAATTTCTCAGACCAGAGAGCTGGAGGCCAGAGATAGCTTCATATTTTCCCTGGCTCAATGAGCTGCTTTAATTTAATAACTGTTCAGTTTTAAAAGTAACAAACTGTGTGCTGATCTGAAACAAACCCAATGTGATTGCTTTAGTCTTTGCCTTTTGCTTCTTCTAGTGTCCTAGAGGCTATTCTGTGGCTCCTCTCAGGAAACCCTTCACTGAATAAAATTTAAATGACATTGCCCGCTACATAAGTGGTTTTCGCAGAATTATTTTCATTTTCTCATTCTATAAATTAGAGTACTGGTTTGTCTGAAGCTAAATGTCTGAAATTCCCTTTGGTATAAAAAAATCTATTTATACTGTACAAGCTTATTTTTAAATTACCTTTTTGAGATACCTCCTTATTCACCCATCTTAGCATACAACTGAGTTATTTTTAGTAGTTAATCTCCAGTAGCCATCCCCAGAGTTTTCAAGCACTATTATTATGAAAGACAAACAAAAACGAACCAAAACAAAAATACAAGCAAAAAACACACTTTTTATTTGAGATGTCTTTGAATGTTTACAGAAAATCAATGGAAAATGTTATGAGTTTTCCAACTTTGTTCATTTTCAAGATCATTTGTCTGTTCTGGGTCTCTTGAAAAATCATATTATCATCACAGCCAGCTTCCTAATTCCTAAAGTACAAAGATATACTGAAAATTTGTCAAAGAATGCATTTAATTTGTAGATCTTATTGAAGAATATTCTTAACATTGTGTTCTAATTCACAAACATTGGAATTTTTTATTTATTTGAATTTTTAACTTTTCATTTTTTGATGGTAGCTAATCCTTTGAAAATTTGTTTTTAGATTTCTGCTATTAAATTTATTCATAAATACTTTATTCTTTTTTAATATTTAAATGTTTTATCTGATTAAGCAACCTTATTAACATCTACTCTAACCATTTATACTCAAGTCTAATAAGATGGGCCATCTTCTTTCCTCTATACCACATTTGTTTTACTCATAATTTCATACATATTACAAATCTGTCTTCATTATAATTATTACTTTAAATACATTTATTATTTCAAAGAACACAGAAAATGTATAGTTTTAACTTCAGTTACTGTCTTCTGCTTCTTCTCTTTTTCATTTTCACTATTTTTTGTTTGATTTATTTCTACCAAGTACTTTTATTTCTTTATGGTCTTAGTGTTCTGCTGTTATAGATAGACACAATGACCAAAGCAACTCTTATAAAGAGAGGCATTTAATTAGAGTTTGGTTACAGTTTCATAGGTGTAGTCCCTTGACATTAGCATAGGAAACATGGTTGTATGGAAGCAGATATTGTTCTAGAAAAGTAGCAGAGAATTCTATATTTACAAGCACCAGGAAGTGTGAGGGCCACAAGACCTGACTTGGGCCCTTAAGACCTCAGAGCCCACCCTCAGCAACTTCCCGAAACAAGGTCACTTCTACTAATTCTTTCAAATAGTGTTACTTTATGGTGACCAATATTCAAATCTATGAGCCTGTGGAAGCCATTTTCATTCAAACAACAGATTTTATTCCCTGGCCCCCATAGGCTTGTAGCCATATCATAAAGGAAAAAGCATACTGTCTAACTTCTAAAGTTCCGATAATCTATCACTTAACTACAAAGTCTGCATTTCCATGTCAAGGCCAATGGTCCTTTCCATTTGCAGGTCAAAGATCTCTTCAGATTTCCAACTCCCTTAAGTTCTGTTGTCTGCAACATCCTTCCTTCTCTTGGGCTGATCAACACCCAGTTTGAAACTTTCTTTGGCAGCCATCCCATGACTCTGACATCTCTAAAATCTTAGGAGTTTTGAATAAATCCAGGCTTCATTTTCAAGACTTTACTTTCACAGATTCAGAAATTGATATTTCTGGCCCTCCATGTAGGGAAACCTAGATACATGCCTCCCTTAGCAGCTTTTCTCAGCTGCAGAAGGATCTTCCACAATTCCTTTCTTGTTTTTGTTTTTGTTTTTGTTTTTGTTTTGGTTTTGGTTTTGGTTTTGGTTTTGGTTTTGGTTTTGGTTTTGGTTTTAGAAACAGGGTTTCTCTTTATAGCCCTGGCTGTCCTGAAACTCACTTTGTAGACCAGGCTGGCCTCAAACTCAGAAATCTGCCTGCCTCTGACTCCTGAGTGCTATAAAATTTTTTAATTTCTGTGTTTGTTTGTTTGTTTGTTTGTTTATCTATTTATTTTTTGAGACAGGGTTTCTCTGTGTAGCCCTGGATGTCCTGGAACTCACTCTGTAGACCAGGCTGGCCTTGAACTCAGAAATCAGCCTGCCTCTGCCTCCCAAGTGCTGGGATTAAAGGTGTGCACTGCCATGCCCAGCTTCCCAATTCCTTTCTTGTATCTTGATTCTAACCAAATTCAAAACTATGTGGCTAAAACTGACAAATTCTGTTGGTTTCATGGTTGGGAAATTAGCTCCCTTATATAATTACATTTTACCAGCTGTCTGTCATATTTTCTCTTACTGCCTAAGCTGTTCTTTAATTCTTTTCCACAAGTTGGAAGCTAAGCTGCATAGGGTCTTGCCCTGAACTCCACACTCCCTTGATTCCATTTGACATAGTTTTTTTTTAAACACGTAACTCGTTGAGCTCTGGTCCTCTCTCTCTCCATTTCACTTCCTGGTCTGCCGTTTTTTCTCAAACTGTACATTTTATTTTAGATATTTTTTTTCTAGATCAGCTTGATTTTCACTATAGAATGGCATAACACTAATCACTAACAACAACATGAAAAAAATCAACACTAGACTGTCTTGAAATCTCCTCTGTCAAGACTATTAATCCAGAACTTTTTAATTTAGCTTGGAGCAGAATTTTGTTTTTGTTTTTGTTTTTGTTTTGTTTTTTGTTTGTTTGTCTGTTTGTTTTTTACAGGAGCAGAGAACAGCCATGCTCTTTTCCAAAATATTGCATTGATTTTCTTCTCCTCTGAAGCCTATTTTTCTGGGCAATGATAATCTGCATTGCTTTCAGCACCACTGTATTCCATGCTCCCATTATTACACCCTTATGGTGTCTCCCCACCATGCAGCATCAAGTTTCTACAGGATTAGGCACATTATCTCCCACAGAGGCCATGGCAGTCTTATGTTACATATGTGTCAAGGGTCTAGGACCAGCTCATGTGTGCTCTTTGCTTGCTGTCTCAGTTTTTAGTTTTTAGACCTTCCATGGGTCTAGGTTGGTTGACACTGTTCGGCTCTCTATGGGGTTGCCATCACTTCTGTCCCTTCAGTTCTTCCCCTAACTCTTCCATAAGGATCCCAGACATGCAACCAATGCTAGGCTGTCTAATTCTATAATTTGTCTCAGTCAGCTGCTGGTAAAGCCTCTAAGAAGACAGCCCATGCTAGGCTCCTGTCTACAAGCACAAGATTGCATCAGTAATGGTGTCAGGGATTAGTGCCATCTCATGGGACAGATCCCAGATTGTGCCAGTTTCTGGTCAGCCATTCCTTTACTCTCTGCTCCATTTTTGTTCCTGGATTTCTGTTTCTCTTTGTTCCTGGATGTCCTGGATTTCTTACCCAGAAGATGTTCCAACTGGTAATAAGAACACATGCTCCACTCTGTTCACAGCAGCCTTATTTATAATAGCCAGAGCTGGAAAGAACACAGATGTCCCTCAACAAAGGAATGGATACAGAAAATGTGGTACATTTACACAATGAAGTACTACTCAGCTATTAAAAACAATGAATTTATGAAATTCTTAGACAAATGGATGGATCTGGGGATATCATCCTGAATGAAGTAACCCAATCACAAAAGAACTCACATGATCTGCACTCACTGATAAGTGGATATTAGAATATTTAGAATACCCAAGATACAGTTTGCAAAACACATGAAACTCAAGAAGAAGGAAGACTAAAGTGTGTATACTTCATACTATTTCATATGATAGCAAGATTTTGCTGACATGACCCTGATATAGCCGTCTCTTGTGAGGCTATGCCAGTGCTTGGCAAACACAGAAGTGGATTCTCACAGTCATCTATTGAATGGAATGCAGGGCCCCAATGTAGGAGCTAGAGAAAGTACACAAGAAGCTAAAGGAGTCTGTAACCCTATAGGAGAAACAGTAATATGAGCTAAACCAGAATCTCCTAGCTTGTGTCTCTAGCTGCATATGTAGCAGAAGATGGCCTAGTAGGAGGAGAGGCCCTTGGTTTTGCAAAGATTATATGCCCCAGTACAGGGGAATGCCAGGACCAGGAAGTGGGAGTGTTTGGGTTGGGGAGAAGGGCAGAGGGAGGGTATAGGGGACTTTAAGGATAGCATTTGAAATGTAAATGAAGAAAATATCTAATAAAAATTGTTTTAAAAAAGAAAACAAGAAATCATCTATTTGAAGAACAATGGTAATATTTAGAACTTAACATTTCAGTTGTCAGTTATTTTTGGGTGATTTTAAAATCCACTCCAAAGAGCTCTGACCATACTCTGATTACAACCTTGAAAGTATTGAAAATCTTTCAAGCACCAACTATTAAAAAGGCAAACTCCACCAATTCTTATACTTTTTCTAAATGCTTAGATTTTTATTTTTTCAAAAATGATTACTCATGCTAATGCCAAAAATTGGGCCAGCATAGGAACAGTTGAGTAGAACCATAACTGTTACTAATTCAAAAGGGAAAAGTTAAATGCTCACAATAAAATGTAGTACTTTGGCTAAAAGAAGAAAAAAAGAATCGACAAATGGGACCTCATAAAATTGCAAAGTTTCTGTAAGGCAAATGATACTGTCAATAAGACAAAAGGCAGCCAAATTATTGGAAAAATATCTTTACTAATCCTATATCTGATAGAGGGCTAATATCCAATATATACAAAGAACTCAAGAAGTTAGAGTCCAAAAAATCAAATAAGCCTATTAAAAATGGGGTATAGAACTAACCAAAGAATTCTCAACTGAGAAATACCGAATCACTGAGAAGCATCTAAATAAATGTTCAACTTTCTTAGTCATCAGGGAAATGCAAATCAAAACAACCTTGAGATTCCACCTCACACCACTCATAATGGCTAAGATCAAAAACTCGGGTGACAGCAGGTGCTGGCAAGGATGTGGAGAAAGAGTAACATTCTTCCATTGCTGGTGGGATTGCAAGCTGCTACAACCATTCTGGAAATCAGTCTGGCTGTTTCTCAGAAAATTGGACATAGTACTAGCTGAGGATAGAGCCAAACCACTTTGGGCATATACCCAGAAGATGCTTGCTCCTACATATAACAAGGACACATGCTCCACTCTGTTCCTAGCAGCCTTATTTATAATAGCCAGAAACTGGAAAGAACACAGATGTCCCTCAACAAAGGAATGGACACAGAAAATGTGGTACATTTACACAATGGAGTACACAGCTTTCAAAAACAATGAATTTATGAAATTCTTAGGCAAATGGATGGATCTGTAGGATATCATCCTGAGTGAGATAACCCAGTCATGAAAGAACACACATGTTATGCAATCACTGATAAGTGGATTTTAGCCTAGAAGCTTAGAATACTCAAGGTACAATTTGCAAAACAGACGAAACTCAAGAAGAAGGAAGACCAAAATGTGGATACTTTGGTCCTTCTTAGAAGTGGGAACAAAATATCAATGAAAAGAGTTACAGAGATAAAGCATGGAGTAGAGACTGAAGGAATGACCATCCAGGGACTGCCCCATCTGGAGATCCATCCCGTAAACAGCCACCAAAAACAGACACTATTGTGGATGTCAAGAAGAACTTGCTGAAAGGAGCCTGATATAGCTGTCTCCTGAGAGGTTCTGCCAGAGCCTGATGGATACAGAAGTGAATGCTCACAGACATCCATTGGACAGAGCACTGGTTCCCCATTGAAGGAGTTAGAGAAAGTACCAAGGAGCTGAATGGGTTTGCAGCCCCATAGGAGGAACAACAATATGAACTAACCAGTACTCCCAGAGCTCCTTGGGATCAAACCACCAACCAAAGAAAACACATGGTGGAACTCATAGCTCTAACTACATATGTAACAGAAGATGGCCTAATTGGTCATCAATGGGAGGAGAGGCCCTTGCCTCTGTGAAGGTTATATCCCCCAGTATAGGGAATGCCAGGGCCAGGAAGCAGGAGTGGGTAGGTTTGTGAGCAGGGGGAATGGAGAGGGGGAGGGGGTTTTGGATGGGAAACTAGGAAAGGGGATAACATTTGAAATGTAAATAAAGAAAATATCTAATAAAAATAATATGCATCAGATATTATAGGGAAAGACCCTCTAAAGATCTTGGCTACAGATGAGAAAGAAAAATTCAACCAAACTTAACAGCTAACATAAGTTGTTGGTCCCTCCACATGAGAACAGCCCTGACACTTGCTTAGACTTAATAATGTCTCTAGCCAAACCTTCAGCTAAAATTAGCAAATATATTTTGTTGGTTATTGAATCCTTAAAATTCATCATGTCATCCTTCACATGGCATGAATAATGATTTATTATAATTGTATTGATCAAACTAACTCATAAAAAAGACAGTTGTTTATCACCTGCCCAAACAAGGCACTAAAATTCATCCTTATCTGTGCACCTTGCATAATCCATACAAATATCTTAATAGAACTAAAAATTTGGTTGTAAAACTCATATATTAGAGAATGAAATGCCAAGTCAGCTCTGGCAAGATTCATCCTCAAGGATGCTGAAATGACCTACTTCTCCAACTCCCTGCCTCACCTAATACTGTTTCCAGAGGCTCCCAGAACAGCTTCAGAAATAGCTGCTGATTCCCAATTATGTTAGTTTATCCAGTCTTTCAGACAGATCCAGTCAGAATTTTAGTTAAGCTTGGATCTTTCTAAGCATAGAGAGAAAGGATAAAAAAAAATGCTAAAACTACCATTCTAATGCTCAACAAATTTTTCTAATTTTCGTACCCCTCCCCACCCCTTAAGAAATTTCATACCTCAATTCAGCAGGAAGAAGCTTTGGAGAGTCATCGTCCCAATTCCTTGGGTTTTGGTGTCTAGTTATAGTTATTTTATAAATTATAGAAAGATTGTCATTTTAAGAAATAATTGGGAAATGGTCATAACTTTGGACAGGTGTTTTCAAGATTATCCCAGTAGTAAACAGCTAAGAGTAATCAATGTTTAACAACTCAGATATCCTACATATAGATAGTTGGTCTTCAAAAGCATTAGAGATTCACAGAATATGTCATTTCAAATCATTTTGTTATTAACAGATCTTTTGACTATGAAACATATCTGCTCCTGAATGCACACCCATCCCAGTTAAGAGAAGAAATTGAGTATCATTACCTACATATGGAGTTGCTCCAATTGTGCCAAGCTAGTCACTGGGTAAGAAATACCTTAGTTTCATCTGCAGAGAAATTATGTCCAAAAAAAGGACAAACGGGTGTAGGAGAGTTGACTACTAAGCTCTGCCAATACAGGATATGTTAGTTCTCCATAATTCCTGCTTCACTTAAGGTCTATCATATAGTTCTGGACCAGAAGGCTGAAGACAGATGTTCCAACAGTATAAGGAATATTAGGGACTGTCCAGGCAGTCAGCCATCTCTACAAATTGCATAAGATTTGGAAGCTATGTCATGGTGCTTACTACACATTCACATAATATTTAATTCTGTCTCAGATATCTGATAGGGTTGAAAACTAGTTATAGTCTCATAACTGAACTTAACGTATTTAGAATTAAAGAAAATGCTCTAGATTTAAAAGGATTATTTTCAGATGATATTTCAAGTTATAATCAAACCTACTTTAAGTACAGAATTGTAAATTCTTTAAGTTAGAATAGATGATAGAATAGTTTATCTAAATTGTCAAATATAATGGACTGGATGGTATTGATGTGTATTATATGTTACAATTTACATAATTGCTATAATTATGTTCCATGCATATCTAAGAGAAAAAGCTTTTTTAATTGGACAAAAGTGGAAAATATATCTGCTTATATTATGAATGCTAATTATTTTCCTCAAAAACTGCTTACCCAAGAATATCTTCATGAACCTTCTGGAAACTTGCCCCAAGTTGGTTCTAAGTGGTAAATAAAGATGCCAACAGCCAATAGTTGGTGAGGACAGACAGGCAGAATTAAGATTTCCCAGGCTTGTGACTGGGAAGAGAGAGGAGAGATCTCCCATGCCTGAGATAAGTCTGGGAAAGAGAGACATAGCTGTCATGTGAAGGAACTGGGAAGGCACAATACAGAAGTCTGCCCAACTGGGTCTAGAGCAGTTGAGATAGAACACATTATTTAGTAAGTAGTAACTCAGAAATATTGGTGAGATAGGTAGATTCTAGTAACAGTAGAGGTTAGGTAGTGGCCAAGCTATTGTGCTGTTTAAAGCATATTAAAATAGAAAGACTGTGAGTGTGTCTTTCATTCAAAAACATAAATTACTGAGGCAGATAATGAACCCACTGTTGGAATTTGTTAATATTGTACAGTCATTTTCATTGAATTCTAGGAAATCTTTAATTTCTTTATTTACTTCTGCTTTGACCTAGGAGTCATTCAGTGGAGAACTGTGGCAATAAATTGTTAATCTGCACTGAACTCCAGGCAGGTGTGCACATGGCTCTGCACCCATCGAAGAGCTCTGGATTCATGAATGAGAGACACGTACATACAATGATAATTTTAATATCTCCTACTTGTTCAACAACTGGGCTTCTCCCTAATTCCACATGACTAACACACTTTAGCCTCCTATATTCCTAAGGTAACACCTTTTAAAATCTATATTTCATCTCTGCTACCCAAGACCTAATGAGGGGAGTGGGCCCTGGGGCCACTTTTCTGGGTTTTTACATGTCAGAAGGCTCTCAAGTCTGTTCTCTCTGCTTCCCAATCATGGCATGGTTAGTCCTATGCTCCTCTCATGGTGGACGCACTCCTCCATCTGTGTTTTTTGCCTGGGAATTCTAAAAGTCCCTCTTCTTCCCCCCTGCCCAACCATTGACTGCTACTTTTTATTGATCAATCAAAACTAATTGGGGACAGGGACCCTCAGTTTCCAGACACATATATTCCCGTGTGATACTGGGACCCAAATTAAGACAAAACATTAGAACCAATCCCTAATAAAGATTGTTCAGTTTCTATGAGTTTGTAAACTTTCTATTGTTTCAGTGGTTGTTAAAATCCAGCTTTAATCCATGGTGGATAGGATTAGAGAGTGGGAGAGCATTGTTTCAATTTTATTGTATCAATTGAGACTTTCTTTGTTACTGAGTTTGTGGATAGTTTTGCAGAATGTTCCTTGAGGTGCTGAGAAGGATGTATGGGTTTTTTTTTTTTTTGTTTTTTGTTTTTTTGGGTGTGTGTGTGTGTGTTTAGGTAAAATGTTCTTTAGATATCTGTTAAGTCTGTTTGTGTAGCTCCAGTATTTACCTCTTCATTTTTTGTCTGCATTACCAGTCCATTGGTGAGAGTGGGATATTGAAGTTTCCTACTATCAATGCGTGATTTAAGCTTTAGGCATGTTTCTTTTACAAACATGTGTTTACGGTATATATGCTAAGAATTGAATTATTGTCTTGGTCGATTTTTTTTCTTTGATGAGTATGAAATGCCCTTCCTAGTCTCTTTTGATTAATTTTGGTTTAAAGTCTGTTTTATTAGATATTAGAATGTCCAACCCGTTTACTTCTTAGGTCCATTCCTTGGAAGATCTTGTTCCAATCTTTTACTCTGGAGTAATATGTATCTTTGATGTTGGAGAGTATTTCTTGTATACAGCAGAGGAATGAATCTTGGTTTTCCATCTGCTCTCTTAGTCTGTATCATTTTTATTGGGGAATTAATCCCATTAATGTTAATAGCTATCAGTGACCAATGATTGCTTATTCCTGTTATTTTGTAGTTGCTGCTGCTGCTGCTGGTGGTGGTTCTGTAGATATTGGTGGTGGTAGTGATGTATGAGTATGTTTCCCTTCTTTTGGGTACGATATTATTTCCTGTGTTTTATGCCTATACTTAATCTCTTCAGGTGGGAGGTTACTTTGTAGTATCGTCTATAAAGATAGATTTATAGATAGATAATGTTTGAGTTTGATTTGTCATGTAATATCTTATTCCCCACCAATGATGATTAAAGGTTTTTGTGGGAATAATAAGTCTGCGCTGGAATCTTTGAACTCTTAGAGATTGCAAGACATCTATACAAACCCTTTTGGCTTTTAGGTTCTCCATTGATAAGTTGGGTAATATTCTGATATGTCTGCATTTATATGTTACTTGGTCTTTTCCAATTGCAGATTTTAATATACTTTCTTAGTTCTATGTGGTCAGAGTTTTGAATGTGTGGCAAAGGAACTTTCTCTTTCTTGTCTAATATATTTGGTGTTATATATGCTTCTTGTACCTTGGTAGGCATCTCCTTCTTTAGCTTAGAAACTTTTTCTTCTATGATCCTGTTGAAAATGTTTTCTGGTGATTTGAGCTGGAATCTTCTTATTCTATTTCTACCATGTCTAGCTTTGGACTTTCATGTTGCCCCACATATCCTGAATATTTTGTGTCCAGAATATTTTACATTTAACAATTTCTTTGACTAATGCATATACTTTTTCTATTATGTCTTCAACACCTGAGACTCTCTATTCTATCTGATATTCTGGTGGTTATGCTTGTTTCTATAGTTTCTGTCTGCTTACCTAGATTTTCCATATCCCAGAATCCCTCAGTTTGTGGGGTTTTATTGTTGTTGTTGTTGTTGTTGTTCATTTGTATATTTGTTTGTTTTGCTTTTATTTCCATTTTTCAGATCTTGAACGGTTTAATTCATTTTTTTCAAATAGTCCCATCTCTCCCCGAGCTTTTCTTTAAGTGATTTATTCATTATTTTCTGATTTTTATTTGTCTTTTCCTCAAATTTTAAAAATGATTCATTTATTTCCTCTTTAATGACTTCTATCATATTCATAAAGTTGCTTTTAAAGTTTTTGTTGTTTTGCTTTGTTTTGTTTTGTATTTTTGTTGTTGTTTTGTTTTGGGGGTGGAGGAGAGTTGTTTTATTTTTTGTGCTTCCCCTGTGTTGGAGTTATCGGGACTTTCTGTAATAGGAGATGGTAATATATATTTTATGGCTCTTTTTAATTGTGTTCTTATGCTAGTATCTAGGCAACTGTCTTTGAGATTTGGCATAACTATATGTCTCAGTGCTCATTTCTGATTTGTCTTTGTTGGATACATAAATGTTTTCTTTCTTGGTTTCAGTTTCCACTTTGTTCTTCTAGTCTGTTTGGCCTGGAGTTCTGGCAGGCAGTGTGGCCTCTGTTGTAGCAATTTGTTTTCACCCAATTTGGGGGCTGAACTTCTAACGGCTAGTATGGCCTTTGAGGCTAATGTGTTTTTTGATGAAGCAATCCTGTCACTTTTGACAAGAGAAAAATCCAGATGACATTAGACTAAGTGCCAAAGCCAGGTACAAATAGAGAGACACTTCACATCTTAATTTCATGTAGGACCTACTAGAGCTCAGAATAGAGTAAAGGCTATGAAAGAATAAGGGATCAGTAATAAAGAGAATGCAGAGACATTGGTCAAAATGTACAAAGTTGTAAGTAGAAAGAATATTTCTTGAGATTGGTCTCAAAAAACAATTTGGAGAGTGAAGAAAATGCTATTGTATATTTTAATTATCACAAATAAACCATTCAATGAATTTATAGAATTGTAATTGACTTATAAAAAATAATATTACTGAATAGAATTATGCATGAATTTATAGGATTGTAATTGACTATAAAAAATAATATTACTGAATAGAATTATGAACAGATCTTGGTGTGACACTCTCCTATTTTCAGCACTGAGGAGACAGAATCTGGCAGATGGATCTTTGAGTTTGAGATCATCTTAGTCTACATAGTAGATTATAGGGCAGCCAATGAGACCTTGTTTTAAATAAAAAATTTCTACTAAAACAAACATTAGTTTTTATTATGAAAGTTATAAAAGTTCTATAAATAGAAATTGGAAGTACCTTAGCATAAGAAAAATATACATGTTAATTAAAATTACGACTCAACTTAATAAATAAAATGCTAAAATAATTTTATTTTCTTCTGATATGTACAGTGGAGTTAATTTTTTTTACTAATATAGGCCTCACAAATTAAAAGTTAAAAAATCATATCAAAACATATAACAAATATATAGAAAACTCTAGAAATAATCTAGAGGTGTGTCAATCCTTTTCATGCAAATATTAGAACACAATACAGAAATTATACCTTAAAATGAAGTAGGTGCTTTAAAGGTAATTTTAAACTAAAATACCATATGAAAAACATACAGGAGCTAAAAATATTTATTCATATTTGTACTACTTATAAAACATTTAAATGTACATAGAATCCTACAGAAAAATGTGCAAGCTACATCTTACATAAATTATTTGAGAGATGAAACTAAAATAATAGTTTAGTTTTTAGATCCTGATATGTTATATATTTTAGAGTCTCTTAGTAATTAAAATATGAGTAAGTATATGTATTTTATATGTATTTAAATAAACTGTATTTAAATCAAAAGTAAAAAAATCAAAGGAATCTAGTTTTTGGAATGAACTAAAGCAGTAACTAAATTAAGGATAGGAATCCAGCTTCTGGAGAAACAAGAGATCTCTAATCTTATGGGTATTTACCTTGAAAACAGGCTCAATCTTGCCTGTACCAACTCTGCTGACAGATCTCTTTTTTTGCTTGCTAAGTTTTAAAGCGAATAAAAATTGTTGATCTCTTAGAAGACTCTAAGTCTTAAGATCAATTTCTTCATATGGTGTTTTCAAAGATTTGTAACATCTACTTTCAACATGTGGAGCAGTTATATTCCATTGTAGAAATATTTCTCTCCAACCCCAAAGTAGAGTACAAGGAGAAGCATTCTATTTCAGAAATGAGATTTTCAAGTACAAGTTTAATTTAATTCATCAGTATTTTCCTGGAACCTAGCACTTCAGGCTACTGAAGTAAACAAACCTAATGTGTGGTTGGTACTCGGCATCCAGCCCCTTGCAAGAAATATGTGTGTTATCGAAGGAGACTGGAAATCTCTAAAAATCAATCTTCCTCTATTGTCACCTCATGAATGCTCACTAAACACAAAGCCTAGTTCATCTATTTTATGAGAGAAGTTGATTATTTTTACAATTATGAAATAGGATTTAAAGTAAAAAGAATGTTCAACAAAAAGACTGTCGTGTGTGAAGTTGAATGAATCAGGCTGATTTTCCATAGAATCAATTCTGTTTTTCTTTTTAGTATTATTTGAATTTAACATTTTGTTTTGAAAATACATTAAAAACTTTAATACTGTAGTTACATTTGAAACATCTAAAAACTAAATCATTTACTTTCCTACTCCAGTGGAATAATGAGTGACTCTAGTGTCATATTCTAACAGTAATTATATAGAAATTTACTTGACAAAAATGGACTAAAACCTTTTGTTTTAGTTTTTTTGCTTTTTTATTTCAGTGAGTTTTTATTATAGTTTTTGGTTATACTTAGGTAATTTTACTTGTTCTATTTATTTCAATTTTCTCTCTATGGTAAAATTTCTATAGCTCTTCTTTCAAACTAAAACAATGATTATCTCAAAGCTTTAAGCAGTTATATCCAATAATTTTGCAATTTTCTACAGAAGGAAAATGTCTCTTTTGATAAATTGCCTATTTTTAAATCTTTGTTCTCATGCCTTTAAGAATAAATAACTTCCATTCTTTTTTTGTAAAAATATTTTATTAAAAGTATAGTGACTTCTAATATTTTAAATACTTTTTAATTATTTAAGAAACTTACTCTGTACTCTGATCATAATCATTCCCTTCCCCCATATCCTCTCAGATCCAGCTTCCCATTCAATACCTATATTATTTTGTCTCTTCCTTTTTAAGAATTGACACAGTCTCAATAATGATCCTATACCTCTTAGGTGTGTGACCATCCACCATGGCATGTTACAACCACCAGGAGGTACACTTCATTCTATCTTCTAGTTACCTAAGCTCTTCAAATAAAGGTGGAAATAAAGGCTCCTTGTCCCTCCATGCTGAGATTTTGTATGGCTTGAGCTTGCTCAGTTATTGCACATCAGCCATTATGTTAACAACTACGTTATTAAGCACTTACTTATTATTTGATTACAGCACTTTAGCCGGAGAAGCAGATAGGCTAATTAAATTTCTAGCTCTCCTTCTATTCTTTCAAACCTAAATCCCCAGCTCTTCCATAGAACAACACCCCAGCAGCCTCCCTTGGCCATCTCTAGTGGATCCCACAAATCCTACGTACTAAATACCCTTCCCCAGCTTATTGGTTTATCCCAGACCCCAAATCCAGCAGGCAGTCCCTGCCAATTCGATGGACACTCAGACCAGGAAAGCAGGTAGGCTGCCTGTAGATCTTCATCTTTCCATCTGTAACTCCAAAGCCAATCCCCCAGTCTCATTTCCAGTTCACAGGGAACAGAGGTTCTTGGTCTCACAGACAAGTGTTAAGAACACAGGGTTTTCTCTTCAAACAAAGAGGTGTATAATCTATTTTTCATTCAAAGGCTGGGGATGCATGTGCTTAATAGCTGTCTCTAAGGCCAGGTCATACATGGCGCCCCTAGACTCAAATGTTTATCTTAGTTATCCTCCTGAGACCCTTATCTTAAGCGCTATCTATCAGTCCATGGAACCTTTATTCACTTGTACTTTCCAAATGGGAGTGTAGGCAGTTAACAACCTGATGAACTTTATTATCTGTATGATCTAGATCATGCCAGATCCTTCATCAGACCCATAATTTGTCATATACATTCAATCTATGCAACTCATCTTTTTGGAAGAAGCCACAAGTACTTCCCAGTGTGTTTTGATGTAGTCATGTCTCAGGCTTGGTTGTGCACAGGGGTTTGCGTTATTTGTCAGAAAAGTTTCCCAAAGCTATGGTGTTCTTAAATATGCCAAAAATAAACTGTCTACTGCCGGACTTTCAAAGTTTGAAACACCATATCCTGAGTCTTATTTAACTAGGCTTCCTTCTTAGCTCTGGTGCACCAACACTCTGCTGGCCTTAGTATTTGCAGACACCCTATCCCAAGTCTGTTGCAGAATATTTTTCCACATTGTGAACCCTGAGATTGTGAACTAGAAACTGTGAACTTTTCTTGATGTAGTGTGACTCAGCCCTGGCACACACTTTTCACTAAAAGCTTCCTGTAAAGGGTATTAAATAAACTCAACTATCAGTCAAGAGGCAGAGCAAGCAATCAGTGGACAGGGAATGAACAAAGAAAACCCAGGAAAGGGTTTGGAGGGTCTTTAAGGATAATGGCAAATTGGAGATGCAGAGTGGAGAAAGAGAAGGAGCTTTTTTCTCCTGGGATGTCAGTGGAATAGGAAGGTCAACTGTGTGCTTTCTCTCCATCTCTGAGCTAGCAGATTTTCACCCCAACATCTCTCTCCTGAGTCATCATTGGCAAAAATCAAATGCCTGGTATCCGTTTTTAAAATAATACAAGTCTGCAAAAAAAAAAAAATGCCTTCTTCAGCATCCCTTCTCTCTCACAAACACCCATCCTCAATGGATCTCACAATCTTTCCTTCCAAATTTCCTTCCCTCAACTGCTTCCATTGTCCCAGGCCCCCAACTCCAACAAGGCATTCACTTCAGAACCCACAGGCCACTCTACCACCAGGTAGCCTCCATACTCTTCTATGAACCATATAGGAAAGAGAAATCAAGGAACAAAACACGTACCTAATAAAGACAAGAACAGATATTATCACCTGGAATTATAACCTTCTGCATAGATGCCAGCAAAAGCATGATCAATAATAGCAAGGACAATATGTCTTCACAAGAGTCAAGAAATGCAACCACAGCAGGCCCTGAGTAATGTACTACCACTGAAGTACAAGAGAAACATCTTAAAATAACTTTTATGACTATTCTAGTGGTACTTGAAGTGAATAAATTGTTTAAAGAAATCTATGAAAAACAAAGTGTCTTAGGATTTTATTGCTATCATGAAATACCATGACCAAAAAGCAAGCTGGGGAGGAAATAGTTTATTCAGTTTACATGTTCAGATCACAATCAATCATTAAAAAAAGTCAGAACAGGATTTCAAGCAGGGCAAGAACCTAGAGTCAGGAACTAATGCAAAGAACATGAAATGAACCCTAGTGGCTTGCTTCCCTGGGTTGCTCAGCCTCCCTTCTTATAGAACCCAGGACAATTATCCCAGCGATGGCACCATCCACCATGGGCTGGTCCTCCCTCATTGATCACTAATTGAGACAATGCCTTACAGATGGATCTCATGGCAGTGTTTCCTGAACTGAAGCTCCTATCTCTGGGATGACTCTAGCCTGAGTCAAGTTGATACATAAAACCAGGCAGTACACAAATAAACAGATAAAGGAAATGAATAAAACTTGTCAAGACCTGATAGTGGAAACAGAATCAATAACTGAGGGAAAGCTGAAAAAAAAATATTAGAACCCCAAACAGGAAACTCAGAGTCAAGCCTTATCAACAGAGTACAAGAGAAGCTTTAAGTCATAACAGAAGAATGAGATATATCAGTCAAAAAAAATAAGCCTTAAAAAGTTCTGGCACAAAGCATCCAGGATGTTTGGAACACTATGAAAAGACCAAATATAAAAGTAATAGGATTAGAGGTAGTGAATAATTGCAGGTGTCTCTAAATGTAAAATGTAGGTGAGAGAAATTAGTTTATATATATCTGAATATTAAATTTTGAACAAGGATAAAATTAATGGACGTGTCAAATTGGATAAGGAAAAGCACACAGAGGTACAACACTACACAAAGCACTGTAGACAATGAAGAAAAATTGGGAGTAGAAGAGGTGGTTTACCCAAGTTTAGAACACAAACCACTTGGTTGTTCAGTGCCCAAAGCCAGCCCTGAAAACAGACATATAAATAACATTATACTGACTGAACAAATTATTTTCAGGAATGTACATGTACATTATATGCATGCAAAGATTAGTGGAAAAGGGATCTATAAATCTGAAGCAGCATAGAGAAAGAGATTTGGAAGAGTTTGAATGGAGGAAAGGGGAAAAATGTAATTACACTTAATCTCAAAAAATTTTGCAAAAATAAAAGTAAACTCATGTAATATATAGCCTAGCAGTTAGTCTTATGGGTATTTGTCCTCAAGAAATTTAGTGTTACCAATAAAACTGCACTCTGACATGCATCTTTTATCCATAATAACGAAAGTATACAAACAACACTTGAAAGAGTACAATAACATGTGGCTCTCTAAATGGTTGACCATTTAGAGACTCTCCCATCATGAATGCTATCTAGAAACAAACTACTGACTACACAGCCAGTAGAACAGATTTCTCAGAGATGAAATCGAGTTAAGCAAACAACAACAACAACAACAAAGAATTAAGAAAGACTATATGGAACCAGGTATGATGGTACATGTCCTTTGTGTTGTTGTTTGTTGTTGTTGTTGTTCCCAGTGACTCCCCACCTCCTTTCTCCACAAATGCACTACCCTCTCTAATCTTCCCACAAGAAAAGAACAGGCCTACCAAGGACATCAACTGAACAGTATACAAGACACAATAAAACCAAGCAAAAACCCTCACATTAAAACTGAGCAAAGGAACATAATAGAAGGGAAAGAGTCCCAACACCAGGCAAAAGAACCAGAGGTATTTCTACTCCTACTGTCAAAAGATCTTCTCAAACATCAAGCCACAAACTATAACATATAAGCAGAGGATGTAGAACAGACCCATACAGGCTCTGTAATTACCGATTCAATCTCTCTGATACACTGAAATCCCTACCTAGTTGATTCTATTGTGCTCTCTTAGTATTTCTGGCTCCCACAATTACTCCCCCTTTCTTTTTGGGGGGGTTCTGAGTTCTGAAGAAAGGAACACAATGGAGAACTCCAACTTTAACACTTTGCTTAATGTTTGGTTGTTGGTCAAGGAATGTATCTGCTCCACCCACTACTAAAGGCCTCTCTGATGATGACTCGAATATATATCCAACTACAAGTACATAAGTATGTTGTATTAAATATTAATTAATAAATCCAGTCAAGGGTTACTACTTGGCTCAATCAATGGTTTATGATCCCAAATGAAAAAAAACACACTCAGCCTTCATGTTTTAATATGCATTTAAGAGCATAATAGCTGGGAAGCTGCCTATCTTCCATGCTGCTAGTTTCTACCTCTCACTGATGAGTCACTACTTATTAAATTCTATGTTCTAACTTGGCTGCTTTAGACCCAGTTGGATAGCCCTCTGGGCCGAGCTCTTCTAGCTCCTTCACATATCAGCCATGCCTCTCTGTCCTGAACCCTTCTCAGGCATGGTCTCTCTCAACTCCACCATACTCTCCCTGCATAATGAGTCTATTCCTGTCTTCTCTGTCTCAAGGTTAGGAAATCCCCAAATCCTGCCCCTATCTGTCCTTCCCAGCTATTACCTGCTGGCATGTTTATTTACCAATCAGAACTAACTGGGGGCTCCCCAGAATCTATATGCAGACCCTCCTGTACAAACAGGTTTTTGGGAAACATAATTAGCATTCATAATTCAAGAAGTCACATGAATATAGCAGAACATCATTAGAAATCTTTTTTTTTCTGGCATTGGTTAGTATATGCCTTTAAAGGCAGTACCAGGATAGCCATGTCAATCTAGAGAGACTTTGTCTCAATGAGAGAGAGAGAGAGAGAGAGAGAGAGAGCATGAAAATAAAGTGGATACTTCCTCTTTTTAACAAGATGTATCCTCAGGGCCAACCAACTAGTGACTGGCCCAGCTTAAGAACCATGCCAGGAGAGGGAGTCCTCCCCTGATACCATTAATGATAATCTGCTAAACTTGCAGACAGAACTCTAGCATAACTTTCATCTGAGAGGTTTCTCCTGTAACTGATGGAAACAAATGCAGACACTCATAGCCAAACGTTAGGCAGAGGCTTGAGGAATCCTGTGGAAGAAGGGGTAGAAGGATTGAAGGAGAAAGGGGCGGGAGGGGGTCAAGGATACAATAGGAAAACTTACAGAATCAACTGACCTGGGCCCATAGGTGCTCACAGAGGCTGAACTGCCAAGCAGAACATGAATTGGATGGACCCAGGTCCTGTGCACATATGTAACATATGTTCTGCTGGGTCTTCATGTAGGACTCCTAAAGTGGAAATAGCAGCTGTATCTCACTGCATTAGACTCCTTGCCCTTTATTTGGATGCCTAGACTAGCCTCAGTATAAGACCTAATCTTACTGCAACTTGATATGTCAAGGCTGGTTGATATAAATTGAAACCCTTTAAATATCTGAGCAGAAGGGTAGCAAGATGGAGGAGGTGAGAAAGGAGAGAGGGAAGGACAGTGATCAGGATGTAAAGTAAATAAGTAACTTAATTAAAAAAACGTTAAAAGATGAGCTGTAAACAATTCTACAGGGCATTTTTAAAATTAGTGATTGACAGAAGCCTGCCCAGTTCCATTGTGGGTGGTATCATCCCTGGTCCTGAGTTCTATAAAAAAGAAGGATGAGGAAGACTTGGAGAGCAAGTAAGTAATAAGCATCACCCCTGAATGTCCTTAGCATCTCCTCCTTCCTCCAGGTTTTGCCCTGTTTGATATTCTGCTTTGACTTCCTACAATGATGAACACTGCTGTGTATGTGTAAAGAAAACAAACCATTTATTCCACCTCCTCCAAAACAATGTATTCTTTAAAGCTTATAATAAAATATATTTTATATATACACATATATTCCTATCTATCTATCTATCTATCTATCTATCTATCTATCTATCTATCTATCTATCTATTGGAAACCAAAGGTATGCAATGTAGTGAGATACAGCTCTGGATTCCACTTTATGAGTCCTACATGAAGATCCTGTTGCACAAATGTTACATATGTACAGAGGGCATATGTCCATCCTATTCATGCTATGGTTGGCAGTTTATAGATAGATAGATAGATAGATAGATAGATAGATAGATAGATAGATAGACAGACAGATAAACAGATAAGATACATATACATATAAATTTTAACTATACATGCACACGAACATACGTATACACACACACACACACACACACACACACACACACACAACTGCCTTAGAGAGTGCCCTAAGTCAAGCTTATTTAGTCATGGAAACTCTTTTTACTTCCAATTAGAACCTCTGCCTAGTAAAACATAAGGCTTCCAGTGTCATACTTATTGCAGCAGTTTTTAAATTAAAACTGTGATTTCTAACTTAGACTGCATCGTGACAATTTCTCTTTATCCTAAGAGACTGGAGTAAATTGTTATGGGACAGAACATTAAAATTTTATGTGTACTGTTGTAAGAAAATTTTTGTAGGCTCCTCTGTTTCTTTTAAGCTAATTAGGGAAAAATAAACTTACCTGTAATAGTTAAATAGGTTTTCGTTTACATTTATTTAGCAGTCTTACAAAAATAAGAACACTTTGGTTTAATAAATAGGTGTAAGTAACTTTATCTTCTTTTCGTTTCTTTCTTTCTTTTTTTTTTTTTTTTGGTTAGGCAATTTTTCTTTCTTTCCTCATGAACATAAACCACTAATATTCTCTTTAAAAATTTATAATGAACCACCATAATCACTCATATGGATCTAATATAATTTTATTAGATATTTGCTTCATGAACATTTCAAATGCTATTCTCTTTCCTGGTTTCCACTGTGAACGCCACCTATACCCTCCTCTAGCACTGCTCCCCAAACTACCCAATCCTGCTTCCTGGCCCTGACATTCCCCTGAACTTGGGCATATATAATCTTTGCAAGACCAAGGGCCTTTCCTCCCATTGATGGCCAACTAGGCCATCCTCTATTACATATGCAACTAGAGACACAGCTCTGGGTGGTACTGGTTAGTTCATATTGTTGTTCCTCCTATAGGGTTGCAGACACCTTTAGCTCCTTGGGTACTTAGCTCCTTCACTGGGGGCCCTGTGTTCCATCCAGTAGATGACTGTGAGCATCCACTTCTGTATTTGCCAGGCACTGGCAAAGCCTCACAAGAGATAGCTATATCAGGGTCCTGTCAGCAATATCTTACTTGTATATGCAATAGTGTCTGGGTTTGGTGGTTGTTTATGGGATGGATCCCCAGGTGAGGCAGAATCTGGATGGTCCTTCCTTCCATTTCAGCTATGAACTTTGTCTCTGTTACTCCTTCCATGGGAATTTTGTTCCCCATTCTAAGAAGGAATGGAATATCCACACTTTGTTCTTCCTTCTTCTTGAGTTTCATGTGTTTTGCAAATTGTATCTTGGGTATTCAAAGTTTCTGGGCTAATATCCACTTATCAGTGAATGCATATTATGTGTGTTCTATGGTGATTGGTATACATCACTCAGGATGATATCTGCCAGATCCATCCATTTGCCTAAGAATTTCATAAACTCATTGTTTTTAATAGCTGTGGTACATTGTGTAAATGTACCACATTTTCTGTATCCATTATTCTGTTGAGAGATATCTGAGTTCTTTCCAGCTTCTGGCTGTTATAAATAAGGCTGCTATGAACATAGTGAGTATGTATCCTTATTACAAGTTGGAACTTCTTCTGGGTATATTCCCAGGAGAGGTATTGCTGGACCTTTGAGTAGTACTATGTCTAATTTTCTGAGGAACTGCCAGACTGATTTCCAGAGTAGTTGTACCAGCTGGCAATCCCACCAGCAATGGAGGAGTGTACCTCTTTCTCCACTACCTCTGCAGAATCTGCTGTCACCTGAGTTTTTGATCTTAGCCATTCTGACTGGTGTGAGGTGGAATCTCAGGGTTGTTTTGATTTGCATTTCCCTGATGATTAAGGGTGTTGAGTATTTTTTCAGGTGCTTCTCAGTCATTCGGCATTCCTCAGTTGAGAATTTTTTGTTTAGCTCTGTACCCCATTTTTTAATAGTGTTATTTGATTTTCTGGAGTCCAGCTTCTTGAGTTTTTTGCATATATTGGATATTAGTCCCCTATTTGATTTAGGATTGGTAAAAATTCTTTCACAATCTGTTGGTGGCCTTTCTGTCTTATTGACAATGTCATTTGCCTTACAGAACCTTTGCAATTTTTATGAGGTCCTATTTGTTGATACTTACTCTTACAGAATATGCCATTGCTGTTCTGTTCAGGAATTTTTCCCCTGTGCCCATATCTTTGAGGCTTTCCCCCCCTTTCTCATCTATAAGTTTCAGTGTTTTTGGTTTTATGTGGAGTTCCTTGATCCACTTACACTTGTGCTTTATACAAGGAGATAAGAATGGATCAATTCACATTCTTTTACATGATAACCGCCAGTTAAGCCAACCCCATTTGTTGAAAATGCTGTCTTTTTTCCACTGAATGGTTTTAGCTCCTTTGTCAAAGATCAAGCGACCATAGGTCTGTGAGTTCATTTCTGGGTCTTCAATTCTAATCCATTAATATACCCATCTGTCACTGTATCAGTACAGTTTTTATCACAATTGCTCAGGAGTACAGCTTGAGGTCAGGCATGGTGATTCCTCCAGAGGTTCTTTTATTGTTGAGGACCCTTTTTGCTATCTTGTTTTTTGTTGTTGTTGTTTTGGTTTTTTTTGTTGTTGTTGTTATTCCATATGAATTTGCAAACTGCCCTTCCTAACTTGGTGAAGAATTTAGTTGGTATTTTGATGGGAATTGCATTGAATCTGTAGATTGCTTTCGTCAAGATAAGAATTTTTACTATATTAATTCTGCCAATCCATGAGTATGGGAGATCTTCCATCCTCTGAGATTTTCTTTGATTTCTTTCTTCAGAGACTTGAAGTTCTTAAGATACAGATCGTTCACTTTCTTAGGTAGAATGACACCAAGGTAATTTATATTACTTGTGACTATGGTGAATGGTGTTGTTTCCCTAATTTCTTTCTCAGCCTGTTTATCCTTTGTGTAGAGAAAAGCTACTGATTTGTTTGAGTTAATTTTATATCCAGCTACTGCACTGAAACTGATTATCAGGTTTAGGAGTTATCTTGTGGAATTTTTAGGGTCATTTATATGTAATAGCATATCATCTGCAAATAGTGATATTTTGACTTCTTCCTTTCCAATTTGTATCCCCTTGATCTCCTTTTGTTGACTAATTGCTCTTGTTAGGACTTCAAGTGTTATATTGAATAGGTAGGGTAAATGTGGGCAGCCTTGTCTAATCCCTCATTTTAGTGGGATTGCTTCAAGTTTTCTCCATTTAGTTTGATGTTGGCTACTAGTTTGATGTATATTGCTTTTATTATCTTTAGGTATGGACCTTGAATTTCTGATCTTTCCAAGACTTTTATCATGAATAGGTGTTGGATTTTGTCAAATGCTTTCTCAGCATCTAAAGAGATCATGGGGTTTTTGTTTTTGACTTTGTTTATAATATGAATTATGTTGATGGAGTTCCATATATTAAATCATCCCTGCATCCCTGGGATGAAGCCTACTTGGTTATGATGGATGATCATTTTGATGTGTTCTTGGACTCAGTTTGGGAGAATTTTATTTAGTATTTTTGCATCAATATTCATAAGAGAAATTGGTTTAAAATTTCTCTTTTTTGTTGGGTCTTTATGTGGTTTAGGTATCAGAATAATTGTGGCTTCATAGAATAAATTGGGTAGAGTACCTTCTGCTTCTATTTTGTGGAATAGTTTGAGGAGAATTGGAATTATGTTTTCTTTGAAGGTCTGATAGAACCCTGCACTAAACCCATCTGGTCCTGGGCTTTTTTTGTTTGGAAAACTATTAATGACTGTTTCTCCTTCTTTAGGGGAAATGGAACTGTTTATATCTTTAATCTGATCCTGATTTAACTTTGGTACCTGGTATCTGTATAGAAAAGTGTCCATTTCATCTAGGTTTTCCATTTTTGTTAAGTATAGCCTTTTCTAGTAGGATGTGATGATGTTTTGGATTTCCTCAGGTTCTGTTGTTATGTCTCCCCTTTTATTTCTAATTTTGTTAATTAGGATACCATCCCTGTGCCTTCTAGGTAGTCTGGCTAAGGGTTTATATATCTTGTTGATTTTCTCAAAAACCAGCTCCTGGTTTGGTTGATTCTTTGTATAGTCCTTTTGTTTCCACTTGGTTGATTTCAGCCCTGAGTTTGGTTATTTTCTGCTGTCTACTCCTCTTGGCTGAATTTGCTTCCCTTTGTTCTAGAATTTTTAGGTGTGCTTTCAAGCTGCTAGTGTATATGCTCTCTCTAGTTTCTTTTTGGTTGCACTCAGAGCTATGAGTTTACCTCTGAGGTGGGAGTGCTCTGTTCTGATGATGCCGAATTGTCTTGGTTTCTGTTAGTAAGATTCTTATGTTTGCCTTTCACCATCTGGTAATCTGAAGTTATATGTTCTAGTTGTCTCTGTCTGGAACTTGTTCCTCCTGTGATTCTGTTAGCCTCTGTGAGCACTCCTGGGAGTTCAACTCTCTCTTGAGTCCCAGTGGTCAGAGCACTCTCTGCAGGCAAGCTCTCCTCTTGCAGGGAAGGTACACAGAGGTTTGGAGCAAAGGCCAGCCTCCTGGCTGAAGATGAAGGCCCTAAGGGACCCTATCCAAGAAGCTCTTTTGCTTCTGTGACCCATGAGCTCTCCTGTGCTGACTGGTCTCTGAGAGACCCAGGATAAAAGATGGCACTCTCCCCTGAGTCCCAGGGTCAGAGCCCTCCCTGGAAGACAACTCTCCTCTGGATGGGAAGGTGCACAGTGCTTAATATAATTTTTATTACATATTTCTTATTTACATTTCAAATGTTATCACCTTTCTGCATACCCACCCCCCCAAATTTCCCTATCCCATCCCCCTACCTCTGCTCACCAACCCACCCACTCCCACTTCCCTGTCCTAGCATTCCCCTATACTGGGGCATCAAGCCTTCTCAGGACCAAGGGCCTCTCCTTCCATTTATGACCAACAAGGTCATCCTCTGCTACATATGCACCTGGAAACATGAATCCTTCCATGTCTACTCTTGATTGGTGGTTTAGTCCCTGGGAGCTCTGGAGGTACTGGTTGGTTCATACTTTTGTTTCTCCTATGGAGTTGCAAGCTTCATCATCCCCATTAGTCCTTTCTCTCTCTCCTCCATTGGGGACTTTGTGCTCAGTCCAATGGTTGGCTGAGAGCATCCACCTCTGCATTGTCAGGTACTGACAGAGCCTCTCAGGAGACAGGAATATCAGGCTCTTTACAGCAATCACTTGTTATTATCCACAATAATAACAATAGGTTTGGTGACTGATTGAGGGACAGATCTCCAGGTGAGGCAGTCTCTGGATGGTCTCTCCTTAAGTCTCTGCTCCACACTTTGTCTCTGTAATTCCTCCCATGGGTATTTTGTTCTCCATTCTAAGAAGGACTGGAGTATCTATACTTTGGTCTTCCTTCTTCTTGAGCTACATTCGGTATGTGAATTGTATCTTGGGTATTCCAAAATTCTGGGCTAATATCCATTTATCAGTGAGTGTATTCCATGTGTGTTCTTTTGTGAATGGGTTGTCTCACTCAGGATGATATTCTCAAGTTCCATCCATTTCCCTAAGAATTTCATGAAGTCGTTGTTTTTAATAGCTGAGTAGTATTCCATTGTGTAAATGTACAACATCTATATCCATTCCTCTGTTGAGGGACATCTGGGTTCTTTCCAGCTCTGGCTACTATAAATAAGGCTTCTATGAACAGAGTGGAGGGTGTGTCAGTATATTTTGGAGCATCTTCTGGGTATATGCCCAGGATTGGTTTACTTGGGTCCTCGGGTAGTATTATGTCCAATTTTCTGAAGAGCCACAAACTGATTTCCAGAGTGATTTTACCAGCTTGCAATACTACCAGCAGTGGAGGAGTACTCCTTTCTCCACATCCTCACCAGCATCTGCTGTCACCTGAGGTTTTGAGCTTAGCCATTATGACTGGTGTGAGGTTATTTTGATTTGCATTTCCCTGATGAATAAGGATGTTGAACATTTCTCTAGGTGCTTCTCGGCCTTTCAATATTCCTCAGTTGAAAATTCTTTGGTTAGCTCTGTACCCCATTTTTGATAGGGCTATTTAGTTATCTGGAGTCTAATTTCTTGAGTTCTTTGTATATATTGGATATTAGCATTCTACTGGATGTAGTGTTGGTAAAGATCTTTTCCAAATTTGTTGGTTGCTATTTTGTCCTATTGACAGTGTCCTTTGCCTTACAGAAGTTTTATAATTTTATGAGGTCCCATTTTTCAATTCTTGATCTTAGAGCATAAGCTTTGGTGTTCTGTTGAGGAATTTCCCCCCTATGCCCATGTGCTTGAGGCTCTTCCCTTCTTTCTATTCTATTAGTTTCAGTGTATCTACTTTTATGTGGAGGTCCTTGATCCACTTGGACTTGAATTTTGTACAAGGAGATAAGAATGGCTCAATTTGCATTTTTCTACATGCTTATGAACACTGAAGTCAACCCCACTTGTTGAATACGTTGTCTATTTTCCACTGGATGATTTTAGCTCCTTTGTCAAAGATCAAGTGACCATAGGTGTGTGGGTTCATTTCTGGGTCTTCAATTCTATTCCATTGATCTACCCACTTGTCACTGATCCACTACCATGCAGTTTTTGTCACTATTTCTCTATATTACAGCTTGAGGTCTGGGATGCTGATTCCCATATTCAAAGAATAAAGAGGCTGAGAAAGAAATTGGAAAATAACACCCTTCACAATAGTCACAAACAATATAAAGTATCTTGGTGTGACTATAACCAAACAAGTGAAAGAACTGTATGGCAAGAACTTCATGTCTCTGAAGAAAGAATTCATAGAAGACCTCAGAAGATGGAAAGATCTCCCATGCTCATGGATTGGCAGGATTAATATAGTTAAAATGTCCATCTTGCCCAAAGCAATCTACAGATTCATTGCAAGTCCCATCAAAATTCCAATTCAATTCTGCATAGAGTTAGAAAGAGCAATTCTCAAATTCATCTGGAACAACAACAACAATAACAACAACAACAAAATACCAGGATAGCAAAAACTATACTCAACAATAAAAGTACCTATCTTTCTTTTCTATTGATATTTATATACAGCTCATTAAACTTGCAGGTACTGGGCAGTAAAAATAATCTTGCCAAATATAGTTCTTGAGTTTCCCTTAGTTGTCCTGAGGTAATATCAGAGCATAGGGGCTGTACTTCTTTCTAATAGCTATGAGGATTAACTTTGAGACATTTTGCATCATGACTGCTGAATGCTAATTTGATACTATTGTGAATATTTGGGCTTTATGAACCACTGATC
This sequence comes from Mus minutoides, assembly GCA_902729485.2. Taxonomy (NCBI): domain Eukaryota; kingdom Metazoa; phylum Chordata; class Mammalia; order Rodentia; family Muridae; genus Mus; species Mus minutoides. The sequence continues at coordinate 1,738,449 of LR749503.1, read as the reverse complement.
TCTGGATGCCCTGAAGACTGATGACAGTCATCAAAGAGTCCATCAAACTTTTATAATTGTTTACCAATAAAAACAGTGATTGGATTAGACAGATGGCTCTCTGAGCAATGTAGCTGCTCTAAAGGCAGGAGAGTCTCAGTTCAGGCACAAGCTCCCATGAAAAAGCTGCTTCTATCCCACACTGGGGATTCAGAGACAGGCCAACCACATGACCACACTGGCCAGACAGTTTAAGTGAATCTTTTAAAAGGTTCTAAACAAGCCCTTGCCAATAAAGTAGAGCATGATTGCAGACAGCTATCCTACTGTATAGCTCTCACCTCCACACACTTTTTTCAGTAAGTGTACTTCCAGGTAACTTCCTATCTTCTCACACAAATGTTTTCTGGGCTTCAAGGCCTTTTGAATTTTCTATTGTGCCTTGCTCTATACAAATTTGCTGCATTTTAATTTGAAATTCTTTACTGCTGCAAACTGTCAACGTGAGTTTAATAGCTTGTGAGATTCATATGAGAATGTGCATTGAGTTACTGAACTTGATTAAAATTTGGGACTCACTAATAAAAGAGTGGGAGAGGAGAATTCATGGCTCCAGACAGATAAGCTGAAGGATTGCCTAATCTGGAATCAGTGGTAGGAGAGGACCTTGGTCCTGTGGATGCTTGATGCTCCAATGTAGGGGGATGCTAGGACAGTGAAGCAGAAGCTGGGAGTAGGTGTGGGCATACTCTCTTCGAGGCAAAGGGGAGGGTGCATGGGATGTGGGCCTTCCTGAGGGGATACTGGGAAGGGGGACAACATTTGAAATGTAAATAAATAAAATAACCAACTAATAAAAGATAAAATAACTATACACACAAAAATGTTAAGTAAAGACGAAAGCATTTCTTGATAAACAAATAAAAAATAATTAACCTAATAATTTGAATCTGTAATATTTTATGTTGGTATGAGCATAACTCATCTTTTAGATTTGCCAAGATGCTGCATAACTAATTGATTTAATTACTTCTTGGAGACATTGCATCATGACCTCTGTTGATGAAGTTGCTGTCATGTCTTTGTAATAGCAGGTCACCTGTAATCATCAAGGGCTCTCGGCACAGTGGCTGAGCCTTGTATCTACTGTGGATTTTGTACAGAATTACAGCTAGACTGGCAGTTTTGATGGAACATCTGGTCCAGATGCTATGGAATTGTTCCAGCTCTAGAAAGGTCAATTTTGACTCTGTAATGGTCAGATGAAAACAGAAGCATTATCCCAGCCAAAAGTGGTCTGGTTCCTGCTCTTGGAAAGCCCAGTGATTGAAGTTCTGTTGCAACAGATTTGAATCTCTGAGCACTTTTGTCATCATGTGTACTGTTTGAAATCCTCCCCTTAATGTCTAATTTATGGATGGTTTTGCAGGAGTTTAGCATTCTTTCCTGGGCAACCCCTGCCTTTACGTAGTTCAAGTAAACTTAAATAGTGAGGAATCTAAGATGATCGAGTTACTCTGTCACTTGACAGCTTAGTTTCAGTGCATTTTACTCCTCTGGTACATTTAGTGTCTAGACGATAGATTGTCTATCTACCTTTCTTTCTTTCTTTTTTTTTTTTTTTCTAAAATCAATTTCATAGTGTTCTCTTTATGGATTTTCATGGCCACCAACTCAATATGTCTGTAAAGCCTTTTACTTTATCTTTTTTTTCAATAAATAAATAAATAAATAAATAAATAAATAAATACACAATCTCACTTTGTAGTTCAGACTGGACTCAGATTCATAGCCATCCACCTGTCCAGCTTTTTAAGTGTTAGAGTTGGATGTATCAGCCAGCATTCATGGCCAGAAATATCTTATAAGCAGCTAATGAGAAAATGGTTTCTAACTTTCTAAATTCTAACAGTCCTTGCAGTAGAAGGCAACACTATTCCCCAGTGATTGAAAGAAATGACACAAAGTTCATTTATAGACTTAACTGGTGATAGAACTTCAGGGATCTCTTGATGTGAAAGTATGATATCTTAAATAATCTGTGTAAATATAATGGTGTTTCATCTCATTATGGTAAGTAATTTGATCAATTAAAAATTCATAAAGGCATTTAAGTTCTCAGCTGGATGTACAATCATATGCGACACTGTAAATTTCAAGTGAATTGACTTAAAGGCATTTGAATATGTTAAGAGACAGGAAGACTGCTTGAAGACTAGATGGCTGGTACTGGGATCTAGAGAGAGCCGTACAGATTGGTTGTTTGCTCAAATAGGATTTAAAGGAACAATAGATAATCATTATCCTCAAGATAGATTGATAAAATTTTTAAATGTACATAAGGTGATATTTCCTAATATGACATCTTTACAGTTTCTATATAATGCTCTTTTGATTTTACTGATGACTCCTCTAAAAGATGAGCTAGATATCTTATAAATAATCAACAAATAGTCGTAGAGACTCCTGGGCTCTCAGCTTAGTTAGCAGAATTGACAGCAGTACTAAATGTTTTTCAGTCTGTGAATGATGCTTTTAATATTTTTACTTATAGTTTATATGTTACACAGTCAATTCCTTTGCTGGAAACTTGTGGTACATTTAATTTTAATATGCCAACAGGATCTCTGTTTTCACAATTACAAAACATCATTCTTACTCGAAAAAAATCCATTTTATATTGGACATGTATCAGCTCATTCTAGTCTTCCTAGACCTTTAGCCACAGACAATGATTACACTGATAGAGCTCTAATAAAAAAAAACCTTACTTTCTGATCATGTTGCATTGGCTAAACATGATTATGATAAATGTCATCTTTCTCATCATACCTTAAGGCTCTGACATAAAATCGCTGAAGAACAGTCAAGAATGATTATAAAACAATTCCCTGTCATATTATCTCCAGTTCCACATTTAGAAGTTATTCCACAAGACTTTATACCCAATCATATTTAACAATGAAAAAGTGAAAGATAAAAACAAAAACACTAGGCCTTTAGGCCCAGGCTTGAGAATGTGACCTTTGTGACTCAATGCCCCAAGGTATGTTAATCATAAGACAGATAGCAACATTCCCCCACCTACCCGCTTCCTGAGTTCAGGGAGTGTTTGTTCAAAAAGGACCACCCTGACCATTCATGCAACCCACTATGCAAATGTGCTATTGTTAGGGGCTCATAGAAACTGTCTTGAGAAATAACCCGAACAATTACCAAGTATTCCTTGTGACTCTTGTGACTTCCATTCCCTCATGACTTTTAACTGGTACTTTTGGTATTTTCCAACAATGTCCTTCCCGCCCCCTTGAGTTGTGTTTTTTTCCTTTAAATACCCCCTCTCCCAGCTACTTGGGGTGCCACAGCCCAGTACCTCTGCGTGGTGTATGAATGTGGGCCTTAGAGCGCCCCGCACATGCCTTTAATCCCAGCACTCAGGAGGCAAAGGTAGGTGGATTTCTGAGTTTGAGGCCAGCCTGGTCTACAAAGTAAGTTCCAGGACAGCCAGGGCTACAGAGAGAATCCCTGTCTTGATAAACAAATAAAAGAAAACAAAACAAAGCAAAATAAAACAAAACAAAACAACAACAATAAATAAATAAATACATAAATAAATATCCTCTTGCAATTTTCATCAAGACCGTTTCTTGTGAGTGATTTGGGATGTTGCCTATCCTGAGTCAGAACGTGGGGGAGTCCTCACGTTGTGGGTCTTTCAACACATGGGTATAACTCATTATGCAGAATTTTAAAAATTGAAATATATATGTTTGTATTAACACTTGTTCAAGATTCCTTTTTGCTTCTCTACATATGAGAGAAGCCTCTAAAAATGTAACTGATCATTGTTTACAAGCCTTTAATGCTATGAGATTGCCTAAAGTCATTAAGCCAGATAATGGGCCAGCCTATACTGATTTTATTTCATTTTGTAAAGAATTTGATATTGAACATAAAACTAAAATTCCTTATAACCCAATAAGACAAAAAATTGTTAAACATGCTCATCACACTCTAAAAAGTTGGCTTTTAAAAACAAAAAAAGGAGGAATTATACCCCCCCAAGATCACTAAAAGCACATCTTGCCTTTGTCTTATTTGTTTTAATTTTTTTGCAAATTGATGCTAAAGGTCAGTCTGCAGCAGATCACCACTGGCATCCAGTTATTTCTAGTTCATATGCTATTGGTAAATGGAGGGACCCCCTAGCTAATATGTAAATAGTACAGACCCTGATTTAATATGGGAAAGAGGTTCTGTTTGTGTTTTTTCACAGAAAGAAGACAGAGCATGATGGCTGCCTAAAAGATTGGTTTGTCAAGTGGATACAGACCCTGAATCTTCTACTAAGTATAATTCCAATCTTGATGATGGCTAAAAATCTTTATTAGCCAGCAGAGTTAACTTGGAGCATACTCTCCACTATATCCTTAGAAGTAAAGGTTTTTCTGTTGATTATCAAAGCCACTTTCGACACTCTAGGAAGCCAGAGCTCAGGCTTGATTGTTGCTAATTTGCAACTGAATAGAGTGCTTGGGGCTTCCCTACAGACAACCTTAATCCTCTTACTTTCAACTTTCAGCTTTATATTTCAAGCAGGTTGGTTACCTCCATACAGGCTTGCTTTCAACAAAGTGCAGATGAAGAGATGTATTGAGTACATATTGTGGCTTTGGTCTAAATGGGAAAAAGGTGTAAAATGCGGGCTGGCAGCCAAAGACAGACCACTGGACTTTGGCTTCTTTCAACCTAAGACAGACACATGTGCCAAGAGGCCGCAGTTTGTTCATAATAACACCATAGAACCCAAGGGGCTGAAGGGTTCTGCAACTCTATAGGTTAGAACAACAATATGAACTAACCAGTACCCCCAGAGCTCATGTCTCTAGCAGCATATGCAGCAGAAGATGACCTAGTCAACTATCATTGGGAAGAGTGACCCCTTGGTCTTGCAAACTTTATATGCCCCAGTACAAGGGAACACCAGGGCCAAGAAGTGGGAGTGAGTGGGTAGGGCAGCAGGGTGGGGGAAGTGTGTAGGGGACCTTCAGGATAGCATTTGAAATGTAAATGAAGAAAATATCTAATAAAAAATAATACCATAGAGCCATGTTTGTTCAAAAAATTACAAACAAGCTGCACATATATCCTCCATGACAGGTCAGAAAGAGTCTAATTAGATTCAGTCCTAAGACAGGCATAGCCACTAGCTACCTTAATTCTCAGGCAAGACTGTGAAACATAAGTAAATCAATAAAAAGGGAGGAATTTTACCTTCCCCCAGCCTTGAGCAGGCTGTCTCATACCTGCTCTCCCATAGCCACATAGCCCACCTACAGTGGAGTCTTCTGACCTAGATAAAGTCTATTGTTATGCCACATCTCAGGTTTGCTTCAAGATGCAACTACCTGCTGAGAGGCTGAACTTATCTTCCTGACTGGATTCTGACACAACAATGAGCCTGGCACCAGAGTGACAAGAGCCTGGTGACAAAGCAATGAGAGCCTGGAGTAGTGGGGGGTGGGCTTTCCCCTTTTTAAAATTCAGACTCAAAAAGTAAACTTGGGGCCTTGATCAGAATCTTGTCTTGGTCTCATTCTTCTCTCCTTTCTCTCTCATACATCCCCAGCCTTTCTATGTAGCTGCTGGCAGCTTTACCTCATGATAATAATAATAATAATAATAATAATAATAATAATAATAATAATAATAATAATAACTTTGTTTAAAAATGTTGTAAAATGTCATGTTTGCTGTCAATTCTCAGAAATAAAATCAAAACAGGAGAAAAAATTATACTTCTATAAAAAGCTGCATGACTTCATTGGTAGAATTTTTTTTTTAAGTTATTGTCAGCTAGGCAGTGGTGGTGCATGCCTTTAATCCCAGCACTTGGGAGGCAGAGAGGCAGGCAGATTTCTGAGTTTGAGGCCAGCCTTGTCTACAGAGTGTGGTCCAGGACAGCCAGGGCTATACAGAGAAACCGTGTTTTGAAAAAAAAAAAAAAAGTTATTGTCACTTATTTGGAATCTTTAAGAGTTTTTAAATTAACACAGCACAAAAAAATTGCAAACCTACAAAATGCAAGCTGCTTTACAGAAACATCAAGGATGAAGTCAAAGGGAAGCCACCTGCTCAAATTAGTTCTGCCTGCTTACTCAGCTATCTACTGCCCACCTGCTCAGCTAATGAGCCTGTTTTTGCCTCTTTCTCCTTCTTACACTTCAGCTCTACAAGGTTAAGCACTTCCTCTCCCACTGCGGCCAGACAAGACAGCCCAGCTAGTATAGCATATCCCACATACAGACACAAGATTTTGGGATAACCCCTGTTTCAGTAGTTTGGAACACCCATGAAGGCCAAGATACATATCTGCTACATATGAACAGGGAGACCTAGGTGTATGCTCTTTGGTTGGTGATTCATTCTTTGAGAGCTTGAAGGGTCCATGTTAGTTGACTGTGTTGTTGTTCTTCCTGTGGAGTTTTTATATTTCCCCCAATTTTTCCATAAGAGTCCCCATCCACTCTTTGGCTGTGGGTATCTGTAGCTGTCTGAGTCAGCTGCTGTGTGGAGCCTCTCAGAGGACAGCCATGATAGACTCCTGTTGGCAGGCATAATAGAGTATTATTAATAGGGTAGGGATTAGTGCTTGCCTATGCATGGGTCTCAAGCTGACTCAGTAATTGGTTCACCATTCTCTTAGTCTGTGCTCCCACTCCATCCCTGCTTTTTTTTTTTTTTTTTTTTTTTTTTTAGACAGGATAAATTTTGGGTTGAAAGTTTTGTGGGTGGATTGGTATCTCTATCATTTCACTGGGGCTCCTGCTTGGCTATAGGAGTTGACCTCTTCAGGTTCTATATCCCCAATGTATTAAGTAACAATTAATGTCTCTTCCATTGATTCTTGGGTACCTCCCTTTTCCCAGGTCTCTGTTTCATCCTGGAGATGTTTTCTACCTCCTCACCCCAGTCAGTTTAGGATGTCCATTCATTTTTATGGCCTTTAGCCATCTCTCCTGTCCTTCCTCACTCGATCCTGAAATCCTCAATTCCCCTATCCATCCCCCTCTCTCCTAGTTCCTCCCTCCATCTTCCTCTTATGACTATTTTATCCCCCATTCTAAGTGAGATTCAAGCTTCCTTGCTAGGGTCTTCCTTCTTGTTTAGCTTCTTTAGGATTGTGAAGAATAATGTAGTACCTGTATTTCATGGCTAATATCAAAATATAAGTGAGCACATTCCAAGCTTGTCATCATGGAACTGGGTTACCTCATTCACTATGATATTGTCAAGTTCCATGCATTTGCTTACAAAATTCATTGATGTCTTTGTTTTTAATAGTTGAATAATATTCGATTGTGTAGACATACCACATTTTCTTTATCAGTTCTTAGGTTGAGGGCCACCTAGGTTGCTTCAAGATTCTGGCTCTTGAAGAATAAAACTGCTATGAACATAGTTGAGCAAGTGTCTTTGAGAAATGTTGGAGTACCTTTTGGGTATATGCCCAGAAATGGTATAGCTGGGTCTTGAAGTATTCTACCTCAAGTTTTCTGAGAAACCACAAGTTTGATTTCCGAAGTTTGTCATACAAGTTTGCACTCTACGCAGCAAGGAAGTTTTCCCCTTGCTCTAAATCCTTGCATGTGCTATCTCTTGAGATTTTCATCTCAGCCATTCTGAAAGGTGCAAAAGGAAACCTCATAGTTGTTTTGATTTGCATTTACCTGTTGACTGAGGACTTTAAACATTTCTTTAAGTGCTTTTGGGCCATTTGAGATTCCTCTGTTGAGATTCTGTTTAGTTTTGTACCTTATTTTTAATTAGGTTATTTGGGTTATTGGTGTCTAACTTCTTGAGTTCTTTGTATATTTTGGATTTTGGTCCTCTGTAAGATGTAGGGTTAGTGAAAATACTTTCTTACTCTGTGAGCTGCTGATTTGTCCTATTATCGATATCCTTTGCCTTACAGAAGTTTTTTACTTTCATGACCTCTTTCTTATCAATTGTTAATCTAAGAGTCTAAACCATTGGTGTTCTGTTCAGAGACTTGTCTGTTGTACAATGCATTTAAAGTTATTTCTCACTTATTTTCCTATGTGGTAATTGTTTTCTTCCCTTCTTTTTCTTGGGTATTTATGTTTTCTGTGTATTTGAACCTTCATCCAAAATTCCATGCCATATATTCCTGTATCACACAATGTACTTAAGATAATTCTTTGTATAATTAAAATAATTTTATGTTCCTAATGTTAGGGTCTCTAAATATGTTATCATCAAATGAAAATATAACATAAAAGAAGGATGTGACTACTCCTAAAATATGGAGAAAATTTTTATATTGTATATATAGGGGAGAAAACAGTAAGAGTCCTGGCTGAACTGGGCTGGGAGAGTAAACCAAACCAGAGGACAAAAGATGAGGAGAGCAAGGGCAAAAGAGAGAAGAAACCAACCAAGAGAGAAGGCTCAGGCAAAAAAAAAGTCAAAAGTGACCTTTGTAGACAAAAATGGCTGAGTTATACAGAGATCAGGCTCTAAGAAGGGAAGCAGAAGACCAATCCCTGGGAGGGAGAAGTTTAGCAAACAAAGGGTTGGGGTAAGTAGTGCTAGTAGGAGCCACAAGTTCTGATTGACTTCTAGGGGAACTGCCCAGTGTTCTCTTAGATACATTAATAGGCATCTCAATCCTTTGTTCTGGGTTTCTAAGACCTAACAATTAGTTGTGTACAAACAATTTCTCTATAACAACTTGTACACTTTTACAATTTACAAATATACATAAAATTAATACAAGCTTAAATTACTGATCTATAATTAAATGTATCTGAAAGACTTGGTTTCTCTTAGTGAATTATTTTTTTTAAAGATTTATTTTATTTATTATATGTAAGTACACTGTAGCTCTCTTCAGACACTCCAGAAGAGGGCGCCAGATCTCGTTATGGATGGTTGTGAGCCACCATGTGGATGCTGGGATTTGAACTTATCACCTTTGGAAGAGCAGTCGGGTGTTCTTACCCGCTGAGCCATCTCACCAGCCCCTCTTAGTGAATTATTAACATTGTTAAAATAACTTCCATCAATGACTCCTCATTTTAGCTTATAAAATCCCAGAAAATAGTAATAAGGGGAGGAATCATAGCCAAAAAGAGTATTACTTCAGATGGTGGTATTTTTAATTCTATCATTTATGATTTTACACTTGATAATTAAATTCATTGATCAAAGATTTTACATCAGTAATTGTGTAGCCCCAGCCTTGTGTCCTCACATCTTTCTTATAAAAACCCCAAACACTAGTGAATGCAGAATTTGAAGTGACATCATGTCGGGTATAGGATAATAACAAAATGTGTAGAAATAAAGAGTCAAAGAGAAAAGCATCTCCCCTCCTTTTATATTGTATCACATAGTTTCAGGATCATGAACATTTTTGGAGAACAACAACAACAACAAAAAAAAAACAGGGTCATGTAATTGATTAGCTACAAAACAGATTGTGTACATAGCAATGAGCAAGATGATGGAGAACATGCTGCAGCTATGGTCCAGGTGCTTGCTAATATTTGCAATGTCAAAGGACCATCTGGAGGTTGACTGAACCTTCCATTCATCACAACATTTTTCCTGGTATAACCAAAATACAATACAAAGAACTATAGGATCTAGTCCAGCAAATTTTGCATTGCATATCTTGATTAGGCATCCCATTGTGATGGCAAAGACCTCCATAAAAACAGGAGACCAATATCCAGTATCAGGCTAAATAGTCTTTCATCCTGTTGCAAATAAAGCAAGAGAATTCTAGGAGCACTGTACTCTCAACTCTACCTGGTGAGTGCTTTTTATTTCCTCTTGAACACGTTCCCCCCACCCCCAAATCACTCTAATTAGTAATCAGAAATGGAAAATATCCATGTTTCTTTTACTAGTTTCAGAAACTAAGACTGAACTCCTTCAGGCTATGAAACCAATGAGCTGAAAATCTCAAACCTTAAGCTGAAATTTAAACTAACATAACCAGACTTCAGGTTTCAGAGCATTGAGGTAAGTGCTTTTTCCCCAATCCCCAACTACATAGAGCAGGAGTAAGTGAGTAAGTACTATGAACATATGATTGAGGGTTTTTGTTTTGTTTTGTTTTGTTTTGTTTTGTTTTGTTTTGAATGAAAAAAAAAAAAAGAAGAAGAAACCAAATGGAAATGAAAGGGCATGACTGCACCTAGATATGGGAGATGAGAAAGTTTCTTACAGAAATATGAGAGCGTAGTCAGAGCCAGACACATTTGAGGGAGTTAAAAGTGGTCATTGTTAGCATTCTGTCTAAAATCCACCCTACAGTTACCTGGAAACAACCATATATGCTCCTCCCCACAACTACCTAGCAACAGCCAGGTAAGCCTGACCTACTGTAAAAGGGGCTGCTTCTCTCTCTCTCTCTCTCTCTCTCTCTCTCTCTCTCTCTCTCTCTTTTGCCTCTTGCTCCCTCTCTTTCCCCATTTGCTTCCCCCCTCTTTCCATGTGGTCATTGTTATGTTCATAGTGAAACTCCAGAAAGACCACACCAGGCCAAACAGTTCCAAGAGAGATTTATTGAGAGAGAGAAGGGCAAAGGAGGTGGTGAAAAGAGAAGGGGGGAGGGAAAAGAGAGAGAGATAAGGGGGTCTTCCTTTTGTATGGATAGTGACATAGTGACACAGCCTCTGGTAAAGGTCGGGGGTGAGCCAAGTTGATTCTGGGAATATGGTGGCTGTTGCCTTGGAAATAGGTGTGTAGATTGAACTGTCTCCTACGTGTGATGTCACTGGGTTTGGAGATCCTGATACCAACATACCGACCTTCTTATTATAAAGAGAAAAAGGGGAGGGAAAAGCTGATGGTGAGAAGGGAATGGAGCCTCGTGTATCTTAAGCTGCTTCCTACTGTCTAAGGGCATCAATTTTGAGGTATAGGTGACTTTCACCATAGGGATCTACTTGGTAAACATTCACATAAGATTGCTCTGTGAATAGCAACTCTTCTGTGGGCAGTGACTGCTAATCCTGTAAAAGGAACTGATTAATAGTTTGGTTAGAATTTTTTTGTAGTTGTCATTGAAGGGAAATAGAAAAAAGATTAATGAGGCAGGGAGAGAACAATGACACCAGGAGGATGACTAGAAAAGGCATTACAAAGGAAGTATCCAATTTCATAAAGGGTTTTTGAAAATCCCAGAACTGGAGGTCACATGTTCCCTAAAATTCTATATGTCTGACTGTAGCTCGGAGATTTTACTTCTCACCATTCTAGACTGGTTGACATAGAAACAACATTCGTCTTGGAGGAACAGGCAAAGACCACCTTCTTTAGCTGTCAGGACATCTAGCCCCCATCGGTTCTGAAACACCACTGCTGCCAAAGAATCGATCTGTTTCTGGATAGTAACCGCAGTTTCAGACATTTCATGAAAAGTGCTTTTAAACTGGAAGTGAAATTTTAATATTGGGTCATGGAAGTCCTTATCCCTGCAATTCTAATACCAGCACCTATGGCTATTCCCTTAGTGACCAAGAGTTGCATGACCTGAACTGCCCTCTTATGTTAGGCAGCTATCATATCTACAACTGAAATTGGCAGAGCCAATTACTCTTAGTTCAGGGAAAAGAAGGAGCAAAATGCAAACTCCTGACCAGCTAGCAGGTAGGTGATGATATATCTGAGTGCCACAAAGAATAGACGTGTTTTGGACTGCAGGACATTGTGGCAGAGATGATGTATCAAGGGTTGTGGTTCTATTGCAGTCTATTGTAGCTCTATTGCAGTCTAGGTAGTGTAGCATTCCTACAGAACATATCTCAGAGGTCTTAAAACTGTTTGCCATGCCAAAGAAAGGAATAGAGGTAAAGAATAGAATCATGGCAACCTTGGAGTCAGGGCAGCTGACAAAAAGTTAGGTAAGTTTACTTGACAGTATCACTGGAGAGGCTGTAAGTGGCCATTGTGAGTTAGTTCCAGGGGGTAATCAGGTCAGCAATCTTTAAAGTGACCAGGTCTGGTGACATTAAGGGGTTGATATACCAAGGTCAAGGTCTGAAGCAAAAGGTAAAATGACAAATTAGTGCCATTTATGAGGAGTGATGCCAAAGATGTAAGGACCTCAGAGAAGTGTTTGATTACTTCTACTTTACTATTATCTAGAATCTGGGCAATTGAGACACATTTTCTCTGGATATAGATAGTACTTACTGGGGACCCGGGATGATTTTTACAGGAGAGCTTACCAACAACTCCTATCTCCCACATGTTATCCCATGAGTCTTGTTTGTAGAAAAAGAGTGTCTTTCAGTGTTGATAGAAGAAATGATTGGTCCATGATCCTAGCTAGCATATGTATTTGACAAGACCAATATGGACAGCCCCATATTCATCTGGCCATTTTCTAGAATAATCTTTTGTCTGGTCAAAGAGAAAGCGAGTATAGAGGTCATAATATTTAGATGGGATAACAGATACAGGAATGATAGCAATTTGGATCAGTTCCTGGCATCTGGCTATGGAGCAGTTGCCTGACCCTAATTTGAAAGACTGTTTGTTACCTGTGGGGGTTTCTTGAACATCGAATCTCCAGGTATAATGGCTGCCCTGGTTGGAAATGAACAGCAGGTAGAAGACAATAAACCCATGTCTAATCCAGTGAGGTCGAGCTCGGCTGCCAGAATGGAGTCTTATTTTCTGGGACTGGGGACAAGGTGGGTGGTCTTGACGTCCTCTGGACCTTAACAGAGCATGGTCCTGTTGGAGTTGACATGTATCAAGAAAAGTCATTTTTAGGTGGAGGGATGAAAGATTTGAGGTGAGACAGGTAGACCCAATGAGAGAGTCCCTAGATCTTAGCAGTTGTAGGAGTCATGAGAATTACCTCAGTAGTAGTCCTCAGGAGTAGCATAGGTTGGTTGGTCCTGACAAATGAAGACAACTCTTGGCTGTTAGGGTAAAGAGTTGGTGAAGATAGGACAGAGTTTGGTGAGTGTCAGGGGGTGAAGGTAGGGATGTGGGTTGCAGTGTAAGGATGTCCTGAGGAGGGTGAGATGAGTCTAGGCCCCTAAGGGCCACAGCTCTAGCTGCTTCTTCAGCTGGATTGTTTTACTTGGAAAGTAGAGACATCCATCTGGTAGGATCTGCAGTGGATAATCCTGTTGCGGTAAATCTCCAACCTAAATATGCCCCAGCAATGAAAACACAACTCAGTTAATATGAATCCATGCTGTGCAACTAGATTGGGCAGATCTACTGCTACACTACCATCTTCCACATCTCATAGAGACCCCTTAGAACTTGTGGTTTCTCAAGGGCTTGTATTTCTGCTCTGCTTTTCTATTTCTTCCTCCTCTACATCCTCTCTCTCTTCCATTTTCTCCTTATTCTCTCTTCCCACCTTCAGCTCCACCTTTCCTTTATCTACCCAATCATTAGCTCTCCTTTATTGTACTAATTAAGGTGGGAGCAGGTTTACAGGAAATCACCTGAGTGCTGACTCATTCTTTGTTCACAATCCCTCACAGAAGAACAGAATTAACATTAAATATAATTAGCCCTAGCAATAGCCACAACACAATACCAATAGCTGTGGGGAGATAGAAGACCTTTAGCATGGCCATAATGTGCTTTGCATTAATCAGTTACTTATCCTCCTTTTGTGGTAAGTAACCCACTCTCTTTCCAGATAGCAGCTTGGGACAGGAGAATTTGGAAAGCGTATTTGTAATCTGTGTAGATGTTGAGGGATTGTCCTTGTGCCTGTTGAAAGGCACAGGTAAGGGCAATTAGATCAGACTGCTGATCAGAGGGGTGAGTAGGAAGAGCCTGTGCCTCCACCACCTTGCCGTCTGACACTATGGCATAGCCAGCTTTTCTGGCCCCTTCATATAGAAAAGGGCTTCCATCTGTATAACAGCTGTAAATGACTTGAGGCAATGTGCCCTTCTGTATGTGTGAAGGATGAGGTAATAGTTCCTCTAAAGATTCAGAGCAGGAGGGAGATAGGGAGTGGTTAGTATTAGGTGGAGGGAGAAGAATGGAAATATTAAGAGGCAAGAATGATTGGAAGCTGAGTGTGGAGTCTTCTATTAGTACTACCTGAAGAGAATGAGCCCTAGAGGGAGGTAGAATCTGTAAGCCTTTGTAAGTTAGGAGCTGTGACAGGATATGAGAAGAGATGACAAATATAGGCAACCTCAAAGTTGGGGTTTTTTGACTTTCAAATAAAGAGTTCAGCAGCTGCTTAAGTATGAATACAATGTGCCCATCCCTGGATGGTTAGATCTACTTTTTTGACAAGTATGATACAAATGCAAGAGAAGATCCCAGTTAGTGGTCTAAGATTCCAAGGTCAAATTCCTCCCTTTCAGTTATGTAAAGGGAAAAAGGACAAGTCAGGTTAGGGAGATATAAGGCTGGGGCCTTATGGAGAGCCTGTTGGATCCTCTGAAAGGTCTTGGTAACAGGTTTGAGAAGAGGTTCATGGTGGGGCCTAATGCTTCTTCATATAAGGGGAGGCAAAGGAGGGAAAAATGAAGGAACCTAGGAATGTAAAAAGGTTAGCCATTCCTAGAAACGATAAAATATCTTCCATTATATAAGGAACAGTTAGAGTCTGAATCATATTCTTTCTATCTAAGGTGGGTTGGGGTAAATTTTAGTCCCAAATGGGTGACCTGAGGAGTGGACAGTTCGATTTTTGAAGGTGAGACCCTGTAGCCTCTACTGGAGAGGAAATTTAGAAGAGCAGAGGTATCAGTTTGGCTAGTCTCTAGACAGGGACTACAGAGAAGGACATAATCAATGTAAAGTACAATCTTAGATTTAGAGAGAGATAAAGAGAGTAGGTGAGAAGCCAAGGCCTGGCCAAATAGGGGTGGGCTATCTGGGAACAATCTGAGGTAGAACAATCCAGGTAAGTTAGGTAGAAAAGTGGGTGTCTGGATCTGTCCAGGTAAAGGCAAATATGTTTTGTGACTGGGTGTCAAGAGGGATAGAGAAAAATGCATCCTTTAGATCTAGGACTGAGAAATGGGAAGTCCCCAAGGGGATAGTGGAAAGATATGTGTAAGGGCTATCCACAACAGGGCAACCACTGCAGAATTAATGCATCTGACATCTGGAGTCAAGCAATATGTACCATTGGGTTTCTTAACTGCTAGTATAGGAGTGTTAAAGGGGTAAGATGTGGGGCGAAGGAGTTTTTTCCTTTAAGAGGTCAGTAACTATAAGTTTACATCCCCTGAGGCTCTGGAGGGAGAGAGTATTGAGCTTGGGTGATCTACCTGGAACTGTCCAGTAGCTCAATGACAACAGGAGAATGATGATTAGCAACAGAGGGGTTCTGGACATCCCAAACTTGGGGGTCCACCTGAGAAGCTAGTAAAGGAAACAACATGTTAGTGTTAGTAGGTTGAGTGGATAGAAGAAGGAGCAGAGGAACTGCTGGTGAGCGTAAGATGAGACGAATGGAGGTAGCCAAGGAAAGAGGCTCCCAACTTAGCTAAAAGATCCCTTCCTAATAATGGGATAAGACATGTCAACATTACCGAAAAGGAATGGGTGAAGGGTAGACCTCTAAAATTCCAACTAAGTGGTGGAATCTGGTGATGAAAATAAGGTTGTCCTCCTACCCTGACGGTGAAGGTGAAGTGGGTCCCCAAATCTCTGTAAGGACCTTGTAAGTGGCACTGGTGTCCAAGAGGGAGGAGATGGGCTACCCACATACCATAATAGCTACCCAGGGCTCCCTGCTAGTGATAGGCTTGGCCTGGTCAAGAGAGCTCTGGCCCCTTCAATTATCTATAGCCAAACCTAGGAGGTCGTGTGGAGGATTACCTGTGAGTGACATCCTTCTGTTCTGAATGATGTGAGAGCAATCAACAGCCCAATGTCCCTCCTGATGGCACCTAGGCTTGCTGTGGGCAGGGCAAGCCTTCACTTATTAACCTTGTTGACCATATCTATAGCAGGGGCATGGTGGTCTCTGAGCATTAGAAGGTCAGGAGTCCAGGATAATAGCTGGGATTGTTTGGACCTCCTTTGTCATCATGCAGTATTTTTGTTTTGGGGCTTTCTCATCTTTGAAGACCAGTGTCAAGACTTCTGCCTGTGGAGTTAGAGGCCTCTTCTCCAAGATTAGCTTTTATGTTGGGGTAGCTCTGGGAAAAATAGTAGGTCGTCAGAAGTTGCTTACCTTCTGGGTTTTCAGGGTTCAGATTAGGGTATGCAATAAAGCCTTTGTGAGGCATTTTAAAAATTGAGATGAGTTCTCCTGTTTGTCCTGGACAATCTCTTGGAGTTTTTCAAAATTTACTGGCTTTAAGGCTGCCTTTCTTAGGCTGGCCAGAAGGCATGTTATATTTCTATCTCTGGCTAAGATTCCACCTGTGGAATTTAAATTCCATCGACAATCCTGGTCAGAAACTGCCTCAGATCTGATTGGATATATTCCATATGTTTGGTGAATTTAATCTGCATGCATTTTGACTCTTCCCAAACTCAGTGGAATTCATGAGGAAGTAAATTATTAGTAAGAGTCATATATACATCATGGAAGTCTGAATGAGTTAGAGGTATAGGAACCCAGTCTACTTTCTATTCGAGAAAGTTCACTCAGTGAGAAAGAAACATGTACTCTGACCAGACCATCAACCCCAACCATTTCCTTATAGGAAGGACTGATGCTGGGTCAGGTCTCTTGAGGAGAAGGAATTGAGTATTTGGCTGTGTTCTAACAACGTGTGATAGGAGAGATAAAGGTCGATACCAATGCAGGGTGATTGGAGCAACATGCAGCTGGCATAGAAGGAGGGGAGGGGTCTGGAGAGGTCTATTTAGTAGGCTCTATGGTATCCTGGTGAGAAGGAGAGACTGAGGTGGCAGATTTTGTTTTGGGCAGCATAGAAGCAGGTATGCAGCAAAGGGGAGGTCATTCATTAGCTGGACCTAGGATTGTAGCATCATCTAGTGGTGGTTGAGTAGGTAACAGGGCTAAGAGAAGTTGGGTTGGGGATCAAGTGGAACACATGGAGGGATGAAAGTGAAGATAGATGAGTGCTTGGATATATGGGACCTCTTTCCATTTACCAGACTGCTAGCAGTATGTGTAGATAGCTCTTAAAATGCTCCAGTCTAGCATGCTATTAGCTGGCTATTTGGAATTCTTATCTAAAGGGTATTGACTCCAGACCTTATTGCAGAGATATATCAGCTTTGAGGGCCTCAAATCAGGCAATAATTTCAGAGATTTAAGATTTTTCCAGGAGACATCCCAGTGGGGTGCCTGGAGGTACATTTGAAGACAATTTAGCGCCCACTGGGTGATGGGGGATGCTACTGAATTATTCATACAGGCATCCCAAGAAGAATTCAGTAACAGGTCATAAGTGTATAGCCAAGCTAGAAATTCAGGTCATCATGTGAATAACTAAGGGCTACAGCAGCCATTCCCAGGAAATCGCCAGAAATCAGTTCAACATAGAACTAGGAAATTCAGACCAGCTGAAGGGCTGAAAGGGTTTGTGAACTGCTTTTGAGAAGGGATGTCACCCAAGGGTCTAATTATTAACTTGTATGTCAGCCAGGATGCTGGTCATAAGGCATTGAAAAGCCAACATGTCAGCCCAGAAAAGGCTAGCCAGGCACTATCTGGGCATTTAGGGTGCCTCCTGCTAATTGGAGAAACTCCTTACCAATCAATATATCTGTGTGTGTTTGCGGGCTTCCACATTCTGGTAGCAGGAAGTGTGGAACCCTGTGGTCAGCTTGGGCAGAGGCTAGCTCCACATGGTGGGCCAAGGCAACACAGCTCACGTGGTAGAAGTCTGTGAGTCTCGCAATGGCAATGTGGCAGGCGATGGACAGCAATGGAAATCCATGCAGTGGATGATGGACTCCGTAGCTTCCCTAGGTAGTGATACCCAAAGTCTTCGGCGTCAATGTTGTGTTCGTCACATGGCTACAGAAAGACCACACCAGGTCAAACAGTTGCTTGTGAGATTTATGAGGGTGAGAAGGACAAAAATAGTGGCAAAAGAGAAGGGGAGGGAGAGAGAGATGAGCCAAGTGAATTCTGGGAACATGCCAAGGCTGATGCCTTGGCAACAGATGTGCAGGTTGCGCTGTCACCTAGGTGTGATGCCACTGGGTTTGAAGATCCTGATACCTACAGTCATAGCCAACCTCTATTTCTCTCCTCTACTTCTCTCTCTCTGCCTTTCTCTGCCTCTACTACCCTCTTAACTCCTCTCCCCATCCCCTGAATATTCTATACTATACCATTTTGTGGCTGGTCCCTCAGGGGAAAGAGATGCCTTGGCATGGACCTGTGGAGGCATCACTTTCCCCAATACCTCACCACATCCCCATAGAACATATTCTCATAACTTTTTATCTTTTTATAAGCACATCATCTGGTGCCATTAATGCTAATAGTCATGATGCTGAATCATGAGGGGAGGAGGAAGGGCACATGGAAGGGAAACAAGGGAATGAAGTACAGCAGCCAGGAGAACAAAGGTACAAAATAAGAGGAGTTGGTCACCCAAATGTCTGGATCATATGGGAAAGAGCCTCTAGAGGCAGGGCAGCACAACTCAAGGGCTGAACACTTCAGGATAGAGGGTGATGTTACCATCCCTTCTAGGCTCCACCCCACAGTTACCTGGCAACAGCCAGGTATTGTGGCTTCCTATAAAAGGAGCTTTTTGAACATAGTGGAACATGTGTCCTTATAACCAGATGGAAACACTTCTGGATATATGCCAAGTAGAGGTATTGCTGGGTCTTCCGGTAGTACTATGTCCAATTTTCTGAGGTACCGCCAGACTGATTTCCAGAGTGGTTGAACAAGCTTGCAGTCCCACCAACAGTGGAGGAGTGTTCCCCTTTCTCCACATCCACGCCAGCATCTGCTGTCACCTGATTTTTTTATCTTAGCCATTCTTACTGGTGTTCATAGCAGCCCTATTCATAATAGCCAGAAGCTGGAAAGAACCCAGATGTCCCTCAACAGAGGAATGGATACAAAAAATTTGGTACATTTACACAATGGAGTACTACTCAGCTATTAGAAACAATGAATATATGAAATTCCTAGGCAAATGGATTGATCTGAAGGATGTCATCCTGAGTGAGGTAACCCAATCACAAAAGAACTCACATAACATGTACTCACTGATAGGTGGATACTAGCCCAGAAGCCTAGACTACCCAAGATACAACTTACTAAACACATGAATCTCAAGAAGAATGAAGTTCAAAATGTGGTCTCTTTGCCCCTTCCTAGAATTAAGAACAAAGCACACACTGAAGGAGTTANATGGCCTAGTTGGCCATCATTGGGAGGAGAGGCCCCTTGGTCATACAGACTCTATATGCCCCAGTACCGGGGAACGCCAGGGCCATTACGTGGGAGGGGGTGGGTAGGGGAGCAGGGCGGGGACGCGGGAGGGTAAGGGAAAATTTCTGGATAACATGTGAAATGTAAATGAAGAAAATATCTAATAAAGAGAAAAAAATGAAAAAAAAAAACAAAACAAACAAAAAAGGAGCTTTTTGCCCCATTCTTGCTCTCTTACACTCTTACTCTCTCCACTCCTTCTCTTCCTGACTGCCTTTTCACTCTCTCCACTTCCCTCTCCCCCTCCTCTCTCCTCCCTTCTCCCTAACTCCCCTTCCTATTCTCTAAATAAGCTCTGTTCTACACTATACCCATCATATAGCTGGTACCTCAGGAGGAAGATATGCCTCAGCATGGGTCCACAGAGGCATCCCCTTCCACCTCACCATACCTGTCTCTATCAAACATATCCTTGGCTCTTTCTTTTTTTTTTATATAAAACACAATAATCCTAATAGAGGCATGCATTTCAACTCATTTTCTGACTTAAAATATGTTTACTCTCATCTCCATTCTCCTTTCTATAAGCAGATAGATCAAAGTGTTGATTTTAATCATATATGTTTATTGGTTTACATGAAGTCTTGTTTATTATTATTATTATTATTATTATTATTATTATTATTATTATTATTTAGAAGAAGGCTCATTTCCAGACAGATCATGCCAGGCCAGCAGAGTCCCATGAGAAAAGGATTTTTTTTGGATTGGGGGCAGGGAGAGAAAAAGAGGAAAAGAGGGCAAGGGGTCAGGGCCTTTTTCTTGTATTCAGGTGGTGATGTAGATGCCAGGTAATGATGCACACTGGTGAGGAGTACCACAGGACTATGTGGCGGCTACCACAGCAACAGATGCAAGATGTTTGTTGTCACCTAGGGATGACATCATGGCTGTGTTAGAAGGCTAAATGTAAAACCACTTCTGATGCTAACAATTATTGCTGCTGTTGTTTGTTGTTGTTGTTGTTGTTGTTGTTATTGAATTTTCCAAATAACAGAGAGAAAAACACAAACAAATAACAGAAAAATAAAAGACATCTCATATTGAGTTGCTAGTCTCCTGTGAATATAAAACTAGCTCCGGCCTCAGGAATTTCACTCCTCCCTGTGCCCACTCTTGGTTGATATCTGTAGCTAGGAAGAAAATGGCAGCACTGTGCAGGTATTTACATTCAGGAGGAAGCCAGGCACTTCTCGTGCAGAGCACAAGAGAACAGTTGATATGACAGGAACTGATAATTTATCTTTTGGTGTTTCCGAGAGATAGATGAGGATACTTTTATCATAAGGATTTAAATACCTGTCAAGGTATTTTACGGCTTTAGTATAGGAAAAAAATTCACCACCAGCAGCTTTCTGGGCTTAGTTTCAATGAGTAGTTATGAGCTCATTATTTAGTGGAAGAATTTCTATCAATGAACTGATATATCAATCATTACTAATTTGAATATGTGGAACTATTTTTTTATTTATTATTTTATTATTTGTTCTATGTGAAGATGGGAGCTAAGTAGCTGATGTGCAACAATGAACTAAATCTGTGGCTGTTTGGTAAATCATATATTCCCAGGAGAAAGAATACAGTAAACCTGTTGAGGCACTTTCCCTTTCACACAGATATTATTATATCTCTGATTAATTTCATGTGCTCTGTACCTTGTTCTAGTCCACAGTATATTTTAGAACCATATTTGAATCATATTTACACTTAAGTAAGCAGAGTTTTGTACTTACAGAATGATATTTGTTAGTACATCAATGCCTTGACCAGCTTTGTTAAAGGCCTTTTCTGTAACTCAGTAGATGATCATGTAGATTTTTGGTGTGTTGATTGTATAATGGAATATATTTACTGATTTTAATATATTGAACCATCTCTGTGTATGCATCATTTGGCTGTATGTAGATGTGTGCCCCTTGTGCATATCAGAAGAAGGAACTGTAGTTACAGGTTGTGAGTCACGCTATGGATGCTGAGGATCAAACTTGGGTTTCCTGTAAGAAAAGCCAGTGTTCTTACTCAGTGAGCCATCTTTCCAGGCTTGAACCATCTCTGCAACTGTAGGAGAAAGCCTACTTGGTCATGGTGAATGATACTTTTGATGTGCACTTGTATTCTATTTTCAAGTATTTTATTGAATATTTTGGCAGCAATGTTTATGAGGGAAATTAGTCTTTAATTTTCTTTTTTTGTTTGTTGAGTCTGCATGTTGTTTAGTTATCAGAGTCTGCCTGTTGTTTGATTCTTTGTAGTATTCCCTTTTGTTTCTATTTTATTGATTTCAGCCCTCAGATTGATTATTTCCTGCCATCTACTTTGCTGGAAGCTAAGCCCCAGCCTGGATCCTCTCTGAGAGAGCCAAGTGGGGGTTGACCATTGGTGGTGACAAGATTTGGTCTTGCAGAGATTAAGTCCTTCTATAAAAAAACGTTGAGATCCATCCCATAATCAGTCATTAAACTCAGACACTATGGCATAGGACAGCTAGTGCCTACTTAAGGCACCCTGTTATAGCTGTCTCGTACAGAAGTGGATGCTCATAATCATCTATAAGAGGGAACACAGGGCCCACAATGGAGAAGCTAGAGATAGAACCCCAGGAGCTGAAGGGGTCTGCAACCCTAGAAGAGGATCAACGATGTGATCTAACCAGAACCCCCAGAACTCGTGTCTCTAGCTCCATATGTAGCAGAAGATGGCCTAGTCGGTCATCATTGGGAAGAGAGGCCCCTTGGTACTGCAATCTTTATATGCCCCAATACAGGGGAACGCCAGGGCCAAGAAGTGGGAGTGGGTGGACAGGGGAGCAGGGAAGGGGGAGGGGGAGGGGACTTTCGGAATAGCATTTGAAATGTAAATTAAGAAAATATCTAATAAAAAAATGGAAGGAAGAAAAAACAAAACAAAACAAACAAACAAACAAACAAACAAAAAACGTTTATCTGTCTTGACTAAATTACTCTGAAGCTGGAACCTGCAGGCAAATTAACACCTGTTACTTTAGAGTGGAGGATTAAGTAAAAGATTAATTGCTAGGATTTCTTTCTCTCTTGTTCAAAAGCCTCACCTCACCTCTCACTGGCCTTGTAGGAGGGAGGTTTGAAGCAATAAACTTTTATTGATCCAAGAGAAGAGAGTCACTCAAGCTGGCAAAAGGAAAACATTTACACAATCAAGTATACAAAAACACACATACATTCATATACTCTTGTTGGGTCTGGCCACTTGTCTCATAGTTGTATACTTACACACACATTCATATACCTACATATGCATATGGAGCCAAAGCCCAAGCATCAGCACAGAAAGAACTCACTTAATCTAGATGAAAATAAGCTTCAACCTTTTTGGCATAGAGAAAGAAATACCTCCTATACTTTTATTGTTAGATGAATTTAATAACCTGTCTCATTGTGAGAAGAGCCTGCCTGTCTCTGTGCAGCTCCTCATCTTCTTAGTTTCTTCTCTCCTCAGCCCCTGTTAAATGTTGCCTAGTTCTGCTCTTTCTCCTGCTTCATTTTTCTTCTTTTTCTTCTTTTCTGTTCTCCTTCTGTATTCATTCTGTTCTCTTTCTGCCCACATAATTCTCCTTCTATATCTTCCTAATTTGGCTCTCTTCTTTAGTCTCTCCTCATCTTCTCAGCTCTCAATCCCTGCAATGTTTTTATTCTGTTCTTCTGCTTCCTTAATTCTGCTCTCTCCTTTGCTCCTCATCTGCTCAGCTCCTCATCTCTATAAAACTTTTATTTGGCTTGTACTCTCCATTCTTCTTCTGGTTCCAGTTAATGTCACCATTCCTAATTTTAGTTCTTTCCCAGAACAAATGATCACATGTTATTCCAAATACCAAAAGTTCACAACAAGTTAAAACATAAATTCAAATCATAAATTGAATAAGGAGTTTTCAATAGGGATGTTTATTACCTGTGTTTCAATTAAGATTAGCAATCTAACTAGACAGTACCGTTTTTTTTTTTTTTTTTTTTTTTTTTTTTTTTTTTTTTTTTTTTTTTTTTTTTTGTTTTGTTTTGTTTTGTTTTTTGAGACAGGGTTTCTCTGTATAGCCCTGGCTGTCCTGGAACTCACTTTGTAGACCAGGCTGGCCTCGAACTCAGAAATCCTCCTGTCTCTGCCTCCTGAGTGCTGAAATTAAAGGCGCGTGCCACCACGCCCGGCTAAACCTGTCGTTCCTATGTCTAAGTTAACACTGAAATTTTATATGGAGAAATCCAGGCAATATTTTATCTTCTGTACTTGCATCTATAATAAACCATTCATTTCTTTTATAGCCTTTAGTTATTGGTTTAATGGTCTAAACAAATATATTCCTAAATTATAAATCTTTGTGCCTGCTTTCTATCTCAATGCAATTAATTTATGACGTGAAGATTGGCAGAGTTCTTATTGCAGCTTTTATATTACAGAGAGTTCTAATTGTAGCCCTTATTATAAATGGTTTACTAATTACTAGTATAAATTTATTAATTCTTATAGAACCATCATTAGGAATTAAAAAACCATCTACTTGTCTGTATAGCATGACTACATATTATATAATTTGCAAATAATGATATGTTGACTTATTTCTTCCCAATTTGTATCTCATTGATCTCCTTTAGTTGTCTTACTGCTTTACTAAAAACATCAATTGTCATACTTAATAGACACAGAGAGTACAGCCTTGTATTTTTCCAAACTTTAGTGCAATTATATTAATTTTCACTCAATTTAATTTGATATTAGCTGTTGGCTTGCTGTATATTTCCTTTATTGTATTTAGGTATGGGCCTTTTATTTCTTATCTCTCCAAGACTTTTATCAGGAAGGGGTGATAAATTTTGCAAAAAGGCTTTTCCAGCATCAAATGAGATGATCATATGTGTTTTTTCTTTAATTTTCTTTATATGGTGGAGGTAATGCCTATCTTTGATGTTGAAGTGTGTTTCCTGTGTGCAGCAGAATGATGAATCTTAGTTTTGCATTCATTCTGAATGCCTGTATCCTTTCATTAGGAAATTGAGTCCATTGAGAGATATTAATGATCAATGGTTTTTATTCTTGTTGTTTTGAGGTTCATGGTGCTAGCTTGTGTGTGTGTGTGTGCGTGTGTGTGTGTGTGTGTGTGTGTGTGTGTGTGTGTGTCCCTTCCTTTTGTTTTTCTTGTGTGAAATTTTTTATTTCCTATTTTTCCTTGGTAGTTGTAAATAACCTCCTTAGGTTTAAATTTTCCTTATATTATTTACTACAAGTCTAAATTCTGGGATCTATATTAAATTTGTTTTTTTTTTCCATGGGATATTTTGTTTTCTGCATTTATTGTGATTAAAAAATTTGCTTACTATAAAAGTCTGGGCTAGTATCTGTAATGTCTTAGAGACTGCACAATATCTACCTAGGTCCTCATGGGTTTTAGTGTCTGTTTTGAGAATTTGTGCATAATTCTGATAGGACTGCCTTTATATGTTACTTGGCTTGTCCCCCTTATAGCTTTTACTATTCATTCATTGTTTTAGACAATAGCTTTTGATTTGTTTTGTGGCAGGAATTTTTTTCCCCAATCTACCTGGTATTCTCTACGGTTCTTCTACATTTATAGGCATAGCTTTCTTTAGGTTAGGGGATTTTTCTTTTATATTTGTGGAAAATATTTTATGGACATTTTTGCTGGGAATCTTCATCTTCTGTTCCTAATATTCTTAGGTTTGGTCTTTTCATAGTGTCCCAAATTTCTTAGATGTTTTATGTCAGAAACGTGTCAGTTTTAATATTTTTTTTGTCTAGCTTATCAATTTCTTCTATTGTATCTTCAGTTTCTGAGATTTGGATTCGGTTGGTGATCTGTAGTTTCTGTTTTCTTGCCTAGGTTTTGCATCTCCAGGATTCCTTCAGTTTGTGTTTTCTTTATTGCTTCTATTTCTATTTTCAGGTCTTGAACAGTTTTGTTCAATTCCTACACTTATTTGATTTTATTTTCCTTGATTTCCTTAAGGGATTTAGTCAGTTCCTCTTTAAATGCCTCTCATCTTCCTAAGATTGGATTTAGGTCATTTTATTGTGCTTTACTGGTATTATAATATCTGGAGCTTTCTGTGGCATGAAATTAGGCTTCTGATGGTACCATATTGCCCTGGCACTTGCTGAATGTTTCTTATACTGGCCTTTAGGTATCTGGGTTTATAGGTGTAGATGCTGATTTCTAAGTTTATTCTTCTTGGATGGGTGAGTTTGATTGTTGTTTTGATGTTATTTTTACTTGGTTTCTGCTTTCTCTATATCTTCTGATCTGAGTGGCTTGGAATTTTAATGATTACTGAGTATTGGGGTCCAATAGGGTGTCTCTCCCTGGAATTGTATGGCTTTCATGGTTTCTGGGGTTAGGGGTAATAACCTTGACTCTAGTGTTCCTATACCAGAATGGCTTGGAGTCCCTAGTACCAGATTTGGCTCCAGAAAAGCAGGCAGAGTGTAGGTCAGAAAATGAAGTCCAGGAAGTAGTATTTATTTTAAGGCTGTTATACATGTTTTAAGGGGGACTTCGTGGACAAGGGCTTGGTGATGGGTCTTACCTGGATGTAGTTGTGCTTTAAGGAGTCTTGGCAGGCAAATGCTTGGGAAAGGATCTCACCTGGTTGTCCCTTGTCCTGTCAGGTCTCACAAAATATAGCAGAGTTTTGTGCTAAAATATGGAGAATAGGGAACAGGGTACATTTAACTGATGTTGAGTATGCTTTAAAGGGACTTCACAGACGGTTGGTGTTGGGGATTCTTACCTGGTTTTCCCTGGTGCCAGCAGGCCTCTTGGAAGGAAAGCAAAATTGTGCCCCAAAAATGGATCACAGGGGATAGATACAGTTTATAGCTTTTGGGTGTGCCTTAAAGAGACTTGGCAGGCAAAAGATTGATGGTGGGGCAGGGTTTTACCTGGCTGTGAATGGCCACAGCAGATCTGATGGAAAGCTGGCACTGTATATGGTCTATAAAGTGGAGTGCAGGGGACACAGTGCCACAAACACTGAATGTCCTGTTAGTTCTACAGTGACCTTGTAACTTCCTCACAATGATCCATTTAGGTGTTTACTATAGGTCACATACTCTCAAATGTGGGTTAAAGCCAACTTGACCTCCTTTCCTTGCAGGTAATATCTAAGCTTCGGGTTTCTTGGAATAGATCATGAACAACTTGTGTTAGTTAGGAAGTCTTTGTTACTAGTCGTAGAACCTAACATCTACAAGAAGGACTACAGGCTCCATATACTCCCAGATAATCAGACACACAAAAAAACCTCAGCACTATGTGTAGCTGTCCTTAATTTTCATTTAGCAGTAGGAAAAATGAAGACACAGATACTTGTAAGTGCCAAATATTTCATATCACCTGTATGTCAAAGCTCATTCTACACCTGACTTTTATGATTTGGGCCAATGACTTTTAAACTGCATTCTTGTCTGGGAAAAGAATTGCAAAGTAGAAGTGAAAGAAAACTAAAAGACTAGAAAGTATAGCTAGTAGAAAAGTTATAAGTATTTTCCTGAGAAAATAAAACCAATGAAATACTACATTTCTCTCTGTGTTTGAGGTCATGACCATTCTTTACAGAATGTATTAATCTCTACAGACATAAAAAAGCCAACTATAATAAAGTAAGTACTCTAAAGACTTGAGTTAAAAGTTCACCAAAATGGAAGTTCAATTATTTCTAGGGATGAAATTACATACATTTTTCTTGGAAAAGTGTTTTTAGAAAATAATCAATATCTAGCTGTGCCTGTATACATATATGTATGTTATTGTGAACCTCCTGCTCAAATTATGAAAAGCTCAGGTGAGAATAGAACCAAGTGTAAACAGAATCCCAACTGCTGAAGTGGCCTTTTTGTTCTTTTGTTCCTCAGGCACAGTCCAAGTAACCAATACGGAGACAGAGTATATTCACACAGAATGGTTTACTTTAGTGAAGAAAGTGGACTTCTGAGAATATGCCATTTCTGACCTTCTGAGACATGCTTTCTGCTAAAGTGTGAAATGCTTTGGAAAGATACATAATAGTCTATTGCTACTGATTATGATGCCAGTTGACATAAATTCAAGGTTAGCAATGCATACCTTAAAATGTAGAAAAACATAGGGATGCAAATGGGAATGGGCAGGATAAGATAAAAGAAACTTTAGCTTCCAGACAGTTTTCTGTAATAGACTTTGTTGTGGTTAGTTGCTTGCCCAGTATGTGTGTGTGTGTGTGTGTGTGTGTGTGTGTGTGTGTGTGTGTGTGTGTTATTTTGTTCTAGTTCATTTTATGCTGCTCAAGTTCAGAAGTACCAATCTATTCTTAGGCTCTAGCACTCAGATCATTCTAAATCAAAAATCAATTAAAAATAATCTATATAAAAATCTATATAATCTATATTAAATCATATCTAAAAATCTATATAATCTATATAAAAATTAAAAGTACATAGAATTATGAGGCAAAATCAATGACAACTGATGAATTTGGAGAAATTATTTTTTAAAATCTCATATCATTATATATAAACAATTATTAAGAATAGAAGGAAATAATAAAAATGTGGATGATATTAACAGATAATTCTCTATAAAAGATATTATACCTGAACACCAAAACACACTTATACACAAACATAAATAAAAACCTAAAATTACATTGAGAAATTACTAATCATATTTCCTGACTGATAGAAAGCAAAACTTCTGATTCTCTAGAATTGCCCATACTATGAGGAAACCAGTGCTCTTATATATTGCTTCTGGGAACAAAATGAACTCACTTTTACTTAAATGTGAATTTGACACTATCTAACACAATTATTAAATTCCTATATTATCTAAAACCCTACTTGCAGAAACTAGTGCTCAGCAAAAGCTCTATAGACATCAGCTGATACTTTTAAAAAGTGAGTTCATAAAATACTAGAAACAAAATAATCATACAAGTATATTAAATAACAAAATGTAACCTACATATTGCTGGAAAAAAAATGCAGCTTTGCAAAATGATCAGTAGTGGATATGCCAGCAGGTGAGAGTGCTCTTGGTGAAAAGCTAAATTAGACTTTGACCCTACAAACTCATGGTGGAAGGAGAGAACTGACTTCTAAAAGCTTCTGACTCTTACACAAATGTCATGGCACTGTGTGCACACAAACATACATACATGCATGCACATTTGTGCATCATAAAGAATATATATATATATATATATATATATATATATAGAGAGAGAGAGAGAGAGAGAGAGAGAGAGAGAGAGAGAATGTGTGTTTAAGGTGTGCAGTGTATTTCATGGCATGTTATTTATTATTTTAATGGAAAATAAATTCCTCAAAAATTGATCTGGTGTCTTGTGTAGAATAAGACAGAAAAATAAAATAACATGTATTTCTATTTATTTACAGAAAAACAAAAGTGATAAAAATGTAAGGGAATGTTCCAGGCTTCCATCATAGGAAATAAGAGGGAAGAGCACAGAGAATCAAATTATCGCTGAATAACTCACTGATTATAATTTTTGTTTCAGCTTTGATTTTAACAATATACCAATATTTCATACACTACTCAAAATTAATTATTAAAATACTATAAATACAAGAACTCAAAATGGAAATCAAATAGAAACAGATGAATCTGAGTGTATTATATATGAATAAGTAGCATCACCATATCTATAGACTTGGGGAAAGGAAATTCTAAGAGTCAACCTGGGAACCCACAGGCCACTCCAGGCAGGGAAGCAGGGAGGTTAACTATAGATCTTCACCTCTACCTTAGGTCTTTCACAACCAACCTCTCAGGTTTATGCCCAGCTCTGTTACTGACCATCTATGGCAGCCTCCCTCATCTTCCCACCACCAAACCTTTCTGAGTGGATCAAAAAGGTTTTCCTCTCCAAACTTTCTTACCCCTACTCACAGCTTTACTCCCAATGCCCAACTCCATCAGGCATTCCCTTGGAACTCATAAACCATTCCAGCCACCTAATAAGGTAGGATAACTGAATACCTTTCCTTTTCCTCCAAGAACAACTCCCCAGCCTCACCTATAGATCTGTAGCAATTTTGTTATGGCCTCTTCATTTCCAGGGGCCTAAGCAGATCCTAGCAGAACACCCTGTTTCTTCCCTCCTGGGAAACACCTCAAGCCATAACCTACCTCAATTCCTAAGTGTCAGCTTCTAACACCTAGAAACAAATTTTGTCTGAGCTCCCATTATCCAGCTGTCAGGATCACAGAGGAGTTTCCTACTAGGTAATAAATACAGCCAACACACTCTCCAAAAAACCAGGGCAACAAAATATAAGGAACAAAACATCCACCCAAAAAAGACAAGACCAGATACCAATACCTAGAATAATAGTTTTCCTATACCCAGGCATCTAGATACCAGTGTTAAAAATGGAGTCAATAATAGCCAGGACAATTTGTCTAGCAACAACCACAGTAATCCCTGAATAATGCAACATATCTGAAGCACAAGAAAAGACCTTAATGAATATGACAGCTCTCCTTAAATAGACAATGACTAAGTCCATTATACATGTCTATGAAAACACAAACACTGGAAGGAAATAAATAAAACAAAGACTCTGCAATAAAAAAGTAAAAAGAATTAACAAAGAGAATTATGGAAATGGAAAATATAAGAACACAAAACTCAGAGTTAAGCTTCTTCAATAGAATTCAAAAAATGGAAGAACCTTGATCATTGAAGACATTAGGAAGAAATGGGTGCCTTAGTCAAAACAAACAAAAAATCCTATCACAACACATCCAGCAAATCTGGGGCAATCTGAAAAGATCCAATCTAAGAATAATAGGAATAAAGGAAAGAAAGAAATTCCAGGTCCAAAGCACAAAACTTAAAGGACATACCTGCAAACGTATAAGAAGCTTACAGAGCACTGAACAGACTGGACCAGAAAGAAAATCCACTCAGCACATAATAATCAAAACACTAAACACAGAGAACAAAGAAAGACTATTAAAAGCTGCAAGGGAAAAATACCAAGTAACATATAAAGATAGCTCTATGAGAATAATACCTGACTTTGCATTGGCAATACGAAAAGCCAGAAGGCCTTGACAGGTGTACTACATATTTTAAGCAACCACAGATGCCAGCTAAGACTAATATACAAAGCAAAACTTTCAATCAAAAGGATGGAAAAGGTAAGAAATTATAGGACAAATCAAATTTAAGCAATATCTATCTACAAATCTAACCCTATTGAAGGTGCTAGAAGGAAAACTTAAACATAAAGAAGCTAAATATAACCAAGGAAACAGAGAATAAATAAGCCCATACCAGCAAATAAAAAGATGGGAAACACATAAATATACCACAATAGCAGCAATCAACAATCATTGATCATTGATATCTCTCAACATCAATTGTATCAATTCCCAAATAGAAAAGAAGAAAAAGAAAAAAAAAACTAATAAAATAGTCGGGAAAACAAGACACATCCTTTTGCTCTATCAAAAAAACATACCTTAACATCAGGATAGACATTACCTCAGGGTAGAGTGATAGATATTTCAAGCAAATGAATCTCAGAAGCAAGCTGGTATATATACTCCTTTTTTTTTTTTTAATATGTAAGTACACTGTAGCTGTCCTCAGACACTCCAGAAGAGGGAGCCAGATCTCGTTATGGATGGTTGTGAGCCACCATGTGGATGCTGGGATTTGAACTTATCACCTTTGGAAGAGCAGTGGGGTGCTCTTACCCGCTGAGCCATCTCACCAGCCCTATATACTCCTTTTACTATCAGACAAATGGACTTCAGATTACAAGTAATCAATAGAGATAGGAAAGGACACTACATAATCATAAAAGGGAAAATCTACTAAAAGGACATTTCAATGTTAAATATATATTTCACAAAGACAAGGGCACCCACATTTGTAAAATAAACACTACTACAGCTTAAATCACATATTGATCCGCCCACACTGATACAGGGTGTGGTGGTTTAAATACGTATCCCCCATAAGCTCATGTATTCGAATGCTAGTTCCATAGGGAGTGGCACTATTAGGTGTGGCTTTGCAGCAGTAGGTGTGGTCCTGTTGGAAGAATTGTGTCCTTGTGGGAACGGGCTTTGAAATCTCTTATGCTCAACCTTCACCTAGTATGGGATCCAGTTTCTTCCTGACTGCCTTTCAATCAAAATGTAGAACTCTTGGCTGTGGGCATGGGTACCAGAGAAGTCCACTATCTAGTGAGGAGTGTGGTGGAACCTAAGATGGCACTTCGGGAGAGATCTCTTCCCATTTTAAATACTGAACTTAAAATAATTAATTCTCTAGACAAGCTACCAATTTAATGATAATACAAAGGAGAAATAAATATGTTAAATGATATTAATGAGCCATTCAAAGGGATTTTTTATAAAGCAGTATAGGAATAATGAACCTTCAACAAAACATGGCAAAGTGGGAAATAGGAATAAAACCAAATAGTATGTATTTTAATTAGATAGTACTTTCATCAAATTGAAAGAGATAGCAGTTAGAGAGATGATCAATGGAAAGACAGATAATAGATAGCTATATCAATAGAAACCAGATAGCAATACACAGACAAATTATTGACAGATAGCTAGATGATTTCTAAGTAGATAGATATGTATATAGACCATGACTTTTCCAGAGCATAAATACAGGGTGCAGATTACAGGCAGAAATTTATTCTCTGCTATCACTACTACTCTCTTCCTATTAATGACAAATTCATTTTCTTACACTTTTACAATTATATCTTATTTTATCATTCCATCAAAAGCTCTGTCTGCATGTACACCCACTTGCCAGAAGAGGACATCACAAGAGGACTCCTGAGATTTCTCTCCTCCTTTTACCATATCTGCTTGTTCAGGTCATGTTTAGAGAGACATGTTAGTGGGACTTCATAGATATAGCTTCTCTGACATTTCTAGGAAACAATTTCATAACAACTTCCTATTCCCCTGACTCTTACAATCTTTCTTCTCCCTCTTCCACAATGTATTGTTCCCAATAAACATTCACAATTTTACTGTATCAAAGAACTTGATCTAGTAATTGAAATGAAGTAGCTTATGTTGAATCCTACTCAAGTTTAAACACAGGAGGACTGATGCCTTCATTCACAAATCAGGACTGATTTCATGAAATTGGAGGCTTCAAAGGAACAGAGGAAGCTGTGGAAGACTTTTGAAAAAATTATAATAAAGCTTCTTTGATACATTATAATTGTGAATGATTATAGGGTACCGTGTAGATTTTAGATAGCATTTAATTAGGTAAACATATGTGTCTCTACCAACACTTATTTATGTGTGGTGCTAATTATAAGGCTGCAGGGGGAAAGGCAGACAACAATACATTCACTCACCTACCTCAAGTTAACAGAACTTACGTTTGTATGAATATGATTACCTCATGCTTTCTCTAAAAGAAAAATACTGAGTGCTCTGTTCACATTATTTTATCCAGGAAATGAGGCCATCTCTTGCTACTTAGAGAAAGACAGTTTTTATGTTTGAAAAAAATGACTCAACATAGTCTGATCAATTGTTGCTGATTTTACCTAACTAGCTTAACAGTGAGTCTTATGGGAAGAGTTTGGAGGGAATGAATAAGAGGATGGAAATGATATAATTACATTACAATCTCAAATGTTAATATGTATGTGTATTAAAAAGCACCATACATGTATCTCTAAGGGATAGCACTCTAGACTCTAAAACTATTTATAAAGGAATATCTCTGAGCTAAAACTGTCTTTGTAAGTGAAAAACTGATAATTCTGATTACTTTCAGGTCATTAGTGTCTATCAGGTTTATAGAAGGTCAGAGGTGTCTTGCTTAGATGTGGATTTCATCTGCATTTTCACCACTGTGGCTTATGTATACAATGTATAAATTGTTCTGTGTTCATCTATTTTCATGTGTGAATATGCATGTATTTGAGACAATGCAGATACTTGCAAATGTTATCTGTTTTCAACTTTAAAGTCAAGCTCTGAATTTGAGTCTTCAACTTGTGATAAAGAAAAGTTTTATGATATTGGAAAATGCTGACTCCAGGTGTAGAGTGACAAAGAGGTAGACTCTATGGACTGACACAATACTGTGCTATTTATTCCCATCTAGTAATAGAATATTGAAGACAAATGGTCCATGCCTATGCTTTTATATCTCTCAGTATAATTTTATCTTCATTTCATCTGAGCATTAAACAAAATAAATCATGTGGCTAACACCCAGTTAAGCCAAGGTATGTTAGCAAATATCTTCTTTGCAATGCTCTCTCTTAGGAGAAATGTCAGTAAACTCTTCAGTGTAGAGCAAGGGATGCCACATAGGGGACAGAAATCACTCTCAGCTGTAATTTGTGACATGTCACATTCTGTGACAGGCTGTGAAAGAATCTATATTACTCAACATTTTGCACATTTTGCAACATTTCTTCACATTTTGCAAACTGCATTTAAGAGAGGAGCTGATGAAATACTCTCACAGGTTAGGCCAAAAATTATTCCAGTCTTTTGAAAGTTGTAGTGACCTAGGAGTTACCTGAGTTTTCTTCATTATTACATACTTTTCAACAACACATCCAATATTTGGAATTTTCACTGATTCAAATGAGTGGGAGTCCAGATCCAGGAGTTTTACCTTCCATTGTAGTTAAGTCTGTATATTTTCTCAGACTGTGTTTGTCTTTTGTCTAAGGGATCTAACAGGCTGATATTGCTACCAGTGTTTCACTGGGAGAGAGGGGGTGGGGCCTTTTACTATAGCTGGTGTTTGGAAGATGTTGTTCCTTCTTGTTTAGTGGGAAGAAAATACTTGCACCTGGCCCCTAGTGCACACACAATCTCACATTTGAAGACAAAATTATTCTGTACAAGTGTTTGTCTAAAGAATACGTGACAATGACATTTAGATTTCTACTAAGATATGAATGAGTCATGCAGGAGTTTTTCTCAAGAGAAATATGTAGCAGAAATGGAGGAAAAGGGAGAACAACAGCATGTCAAATGAACAAAAACGGGCCATAAAATTTGGAGAAAGGAATATGTTGAGAGACTGGAGGAGGAATGTCAACCTTAATAGCAGTTTTAAATTTTTATAGTTTGGCCTTTCAACACTGGTTATGTTCAAAGCTATCATCAAGTTTGTAACTGTAGCTTGCTGCTATTTTCATATTATTAACTAAGGTAGCTTGGAGTGTTGGAAAAAATGTGCTAGACTGGGCTGATCATGACAATGCTAACAATCCTGTCTGTCTGTCTGTCTGTCTGTCTGTCTGTCTGTCTGTCTCTTTCTCTCTTTCTTTTTTTGTAAACCATTAATCATGCCTGAGGACACTATGGCAGTTCTCCTTTTTTGACTTGTAGCTGTCCCGCATAAGCCAAGAACATGTACAAAAAGTCTGCAGAATGCCTAGTTCAACTGAATGACAACTGCCTAATGATACATAATGATAGAGACCATTACTTATCTTGTCTTCTGAAAATGGCTTTGACAGAGAAGGAAAGGGAAGCCATTAACACTGGGAGAAACAGTGGGATAAAGGCCCATTTGCTGAGTGTAACAAAAATTACAACAGGATTGGTCTTCTTGCAGCACTGTCATTTAGATTGAGAAGTTACCTTAACTCAATTATAAATTCTTTCTCCTCCCTAAGGAGTTTCCCAGGTAAGCAATCCATTTTCTATAAAAAACAAAAACAAAAAACCTTGAAACCTGGACTTGAAGCCTGAACTGGAACTTATTTTCTTCTTTTGAGGTTATTAGTGACTTCATTATTCTCTATTCTCCTCAATAGCGAGACTGTTTTTACCAATCAACTCTCGCTGAACTGATGTACCTTTTAAAGTTCATAGGGTTCATCCATTAACCAGTTTTTCTCCTCCTTTCCTGTTTCCTTACTCTGCTGTGAAGATATTCATATTAAAACAAGAGTAAGTCATTAGTATGTAATATTTTTATTACTATTTTAAAGGCACTGTGATATGTGCAAAAACAGAATGTTTTCAATTTCAGAAAGGAGAAGATCCTGTTAAAATATTCATAAAGAACTAGCTAACATTTGAATTTTGATTGTCTATCTAGCGTGTAGCTTCCATATTGTGCAGAGTTGAGGGTGATACTATGGTGAGTGAAGTCCTGTTCTAATGGGGAGGTAGCTCAAAGACACACAAATTATGAGTAGAGGAGCTAAGAAAAATGAGACTAGCGAAAGCACACAGAGAGACAAATAGATCCTAGCCATTTGATACATGTTCAGAGATTACATGAAGGGGACTTCAGTAAACAGAAATCTCAAAGTAAATTTCACTTATGCTGTAAGAACCATGGCCTGTTCTCAGGAAGAATGGGGAGGAGGCCCTTAATAGAAGAAAGCAATAGGGTCACAGGTTGCTGCATTCATCGAGATGCTCACAAAGCTGAGACTACAGACAACCATGTGGGTCAAAAATGAAAATGCTTGCTAGGGAGTTTGATCAGGATTGTGCAGTCAAAATTAAATACACAGAGTTAATATAGTATATAATAACTTATTAGACATGGCAGAATAACCAGAAAATTTGAAGATTTCAAGTACATAGGCATGATGATGTTTAAAAAGATGAAAATTCTATGGAGTAATACTCAGCAATTAAAAACAATGAATTCATGAGATTCTTAGGCAAATGGATGCATCTGGAAGATATCATCCTGAGTGAGGAAACCCAATCAAGAAAATTCTAGTTATTCCAATATTATCATTTTTTATTATTTAAACATACTACATTTTTAGTGTGTATCACAATTGTGAACAAGAATGTGTCAATTAAAAATGAATGTGATAAGATCTGGACATTGTAAAATAGGCCTTTATAGCCTTGGGTGAGAGATAAGGCAGAACATTTATCAAGATTGTCATAGCATTAGATTTGGGCAGGGCAATTTGACTTTCATTTCATTTCACAACTATAAATCAGTGGTCTTTTGCTATGAATGCTAGCAATTACTTAGTGCTGGGATAGAGATTTCTGAATATCAAGAACTCAATTTTCTGAAATAAGAGAAAATTGTTCTGAAAACAGCCTCAAATATTGACAAAGAGTTGTTTTTACTTTTGATGTTCTAACATTCTGATATAGATGAAGTAGTGTGCCATCTAGTCCAAATAATTGCAAGTCTACTGTATAAAAAGAGAATTCTTTATAAGACAAATCTTGCAGAATATCTTATATAAAATGATTATTTTTAGATGTTTAAATGATTACAATAAATATAGGTGAGGAGAAAAACAGAGATAGATGGTACAGTCCTACCTCTGAAATAATGACAGAAAATTGAGGGCAAATGTCACCTACCTGGAAATACATTAAAACTCATAGAGGAATTATTAGGTCTTGACATGGAAAGTTAATCTTTGTAGGTCTTTGGATTGACACACTGGAAATCATAATGACAGAAGCTAATGAGTTTTCTTGCAGATGAAATAAAAACTGGAAATATGGGGCAATGTCACATTGGGTTAAATATATTTAAAAACAAATACAATTAATTCCAGTGAGACTTTGAAAATAATTGGTCATTTCTTATTTTATTCCACTGTAGTTTATTAATACAAATTTTAATTAACTCTGGTGACAGTATTATTTGTCTCTTGCAGCAGCTGGCTACAAATCTAGGGCAAATTCTAGCAATAATTGTGCGGAATCTCTTCAGGGAAAAAGTGAGTGCTATAATATTTATTAAAGTCACCCATGGGTTGTGTTAAAATTGTTTTTCTAAGACTGCATATTTTCACTTTTTATTCTCAACTGAAAACAGGTATACCTTAACTTTTGGAGTTAGAGAAAACTTTTACTTTTTATAATGAGAACTTGAAAAATCATTTTGAAGGAAATTAAAATCTTTATTCTTCATTAAATTAAAATTCTTTACTTATTCATTTTATGTCCTGCTCATTGTCCCCCTCCCAGTTACACATTCCCAATCACACCATCCTACAATTGTTCCCCCATCTTCTGAGCAGGTGGGGACCACTATGTAACTGCCCCACCCCAGCACTTCAAGTCTGAAAGACTTGACACTGCCTTTCCCACTGTAGCCAGACAAGGTAGACCAGATAGTAGAATATATTCCACTTATAGGCAACAGCTTTTTGGATAGCTTCCTTTTAAGTTATTCAAGACCAAGCTGCATATCTGCTACATATGAGCAGAAAGGCCTAGGTACAGCCCTTGTATGTTCTCTGGTTGGTGGTTCAGTCTCTGAGATCCCAAAGGATTCAGGTTACTTAACTCTGTTCATCTTCCAGTGGAGCTCCTATTCCCCCTAGAGCCCTCAATCCTTTCTGCTAATCTTCCATAAGAGTCCCCAAGCTTTGTCCACTGTTTGGCTGTGGGTGTCTATATCTGTATGAGTCAGTTGCTGGGTGGAGCCTTTCAGAAGAAAAAATGCTTATGACTACAAGCATAACAGAGTATTATTAATAGTGTTAAGGTTTGCTGATTGCCCATGGGATGAGTCTCAAATTGGGACAGTTATTGATTGGCCATTCCCCTAGTCTCTGCTCCATCCCTCACCCCTGCATTTCTTGTAGACAGAATAAATTTTGAGTTGAAAGTTTTATGAATGGGTTAGTGTCACTATCAATCTACTGGGATTTTTGTCTGGCTAAAGGAGTTGGCCTCTTCAAATCCATATCCCCAATGTCACAGTAAGGTCACCCCCATTCATTCTTGGGTGCCTCCTTTATCTCAGGTCTCTGTCTCATCCTGGAGAAGCCACCCATCTCCTCACTGCCATCAGTTGAATATTTCCATTCATTTTCAAGGCCATCTAGCCATCTCTCCCGGGCTTCCCCACACCTGATCCTGAAACATGTTATCCCCCAACCATCTAGCTCCCTCAAGGTTCCCTCCTTCCAACTACATCTTAAGACTGTTTTATTCCCCTTTCAAAGTGAGATTCAAGCTTTCTTTTGGGGGCCTTCCTTCTTGATTAGCTTCTTTGAGTCTATTAAGTGTAACCTGGTACCTGTATTTTATGGCTAATACCCACTTAAAAGTGAGTACATACACTCTTCCATCCTTTCTGCCCCTTCCTTCTGGTGCTTTCTGCTGGTGCAGACTTTTGGCTGGTCTGTTCCAGTGAAGACACCATATCCTGATCCATCTGAGAGAACCCTTTGCACTCAGAGTAGTTGAAAAACCTCTGCACTCAAAGCAGTTGAGGATACACTGCACTCAGAGTAGTTGAGGATCAGCTGCCCTCAGAGAAGTTGGACAATAGCTTGACTGCTCCACTGAAGACCCAATAGTCTGAACGCCTGCCAGGAGATCTACTGTAGCCAGGAAACAGGTCAGCAACTTCTCTACCCTTGTAAAGAGCCCACAGTTGGAAGGCCCCACAGGTGGTCTATTATAGCCAAGGCTGAAGGCCTACCATGAGACCTGAAGCAACCCAGAGACAAAAGAGGCAGACTCCAGAGAGTCATGCAGACCAACAAACACCAGGGATATCCAGATGATGAAAGGCAAGCACAAGACCATAAGTAATAGGACCAAAAATACATGAGCAATACCAGAATCCTATTCTCCCACCACAGCAAACTCTGAATACAACAACACACCTGAAAATCAGGAAGCTGACCTAAAATCCTATATCAAGAAGATAATAGAGTCCTTTAGGGAGGATAGCAATAACTCCATGAAATAAATACAGGAAAACACGGGTAAGTAGGTACGGGAATTGAATAAAGCAATCCAAGACATAAAAGTGGAAATAGAAACAATAAAGAAAACACAATTGGAATCAAACTTGAAATGGAAAACCTAGGAAAGAGGTCAGGAATTACAGATGTAAGTATCAACTTCAGAATACAAGAGATAAAAAAGGAGAATCTCAGAAATAAAAGATACTATAGAAGAAATAGACATCACTGTCAAAGAAAATTAAAAACATAAAATACTTCTAACCAAAAGCATCCAAAAAAATTCAGGACACAATGAAAATACAACATCTAAGAATAATTGGAATAGAGAATGAAGATTCCAAGCTCAAAGGACTTGAGAATATCTTCAACAAAATAAGAGAAAAACAACAACAACAACAACAATAACAACAACAAAACCTTTCCCAACCTAGAGAAAGAGATTGCCATAAAGGTACAAGAATCCTATAGAACACTAACTAAATGGGACCAGAGAAGAAAATCCTCTTGTCACATAATAATCAACAGAGTAAATGCATAGAACAAAGAAAAAATATTAAAAGCTGCAAAGGAAAAGGGACAAGTAGCATAAAAAAGTAGACTTACCAAAATTACACCAGACTTCTCAACAGAAACTATGAAAGCCAGAAGAGGCTGGTAAAAGGTCATGTAGACTCTAAGAGAGAGAAAAAAAAAAAAAAAAAAACCTGCCCAGGTTACTATACCAAGCAAAACTCTCAATCAAAATAGATGGAGAAACCAAAGTATTCCTGGACAAAACAGAATCCATCCACCAATTCAGCCCTAAAGAGGTTTTTAGAAGTAAAATTCCACCACAAGGAAGGCAGATTCCCCAAAGAAAGGATATTAAACATCTCACAACAAGCCAAAAGGAGAAAACCACAAGCCCATAAAGCCACCTTAAAAAACAAACATATCAGGGACCAACAGTCATCTGCCTTTAATAGATCTCTATATCAATGGACTCAACACACCTAAAAAAAAGTC
Organism: Mus minutoides; assembly: GCA_902729485.2. Taxonomy (NCBI): domain Eukaryota; kingdom Metazoa; phylum Chordata; class Mammalia; order Rodentia; family Muridae; genus Mus; species Mus minutoides. Next base: position 1,698,314 of record LR749503.1, on the reverse strand, counting down.
TTAAGACTGGATATGCAAATGAGATCCAGCAGTTTGCTGTGTACAAGAAACACACCTCAATAACAAAGACAGACACTACCTCAGAATAAAAGGAACGGAAATGTTCTTTCAAGCAAATGTTTTCATGAAACAAGCAGGAGTTGCCATCCTAATATCAAATAAAATAGACTTTCAACCTAAAGTTATCAAGCATGATGAAGATGTTCACTCTATATTCATCAAGGGGAAAATCCACAAATAGAAAGTCTCAATTCTGAACATCTATGCCCCAAATGAAAGAGCACCCATATTCATAAAATAAACTTTATTAAAGCTCAAAACACACATTGAACCTCACTCAATAATAGTGGGAGACTTCACACTCTACTCTCACCAAAGGACAGGTCACTGAAACAGAAACTAAACAAACACACAGTGAAACTGAGAAAGGTTATGAACCAAAAAGATTTAACAGATATCTATAGAACACTTCAGTCTAAAATAAAAGAATATAACTTATTCTCAGCACCTCATGGTACCTTTTCCAAATTTGACTATATAATTGGTTCCAAAATAACCGTCAACCAATACAAGAAATTTGAAATAATACAGTTCATTATATCAGATTACTATGGCCTAAGGTTGGTCTTCCAAAACAGCAAAAACAATAGAAAACTCACATGTACATGAAAACCAAGCAACTCGTTGCTCAATGATAACTTTGTCATAGAAAAATTAAAGAAAGAAATTAAAGACTTCCTGGAGTTTATGAAAATGTTGACACATCATACCTAAACTTATGGGACACAATGAAAGCAGTGTTATGAGGAAAATTCATAGCACTAAGTTTACTGTTTTTACAGTAACAACTTAACCAAAAACTTGAGAGCTCTAGAATGAAAGAAAGGAAACTCACCCAAGAGGAGTAGAAGTCAGGAAATAGTCAAACTCGGGACTGAAATCAGCCAAATAGAAACAAAGAAAACAATACAAAGAATCAACAAAACCAGAAACTGGTTCTTTGAAAAAATAAACAAGATAGATAAACTCCTAGCCAAACGAACTATAGAGCCCAGAGGCAATATTCAAATAAACAAAATCAGAAATCAAAAGGGATACATAACAACAGAAACAGAGAAAATTCAAAAAATCACCAGACCCTACTATAAAAACCTGCACTCAACAACACTGGAAAATCTAGATGAAATGGATGGTCTTCTAGACAGATACCACATACCAAGGTTAAGAACAGGTAAACTACCTAAAAGGCCCATATCACACAATGAAATAGAAGTAATTTAAAAATCTCACAGCCCAATCAAACCCATGGCTAGATTGAGTTAGTGCAGAATTCTACCAGACCTTCAAAGCAAACCCAATACTAATTTTCCTCAAAAGATTCCATAAAACAGTAAAAGAAGGAACACTACCTAACTCGTTCTATGAAGCCACATTTACTTTGATACCTAAACCATACAAGGAGCCAAACAAAAGGAGAACTTCAGACCAATTTTGCTTATGAATATCAACACAAAAGTACTCAATAAAGTTCTTATAACCCGAACCCAAGAATACATCAAAACCATGATTCACCATAATCAAGTAGACTTCATCCCACGAAGCAAAGTTGGTTTATATTTGAAAATACATTAACTTAATTCACTATGTAAACAAACTCAAAGAAAAATATTATATGATCATCTACTTAGATGCAGAAAATACATTTGATAAAATACAACACTCCTTTACTTTAAAAGTATTGGAGACATCAGGAATTCACTTTCCATATCTAAACATAATAAAAGCAATTGACTGCAAACCAACAGCAAATATCAAATTAAATGGAGCAATCCCACTGAAATTGGGTACAAGTCAAAGATGTCCACTCTCCCCATATTTATTCACCTGGATAGACAAAAAACCCACAATAGCAAAAACAATTCTTAACAATGAAAGAAGAGTGTTGTTTCTGTAAGAATTCTTCCATCCCTTTTTGACCTGAATATAATCCCAGGCAGAGGTAGGCCTCCAATATGCATCTCTGGTAGTCTCACATCCCCAGGATGTGCAATAAAAGGAATCCCTATAGCCACATTTATAATTCAAGGATCTATCTCTATGGGATCCAGGGCAGACATAGAAGTCTGTTTCTCTATTGTTGGTGCGTTGATGGGCCATATTGCACCCAACAAATGCTCATTAAAGCCAGATCCATGAAGTGCTTTATCTAAGGGTAGATATTTATCAGGGAGGCTCCAATATGGATTCCCTCCTGCAACCAATTTACACAAATCAGGGGTCAAAACGGGCCAGGGGGTGACGCCCCAATATGAGAGGAAGCAAAGGCTACATCTCCTGCCTCATTAACAACTACCCAAGTGAGATTAAAAACCTGATGTGGAGAGGTAGTAGCATCTGCAACCGCAAGGCATAGGAACACCCATGGAAGGAGCATCTTTCCTGTAATTAAGCACAATTAAACACCTTCTCAGAGGGCTCCCTGGGTGGGTTATATAATTTTATCAGGCACTCTGGCAACCATCTGGCATTTCCTACTTGAGTATCATAAACACAGACATGTCCTTTGACCCAAATAAGGACCGGGTTAGGGCCCTGCCATTTATTAGATAATGGATTTTTTCAAAGAGCCTGGGCATAGTTTTGTGGGGTGGATTGGTGTCACAGATGATCTGGAACAGATTTGCCTTCAGCATCTACCATGAGATAGTTCAAAACAAAAAGTGAATGGTTAAGTAGAGTCTTATAATTGCCCGACAATGGATATAAAAACCCCCATTTGACTGTAGTTTGGAGATCATATTTTTAAGAGTTTGATGAGCTGTCTCAACAATGCCTTGACCTTGAGGATTATATGGAATGCCAGTAACATTTTTATTGCCCAACTGCGAGCAGACCTGTCTAAACCTGCTGCCAGTATAGCCATGACCATTATCTGTCTTAATAATTTTAGGCTGAGGCAAGACTGTAAGACAAGAAATGACATGACTAATAACATGTTTAGTAGCTTCTCCAGTCTGAAGTGTGGCATAAATAAAACCACTAAAGGTATCAATGGTAGCATATATATTTAAGCTTCCCAAATGGGACAAAATGAGTAATATCCATCTGCCATAATTCCCCAGGAACTAAACCTTGGGGGTTGACTCCTAAATGGGCCTCAGGAAAAAAGGTGAGGCAGCCTCTGCAGTTGCACACTATCTGTCATGCCTGTTCTCTAGAAATGCCAAATTTATATCTTAAGGTGTGGGAATTAAGATGATGGAGATCATGAGCCTTCTGAGCTTGAAGCAGGGAGTCATCAGGGATGGGGGTAATTCGCTGAGCTATTCCTGTAATTTGGGTTGCGCATTCTACATACTCATTGCCCTGGGCTAAAGGACCAGGTAAACCACAATGAGCACTTATATGGCCAATTAAAAAAAAAAAAAGGACAGGAATGCTCATGAATCAATTCTTGAAGGACCGAAAACAAGGGTGCTTCATTAGTTGATGGGTGGATATATGGGGCGGTTTCCAAAAGTGGAACCAAACAAGCAACATAGGAGCTATCTGTAAACAAATTAAAGGGTAGATCCGGCAATGTTTCAAAAACCTTGATAATAGCTGCCAACTCGACCACCTGAGCAGAAGAAAAAGAGGTGGGAAACCAAAAAACTTTTGAATCAGTGGAATATGCTGTGGTGCTACTGGAGGAGCCATCAGTAAAAGTCAAGGTGGTCCCAGCAATGGACACAGTCTTCGTTACTTTAGGAAACACTATGGGGGTTTTATATAAAAATTGAATAAGCCTATCAAGTGGATAATGATTATCAATAGTGTCCTGAAAAGAAACACATATAATGGCTTACTCATGATCATATTGGCTCAACCATTGAGAGGGACTATATGGAAGAATCAGGGTATCCAGGTCCTTTCCAAAAAGCTTGAGAGACTGTTCTCTTCTCATGTTAATTAGCTGTGACACCAACCAAGGATATGTAGAGAGAAGCTTGGGAGGGGAGGCCAACAAATGAACCCAAAAGAGGGGCTTAGTTTGACAAAAAAGTCCATAGGAGAGAATGGAGTAGGGAGAACAAGAAAAACTAAAGGCATATCAGGAGAGAAATAGGTAAAGGTTTGACTATTAATAGCATTTTCAACTAAGGACAAAGCCTGAGCAGCTTTGGCAGTAAGGCTGCACAGAGACAATGGATCTGGGTCTCCCCTAAGGATATCAAACAAGGGCTTGAGTTCTCTTGTAGTGAGTTTGAGGTAGGGGCGAAGTCAATTAATATTGCTTAAGAGATGCTGGAAATCATTAAGGGTAAGAAGTGAATCCTTTCTAATTTGTATTTTTTGGGAAATTATCTTGTTAGGGAAGAGCTCGAATTCCAAAAACAAATGTGGAGGTTGGAGTTGTACCTTCTCGGGAGAAATTTGTAAGCCTTGTTGCTGAAGAGCAGATATAAGCTGTTGAGCAGCCTGGTGAAGTTGGTACTCATCAGCTCTGGCCAGAAGAATGTCATCCATATAATGGACAATATAAAGATTAGGTAAGGAAGCCTAAAAGGATCAACAGCCTGAGCAACAAATTTCTGACAAAGTGTGGATCTCTTAGCCATGCCCTGGGGGAGAACCCTCCATTGAAAACGAGGCAAGGGCCCTACAAACTTAGTTATGGGAAGGCAGAAAGAGTTTACAATCATCTGAGTGTAGGGGAATGGAAAAGAAACAATCTTTAAGATCTATAACAATTTTAGAATAATTCTTAGGGATGGCAATGGTTGTAATGCCCCCATGGGAACCATAGTTTTGTTGATGGTGTGTAAGTCTTGTTTTCCTGATCTTTTCTGTATGACAAATATGGATGTATTCCAAGGGGACATGGAGGGCTCAATATGCCCAGCAGCCAGCTGTTTCTGCACTAACTCTAGGGCCGCTGATAACTTTTGGGAAGAAAGGGGACATTGTTCAATCCAGATGGAATCGTTACTCTTCCAAGTGATTTTATCAGCCTGGAGTGCAGGGGGAGCCATAGCCCTCAAGAAAAACTTTGATACCCTAGCCCAGTGTGATCACTATGTGAAATGCTTATGGGTGTAGGCATGCCTTGGCCCTCCTTTCCTAGGTCTTGTCTTGGCAAAAAGCCTTGGGACAACATCTGTTGGGTTATAATCTCATTTGAACTACACATAATTACTTACATCTGAGAGAGAATATCTCTTCCCCACAAATTAACTGGCAAGGCTTAAACAACAAAAGGCTGCAATGCGCCAGAATTCCCTTCTGAATCTTCCCATGTCAAAATTTTAGAACTCTGTAAGGTATTTTTAGACTGGCCAATGCCCTGAAAATGTGTAAGGAAAGGTTGAAGTGGCCAAGCCAAGAGCCAGGAATTTTTTGCAAGGACTGTGGCATCAGCTCCCATATCCGCAATGCCTTCAAGCCATCGCCCCTCTAACTTAAGGCGTAGTGTAGGACGTTCTCTGGACACCATCTGGACCCAGAAAAGATCTGAGGACCCTGGATGAGAGGCCCCCATGCCTCCCCAAAACCAGGTTCTGGGTGTTCAATGGGAGGGGCAAAGCCTGTGCAACCCACTGTACGTAAGGGAGTAAGATTGGCCCTGTGCTGGAACTAGCTAAAATCTTAATTTCTCCTGTAAAATTATTATCGACCAGGGAAGGGTGGACAATGAAGCCCTTGATGAATGAGATGCGTCCCAGAATGAGAAAAAAACGTATTAGGGGGAGGAGGACCAAAAACATCTGTAGGTAAAACCTGAACACAATTTTCATGTTTTAAAATTGTACTGGTAGGTNGGGGGGTGAGTTGGGGCATTGTTATCTGCTGACTGGTCCCCAAGGCCGGTAAGAAATGGATGAGTCTTGGGGCCTGGGGCTGGCCCCTCAAGCCATTTCCCTGAAGGAGTGGCAAAGGATTACCCATGGCATCCATCTTGGATCAACATTGATTTGCCCAATGTTTGCCTCTTTTGCACCTGGGGAACACAGTATTAGACATTGGAGGTATTGCCCCTGGGGGCTGAGGCATAGCAGTCGATATGCCCTGTGTCAGGGGGCATTGTTTGGTAAAATGTCCATGCTATCCACATTTAAAACAACTTTTGGAAGGGCCAACAGCTTGCAAGGCAGCCCCCGCAGCCAAATTCACACTCTGAAAAAGTCTCTGCGAGATCCTATGGGTGAAGGTATCTACGTCACCACCGCAAAGTCTCATGAAATCATCAAGAGTCTTATTTTTAGTCTGGCTTCAAAGAATAGCCTTACAAGCAGAATTGGCATTCTAATAGGCTAACTATTTTATAAACTTGCTATTATTTTCCTCAGGGCCCAGGACCTTTCCGGCAGTTTCTAAGAGTCTCCTCACAAACTTATTGTAAGGCTCCTGAGCTCCCTGAATAATTTTGGTCAATAGGGTAGTCATAGAGCCCTTTGAAGGGACTGTCTGCCATGCTGCCTGTCAAGGGCAGCCTCATTAACCTGTGACAGGTGTCTGGTGGGGAATTTAAGCTGGCGCTTCTCAGACACATATTTCCCCTGTCTGCTGAGTTTATCAAGAGTACATTCAGCCGCAGGAGCTTTGGGATCTCTCTGGTTCTGCCTTGCGAGAGACTGGCACCTATCTAGAAAATCAGCTTTCCAAGACAAAAACTGTCCACGAGTCAAAACTGCCTGGCTAACTCTAAACCACTCAGTGGGAGTGAGGTATCCCCCTCCGGAGAGGGCTTCAAGCATGGAAACAGTAAACGGTGCATTAGGACCATAATTCTTGACTGCAGTATTAGGATCCTTAAGAGGTTTAAACCGTAATCTTTTATACTCAGTCATCTCTCGTCAGTGGGGCCTCATTTTCAGTTTCACTATCGCTTGTTTTTTCATCCTTGTCACCATTTTCTGTATTAGCGGCTGGGACCTCCTCTGAGGAGGAAGCCTCTTTGGCGCTCTGGCAGGTTAACACAGGGAATGCCAAGAATTTTTTTTTTTTTTTTTTTTTTTTTTTTTTTTTGAACAAACTCTCTGGGAGGTTTTGTTAGAATGAGATTTTTGAAAGGCTTTGTTGGGGTGAGAATGTGGCAAGCTGGCTGTCTGACAACTCTGATGGCCAACAGAGATGGCAGGGAAAGGGACCAAAGCCATCAATGAACCAGGGAAAACTGTCTGTCTCATAGTCTCCTGATGAGAGGAGACCTCTGTGGAGAGATCGGCAAACTGCTTCTGTAAAATTAGGACCTCTTTAAGGTTGGAAATTTGTTTAGATAGGTGATTTTTGGCCTGTAAAAGTTAATCACCTTGTGGAGGTGGCAGAACGACAACAGGTGCACAAATTTCAGGAGCTGAGGGGTAAGGAGGGGGCCTAGAATGTGCCACTGTGTTTGAAGTGGGTGGCGAATCAGGGTTGTGATATCAGGCCAGCCTCTTCCTCTAAATCACTATCCTCAGAGGGACGTAGCCGATCGCCCTGAGGCTTCTTAAAAATGGGGTAGGAAAGCTTTGATTCTTGTAATTTTGGCTCTCTAGATGCGGCTGCACGGGAGGGGGCCAGTTGAGGATAGAGGGGTTGGACGGGCTTTTGGGGGCAAACAGCCGGGTCCTCTGAGGAAGACATATTAATAATAACAGAGGGGCATGGTGAGGGAGGTTGTGGTAACTGTGGGTCTGCAATTTTTACATAGGACATAGATGCCAAGAGAGAAATTGCTTTAAGGAAATACTCAGCCAATGAAACAATCTTGCCTGCCTCAGCCAAGGATGAATTAATGATATCTCTAATAAGACCCCAATAACTAAAGGTCTGAGTAGGCACTGCATCTGGTCTTTCTTTATTTAAAAGATCATTAAGATCACGTCCTACCTTTTCCCATTTAAGAGGATGAATCTCTGGTCCATCTATGGACAGACTTGGGAGACAAAGATAAAAAATTTTGTCAAATATTTCTTTTTAACTCTAACTCCTCTTTCCCTGAGAGAGGCTTTGAGATCCTTAATGAAGCATGCCTCTTTAGAAAGTCTTTGGCTCATTTCTATAGGAAAGAGAAATGTCAGCTTACCGAGGATGACTTTCTCACATGAGCGGTGAGAGCGCTCCTCAAAATGGTTTTGTTGCTGCAACCTTCTCAGGAAAATGGGCTCCATCCAGCGAGGGTCCGTACCTCAGGACCTACATTGGGCACTACTTGTCCCAAACTGCGGGACCCAGTTATTTGGGGAGTCCGAGGGGAACCTTGCCTGGTCCTCTTCAGGCTCCTTTGCCCCCTGGTCTGTGACCAGGCAAAAATCTCTCAAGGGCACTCATATTGGCACAGTTGCATCCTGGGGGAAACACAAGCATAACCTCAGCCCCTTGTCAGAAACAGAGTAGGTGGTTGGCATTGAAAGGTTATTGGGTCCCTCCATCTAACCAATGGGAGGGGATGTTCCTCAGCAAAAATGCCCAAAGTTTGTAAGCAGGGTTCAGCCCTTTCTCATTGAAAGTTCACATGAAATAGGTATGGATCTTTTTTGGATTCTGAGGAAATGACCCAAGTAAGTGCTTCCTTCAAGGAGTGAAGTGCTATTTCTACAACTGCTTCGCCTTGAAGATTATAGGGTAGGAGTGCCTGATCCTCCATAACAATAAGAAGGTGCTGAATTTTTGATATTAGTAAGCAGGTTCATTGTCAGTCCTGAGCACCCAAGGCACTCCCATTACCAGCATTGCTGCTTTCATGGCCTAAATAGCATGTGATGCCTCTTCACCTGCCATGGACACTGCATATATGAAGGCCAAGCAAGTATTTATCACAACATATGAAATTACCAAAGGCTGGGTAATGGCTGACATACATTTGTCAGATTACAATGGGATATAGACCTCTAGGGTTAACTCTTGATCTGCCATGAGACCCCAGTGGCACAAAAGGAGCACATGTTGTACAGGACCTTGCAAGATATTTACAGTATGACATAGGAAATTTGGGCAAGAGTGAATGTAAATTTTGAGGATAAAGGTGAAATTGTGGTGTAACATTCTGGCTTCTTCTAGCATTCCATGTCTACAGCCATAATCAGGGCATCAGTTCTCTCATTTCCTTCTGCTAATATTCCAGAAAATTTAGAATATGATCTTATATATAAGATGAGCCAGGGATGTGCCCTACTCTCGAAAGCCTTTTGGGTAGATTTCATGCAGTCATATATAGGCTATTTTGCTCTTTAATACAGAAAGACAGGCTATGGACAGCTTGTACTGCATATTGGCTGTCTGAGGAAATATTAACTGGCTCCTGTTGGCAACATTCAAAAAATTTCAGGAGTACAAATAGTTCAAATAGTACCAAAATTAGGGAGAATATTACTTGTTTCCTTTTCCTAAGTCTTTGTATAAGAACCCCATATCTGGTTTCATTAGCATCAGAAAAGGCCACAGTTGCCTTGGGAATGGGGTGAGAGCTAGATATGCTATGAGGTTTAATGGTAATTTACAACTGGGACAAAGCAGTAAGCTTCCCTGGTGGCATATTATTATGCACTGAGCCTACGAACCCTGCTACCATTTCTTGAAAGCTGATGGAACCTGCCCATAATGGTTGAGAATATTGTAAGGAGAACAGTAGAATTATTTTGTCTGGTTCCCTTTTATAAGTTCTTGCTAAACCTTAAGGATGAGGTGGAACACAATCTCAAACTTTGAGGTAAGCTTAAGTAAATCAGAGTAGGCCTGGTACAGTCACATGAGGGACCCATTCTGCCAGAACACTCTTAGGACCCCCTCAAGGGACTGTAGAATTTTGTCCAGGAGGTGCTTTCCCTGGATCGTGTCTTTCCAGAGTTGATACAGAAAAGGAGCGCCAAAACTTTCTGTAGCAGGTTGCTGTCTCCGATATTAGTTTTATGCTGGCTGAGTGACTGTTAGAGAGAAAGTGGTGCCTCGTTTGCTGGTCTGGAATAGACAGGAAAGGTTTGAGCCAGTTAATAGTTCCTCACAATTGTTGTAGTTCCAAGAGGGAATAAGATTCTTTTGCCACAGTGGAGAATGCCAGGGGCTTAATCTTGTCAGAAACAGAAAAAAGCTGATCTTGTAGTCGGTCTATTTCCCTAATTTTTTTTTAATGACAAAAATGGGAGTATTATGCCTACTGGTTGAGGGTTCTATAAATGACCCAAAGCTAATTGTTTCAAGACCAGTTCCATGAGAGCAGATAGCTTAGGTTCTAAATGGGTCAGTTTCAAATAGGTCAAAGGTACAGGTTTAGGTACCTGTATATATTGGATATTATCTCTCTATCAGATGAAGAATTGCTAAGAACCTTTTCTCAATCTGTTGGTTGCCATTTTGTCCTAACGACAGTGTCCTTTGCCTTACAGAAGCTTTGCAATTTTATGATGTCCCATTTGTCAATTCTTGATCTTAGAGTATAATCCCTTGGTGTTCTGTTCAGGAACTTTTTCCTTGCGCCCATGTGTTTGAGGATCTTCCCCAATTCCTCTTCTATTAGTTTCAGTGTATCTGGTTCTATGTGGAGGTCCTTGATCCACTTGGACTTGGGCTTTGTATAAGGGGATAAGAATGGATCGATTTACATTCTTCTACACGAAGACTGCAAGTTGAATCAGCACCAATTGTCGAAAATGATGTCTTTTTTCCACTGGATGGTTTTAGCTCTTTGTCAATGATCAAGTTACCATAGGTATGTGTGTTCATTTCTGGGTCTTCAGTTCTTTTCCATTGATCTAAATGCCTGTCTCTGTACCAGTATCATGCAGTTTTTATCACAACTGCTCTGTAGAACAGCTTGAGGTCAGGGGTGGTGATTCCACCAGAAGTTCTTTTATTGTTCAGAATAGTTTTCACTATCCTGAGTTTTTTTTTTTTTGTTATTCCAAATGAATTTGCAAATTGCTCTAACTCTATGAAGAAATGAGTTGGAAATTTGATGGGAGTGCATTGACTCTATAGATTGCTTTCAGAAAGATCACCATTTTTACTATATTAATCTTGCTAATCCATTAGCATGGGAGATCTTTCCCTCTCAATTGTTGGTGGGATTGCTAGCTGGTACAATCATTCTGGAACTCAGTCTGGTTGTTTCTTAGATAATTGGATAGAGTACTACCTGAGGATCCAGCTGTACCACTCCTGGGCATATGCCCAGAAGATGCTCTAACTTATAACAGGGACATATGCTCCACTCTGTTCATAGAAGCCTTATTTATAATAGCCAGGAGCTTGAAAGAACCCAGATGTCCTTCAACAGAGAAAAGGATGCAGAAAATGTGGTACATTTATACAATGGAATACTACTCAGCTATTAAAAACAATGACTTTATGAAATTCTTAGGCAAATGGATGGAACTAGAAAATATCCTGAGTGAGGTAACCCAGTCACAAAAGAACACACATGGTATACACTCACTGATAACTGGATATTAACCTCAAAGCTCAGAATACCCAAGATACAAGTTACAGAGCACATGAAGCTCAAGAAGAAGGAAGACTAAAGTGTGAGTACACTCCCTTTTAGAAGGGGTAACAAAAACTCACAGGAGCAGAATATGGAGACAAAGTGTGGAGTAGAGACTGAAGGAAAGGCCATCCAGAGACTGCCCAACCTGGGGATTCATTCCATGTACCATCACCAAACACAGACACTATTGTGGATGCCAAGAAGTGTATTCTGACAGAAGCCTGATATAGCTCTCTTCTGAGAGGCTCTGCCAGAGCCTGACATATACAGAGGTGGATGCTCGCAGCCAACTACTGAACTGACCATGGGATCCCCAGTGGATGTGTTAGAGAAAGGACTGAAGGAGTTTGCAACCCCATAGGAATAACCACAATATCAAACAACCAGAACTTCAGTGTATAAACCACAACCAGGGAGTACACATGGAAGGATCCATGGCTCCAGCCATATATGTAGCAGAGGATGGCCCTTTTGGGCATAAATGAGAGAAGAGGCCCTTAGACAGTTCCACGAACTGGCCTCAGTCGGCCTTTCTCAATCTGTGGGAAATTGGGGTTCTGGGCAGTTGAGCATGGAGTTGGTGGTGCGAGTGACAAACAAATACGAACACTGTATCTGGATGATTTTTCTCAAAGCGATCACCAGTCTGATAATACAGAAGAAAAACAAGAAAGCTAGGCGAAAACATCCATCAAGGTACACTGGTTCTTAACACAAAGCAAAGAAAATGCATACATAAAAAGATGGCAGTGTTTACAACTGAGAATAGGAACAACCCTTAATTAAGAACAGCTAAACACAGGAGCCAGGTCAGTGTTCTGATACAATGCTAGTCTATTGTTAAACCCACCACCAAGGGTCCTTTAGTAAATACCTGATTATGCTATTCCTCTGGGCCTAGTGAGAAACCTGCACCAGGGGAATTCCATTCTACTAACCCTTTCATGACTAATACTATAACCCACCTATTTCCTAGGACATTGTGTATTTCTGTGTTTGGGTGTGACTCAGCTATTTTTCTAAGTAATTACTATGTAGACTAGCCCTGAGCTTTTCTAGCTCTATTCAAGTAAATTGTAAAGCCTAATTATTTTCTCTGTCTCTACTAGAAGTAAATTTGAATGTTACTGAATAGGTAACATTCTTACTGAATTCCAAGCTCAGGGTCAGCTTCAAGGACTATCTAGGACATTGATGAAGACCAGGGAGTAAAATTCAACCTGATTTAAGTATTTGTAAAATCATTACTTGGAAGCACCTATAATACCAGAAAGCACACAGATCCATACACCAGACTAACTTGGGGACAGGGTTTGAGTATAAGGGCTATGGGAATGCCAAGGTTCCAGGAGGCTTGTTTCCGTGAAACTCTTTGCCTCCTGAGTGCTTCCAGGCTTTTAGGCTTGTCAAGCAGACTTCACTGGAGTGGATGTAGCAGTCCTGTGAAGGTTCAATGCCCCAGTGTTCGGGGAATGGGAGAGTGGGGAGGCAGGAGTAGCCTGGTGGGTGGGCACACACCCTCATTGAAGCAGGAGTAGTGGGGATAGGATGGGGGGGTTGGGGGGAAAAATTTGGAAAGGGGATAACATTTTAAATGAAAATAAATTAAATATACAATAAAAGAAAACAAATTTAAAAAAGAATCAGTTCTTCCTTGGATATTCAAAAGTGTATATTAATTTAGCCCTAAAAGAGTTGTGAATATATGGCAATATTCTTTATAATGTTTAGAACATAATTTTGTATCAGATGGATAAATTTAAGCACTATTGATTTGTATGGCTCCTATAAAAATGCTGTTTGATGTCCACAGATAGCTGAGTATTTAGATAGCATGTAAACAGAAAGATTCTTAAATATCTTAAATCATTTTCCAATGAAAAGATAAACAAAAAATGTCTGTGGTTTAAAACATTTTAGCATAATTATTATTTAATACAAAATTTAATGCAAAAAACATTATTTGATTATTTGATTTTCTGTGATAGGGGAATATGGTTGAAGTATGTTGGTGGACTACATCCAGCATTTACAAACTATGAAGTGTGGCTAGTGTCTATCTGATTCAAGGTACCCAGCTCATTTCAGTAGATTTGCATTTTGTGTTCTGCCTTACTTTTTTTTTTAATTTTTTTTCTCTTTATTAGATAATTTCTTCATTTACATTTCAAATGTTATCCAGAAATTTCCCCTTACCCTCCCGCATCCCCGCCCCGCTCCCCACCCACCCCCTCCCACATAATGGCCCTGGCGTTCCCCTGTACTGGGGCATATAAAGTCTGTATGTCCAAGGGGCCTCTCCTCCCAATGATGGCCAACTAGGCCATCTTCTTCCATATATGCAGCTAGAGACATGAGCGCAGGGGNCTCCTTCAATGTGTGCTTTGTTCTTAATTCTAGGAAGGGGCGAAGAGACCACATTTTGAACTTCATTCTTCTTGAGATTCATGTGTTTAGTAAATTGTATCTTGGGTAGTCTAGGCTTCTGGGCTAGTATCCACATATCAGTGAGTACATGTTATGTGAGTTCTTTTGTGATTGGGTTACCTCACTCGGCAAATGGATGGATCTGGAGGGTGTCATCCTGCCTTACTTTTTTAAAAGAGTGGTCAGTAGACTCAGTTTTGAATTGCCATAGGTCCTCAGTTCTGCACATCTTTGAGGGATAAACAGCATATTCAAGCCAAAGCAATTACTAGAGACAGATATGGTCACATAAACATGGAATCATATTGTGAGGTGACTTTTGCCATTTTGCAACATTGTATAAAGTTTTATCCTAGAATAACCTGAAGTTTTAATTCGTATTTAAAGCAAAATATTAACTATGTTACTTTACTGTCTTGCTATTTCATATTCTATCTTTCTTTGCTACTACATGATTTTTTTAACAACCAACAGCCATTGTTCATATTTTAAATCTGAATACATTGAATGCAAGTTGGTGAAAGTTCTAGGGGATATAATATAATTATATCATATCCTCTTCCCTTTCCTTACTCCAAATCTTCCCATGTCTTCACCTCCTTGCATATTTCAAATTCATGGTCTCTTCTTTTAATTGTTTATGTGTTTGTGTGGTGTATGATTATACAAGTGTAGGTGTGCATCTCTCTCTCTCTCTCTCTCTCTCTCTCTCTCTCTCTCTCTCCCTCTCTCTCTCTCTCTCCATGTGTGTGTTGATGTATAAAGCAAGACTTAGAGACTTAACTCCTACTATCTCCCCTGTTAATATGTGCTACATTGCTAAAATGATTACTGAGAACATCATTTAGAAGGGATATTGAGCATGTTTGACTCATACACAGTCTGTATACTTAGAAATGATTGGATGTCTCTGTGCAAAGTTCTGTATGAAGTATAATACTGGAATTTTTTTTATTCATATACATGTTTATTTTCTTTAACTGACATAAAATATCTATGAGATAAATTGCATTTCCTTCACCCATCAGAATAAATTATGATATCTCAAAGTTTCAGGCTGTTTAGTAACTGCACAAGTACATAACTAGTTACCAATATTGTTTAAAAACATTTAGCTTGTTATCAAACTGAAAATTCTACTCTGTTGAGTATAATGTAATTTTGTATGGTTTTTATTGCTGCTGCCAAAATATTGACATCATTCTGACTTATTCTATATCCTTAGTAAAGTTCAGTATGTGTGCTATTTTGGTCTATAAACTTGCTTGATTTAAGCATTGTAAATATGTACCTAACCATTTTAACTGTCAGAGAATCCATGGCATTGATTTTCTGCTCAGGCAGCAGAGTAAGAAGGGTGTGATTTATACATCTTTAGTACTTTTTTTAAAGCAAGCACATTTTTATACTCATTTAATAAGCAAAAGAGCAACAATTCAAGCTCGATTATTTGATATCAGTCTGAAAAGACATGAAACAGCAGAGATTTATTAATATTTTCACATTGAATAACAGATGGCTTAATTTTGCACAAAGAAAAGGTCTGCAATATCTGTGTCAGATCAGACTTGGCTGAATGATGAAGTCTTTCACAGTTGCCAGCAAACCTTAATAATATGGCTCCCAAGAGTGGAATTGCAGTTATCTCTGCGTTCACCTGTGAAAAGGCTTGCAGCTTGGACATAGAAGACGAGAAATGCTGCAGTGGTGCTCAAAGGACAAGCTGAAAATCATTTCAATGGAGACAAAAGAAAAATATTGATTTTTGAGGTATTTTTGTATGTTATTACTTACTTGGTAAAATCCAATCTTTCTGGAAAAATGGATGATTCAGATACTGAAAAGTTAAATTAATTTGTCATTTTTCACATGTGTATGACTGATTGGTAATGCAAATTAAATGCTTAATAAGCTTAATTAAATAAACTATTGGATAATATAGAAAGGAAGCAAATGTGTTTGAAACAACATTTATCATTAACCTTCAAAATAATTTTCTTTAAAGCCTTGAAATAATCAGCAAAAAAGAAATTGGTTTTCATTTTTCAGGTTATAGAAAGTATGAAAATAAAATCACCAGTTATTCCACTGTTTTAATTGTAATGAATCATGCATGATATAATTGACCAAATTTCTTCATAAAACAAATTTTATCAAGATGTGGGAAATCACAGGGTAGTTTGAGGCCTGTGGATATTGTCCTCAGAAATACTTGTCTTTTATTTTAATCACATATCTGCCTATATCCCACATTATAAACCACATTATGGCAGCAAGAAAATAGAAGTTTTCCAATGTGTACACTTGTTCCTCTTTCCTCCCCTCTGTTCTCCAACACACCCGCTTCTGCACAGTCCAGCTGCAGAGGAAGATGTGTCAAGTCTGATTGATTGCCTAATGTTCTTTTAGCTCATTATATTCTACTTAGACTTTTTGTATTTATGTCTTTGACCCCTTTTTCATTATTAATTACTCTGTCTTCACTGGTCCCATTTAAGCAGTTATAAATATCTATTCAAAAAAGTTCTTAAGAGTTTTTTTTCCTAGAGATAGTATATCCAATAGAATAGTCAAAATATAGTGTACAAGAAAAAATGAACACTGATATTATATAATAAAAGAGATTAAATGTGAAGATAATGGATTCACATTTTTACATTTAAAATACTTAAATGTGTTCTTTGATTTTATTCAAAATAATTTATTGTATTCACTCAGATGGCATTTTCTTTTTTATTATTAATTATTTTCTTCATTTACATTTTAAATGCTATCCCCTTTCCTAGTTTCTTCTCCAAAAGTCTCCCATACCCTCCTGCCGCCCTGCTCCCCAAACCACCCACTCCCGCCTCCTGGCCCTCGCATTCCCCTGCACTGGGGCATATAATCTCCACAAGACCAAGGGCCTCTCCTCCCTCTGATGCCCAACTATCATACATAGCACTTTCATATAGAAAATTTTCATGCAAGTTTGTAATGTGCTTTGAACATATTGACTTGCCCTCTATCCTTCACACATTCCGTATGCCCCAATTCTCCCCTTGTACAGCTTTCAAGTCATATACACTTGCAAAATTTCATGTGTTTAGATAAATTATAGGACACACAAATGAGAGAATGTACACAATGCTTACTTCTCAGACTGATTTTATTTGATATGATAATTTCTATTCACATCTATTTTCTTCAAAAGTTATAATGTTGCATTCTATAGTTGAAAAATATTCCATACATACCACACTGTCTTACCCAGTCTTGTATTGTTAAACTCCTTAGTTAGTGTAGTAATTTTACTGTATTATATGGAGCTTCTGTGAACATGGGTATAAGTATCTCTGGGAAACACCCAGGAGTGGCACAGCTGACCAATATGTTTGCTTGAAGTTCAGTTTTTTGAGGACCCTTCTACTGATTTCTGTCATGCAAAGACTAGCTTCCTTTCCCACCAAAGTGTATAAAGAAGGGTTCCTGTTTCTGTGATGGTTACTCTTGATTGTCTACTTGACAAGACCTAGAACTAGAAATATAATATGACAACCCTATCACCATCCTTGTGAGAGAAGTTTCTTTAGCTCTTGTTTTGTTTTGTCTTAAATATTTTCTCTACTCTTTCTCTGATGTTTCCAGAGGTACAGGTCTTGTATCAAGTCTTTATCAATTTGGAAATTGTGTGGAAGAGAGATCTATTTCATTCTTCTATATATGGAAAATTTGTATTTCCAGCACCATTTATTAAAAGATGTTTTCCTTAAGGGCTAGAGAGATAGCTCAGGAATAAAGAGAACTTGCTATTCCCACAGAGGATACAGGTTGAGTTCCTGGCACTGACATGGCACACATAGGACTCCAGTTCTAGGGCATCAAATGCATTCTTTGGGCCTTCATGGTACTAGGCACACACAGTATACATACACACATTCAGAAAAATCCTTAATGCACACAAAAATATATAAATCTAGTTTTAAAAGCCTTTAAAAGAGTCTGTCTCATCTCTAATATATATTTTTGACATCTTTGCCAAAAATTTGATAGCTATGTCTAAATGAAATTTTATCTGAGTCTTATATTTCATCATCCACTAGGTCTTCTGTTGTTGTTGTTGTTTGTTTTTGTTTTTTGTTTTTTGTGGGTTTTTTTGGCTAGTACTATACAGCTTTGTTACTATGGATGTGTAGCAAACTTGAAATTAAGTACGGTAATACATCTAACATTCTTTTTTTGTTGAATGCTTTATGTGGAGTCTCTTGTGATTCTCTATAAATTTAAGTTTTTCTATTTATGTGGAGCAAAGTATGATTATTTTGATAATAATTGCATAGAATCAATACATAGATTTTAACTATACAATTATTTGACTGGTATTAATTCTTCTAATTCATAAAAATGAACATCATTTCATTTTCCAGTGTGAAATTCAGTTTCTTTCATTCATGTTTTATAATTTTTATTGTTGAGGTCTTCTAATTCCTTCTTGAGGTCTTTGTTTCTTGGTTTGTTTGAAAATAAAGATTTGTGTTTTGGTTTTCAAAGGTAACAGCAAGATTCTTTCACTGATTTTTTTTCTAAGCATGTTTGTTACAGGGATATAAGAAAGCTACTGATTTTTTGTGTGCTATTTGTGTATCCTAACACTTTGTTGGAAGTACTTACCATGATGGTGGTTTTCAGGTTTTCTTATTAATAGAATTGTATCATATGCTGCATCCATGTTCTAGCCCATTTGCCAAATAATGACACAGAGGCTTGTTATTTATTAAAAATATGCCTATACCTTAAGCTAAGCTTACTCCCATTAGCTCATAACCTATTATCCCATTTATACTAATTCTGCAATGTGGCTCATTACCTCTCTTCAATTTCATATGTCCAAATTCCTCTGCATCTGTCACAAATGTTCCCATCTTTGATGTTTTCCCAGAGTCCCTCTATCTCTGTCAGATATTCCACCCTCTATTCTATACATTTCCTATAGGCCATAGGCTTTTATTTTAAACAGTCAGGAAGTATATTAGACAGGCAAGGAAAGATAGGAACACATCTTAACACAGTGCGTGTAAACATTATCCCTTTTAATCCAATAAAAGACCTTTTCTCTAACATCCATAAACTATATACAGTAAGAACAACTATGTAAACTATCAGGTAAGAATTTGATTTATAATGTCCAGTGCATATGTATTTGGCAACCTTGGAGAAAGAATTCTACTGCTTATCCTATCCTGTAGAGTCCAAAGTTCTGTACCTAGTTCACTTTCTATCATAACTTACATTTATCTTCCTATAAAAAAGTCTATACTTTAAAACATTTTCTTAAATCCTAATAAACAATATTAATTGTAAGACTATAACGATCTAGTCTTCAACCCCATCTGAGACCTCAGAGGAATAACTATTACCTGAGTGTAAAGGAACTGCAGAGTATGTAGCTTCTAAATCTATAGAAGTAACAAAGACAGCCGACTGCCTGGAAAGTCACCCAAATTCCTCTGCAACGTGGAACATTATCTTCAGGTTTCCGGCCAAAAATATCTGACAGTCCTTTCTGTTAAGCAAGACTTATAAAGGACTGCTTACCTTATCTTGGCAAAACTTGGCAGTTAACTTTCCTGCATCCTGTTTGTTCAATTTAGACAGCATATTGTCAGCAGTTGAATAAAGGGAAGTTTCTTGACCAGTGGCAGCTTGCCATATTTGAAGTAAACTTCATATGGAGGTTTATCTATGTTCATCATCCTCTTTGAAGTGAAATGGGGTTGCTGCCAGGAGCTGCCATGTCTTACTGTCAAAAAAATCCTTTTATTAATAAATTATTCTTAAATGCCATGTTCTGTTGATCTCTGAGGTTTTTGATCTGTGTAGGCAAACATTGTTTGTTTCTAGCTATTTACTATTTGTTCAACCTAGGAAACATATTTCTGTAATTAACTAAACAAGTGCCTAACATAACCATAAGTTTGATTGACTATGAACTTAAATTATTAATTATCCTAAAGAGTTTGTAATAGCAACTTTCAAATGGACTATATCTTCACATTGCATTTTAAATAAATTACATAGGTACAATACTTATATAAGAGTTGAAACATATATGCATAGTATGTTGTAGCTAAATATAAATCCTATAAAAGTCCATACTGTATGCAAAATATTTATCTTGTTAATGCTCTTTAATCTAAAAGTAGATTCAATAAGCTACACTTTATCCTATCATTCCTATATTCCCACTCTCCTTTTTATCTTCTCATTCATTCTCCCCCAACCCCCATTCACTAACACTATATAAAAGAGAAAGAAGGATAAAGGAAATAGAAAAAAGAGATTCTTGGATCCAACCTTCCTTACATGTTTCCTACCTAGTCATAACCATTAACAACTTGTGACTAACCCCATTAAACAATGACAAATATCCATCATCCTCCAAATGTCCAAACATCACCAACCCCAACTCTTGGGAATGGGGCATCATTCTCTAAAAATATTTCCTGCTGTCTGGGATAAAGTCTCTTTTGGGGGCCCTAAGAAAATTTGGATAATTGCCAAGTCCGTAGAAAGATAGCTATTTCATTTGCAGTCCAGACTCTATGCAATGGGAAAGTGCAGCACTTAAATGAAATCCTGCTTGGAACAGTCTGAGAGGCCTGAACAAATAGGGTCAGCCATTCTAAAGCTTTCCTGGAAGCAAGTTTGGATGAAACACCTATTGAGGCAGTCTAAGGTTAGATCAAACAAATGCTGGTATAGACATGTCTCAGTACCTCAGCATGTTTCTCAGCATCCTTGAGGGTGAATCTTGTCAGGGCTGCTTTAACTTCATTGGTGCCTAGTTGTTTTTCTTTGTGAATACATAAACTTTCAAAGGCAATATACATTTCTACATTAACACATGTATGGAGTGTGCAGTGTGCATAATTTAGATGAAGCAGATTTTATGATCTTTGTTCAAGCAGGAGAAAGGAATTTTTCAATTTATAAGTTAGCTTAGATTGTATAACCAAACTAATATAAAAATTTATCACACCATAAGAACAGTAGCATAATAAGTCCATGTAGACAGCAAGATATATGGGCTATGTAAAGACAATTTTATGTCTCAGACAGTCTCAGAGCTGTTCCCATGTAGAGGAACTATAATTATTACTGAACATATAATTATTTGTATGCCGATAAGCTGAACAAAATTATATGAGATTCAGATGTATTGTGTTATTGCATTTTTTAAACAGACAATAGTTTTCTATTTAATCTCTGATCTTTTTCCTTCAGAAAATATTTCTCCCTATGACTTTCAATATTCTGTTCCTTTCTTTCTCTAGTACTGAGCACAATTTCAAAGATACTTACCCAGTCAGAGGCTTGTGTCTGGGCATAGATTTCTTCTTCATATTGTCTCTGGAGCTTCTCAACTTATACCTTGTGATGCCATTAGCCCTACCCTAACCATTCAGCTAGCTTGTCACAATGGCTGCTGGCCCCATCCCAATTCTTCCACACACAGTGAAGAGACAGGAGTAGTTCAGGCTCCACAAGCCATGGGCCAGCTTCTCCATTCTGCCAAGCCTCTGCAGGTTTGCAGGCTTTCGTCCACCCATATGCCTTGCTACACTGGGCTGGGCCTGTTCTCCGAATTCTATAGGAAGGTGCCTGTTCTGGCTATAGCTGCTGAAGACTTTAACTGTAGGCACACACTCATTTTCCACATGCATAGGCTGCTCAGTCTCTCTGCTGCACCTAGGAATTGAACTAGGGCTCTGGCCTGAGAGACTGCAGTGCAGTTAACTCACAAGCCTCTTTAAAAATCCATACCTGTGGTGTGTACTGAGGGTTTTAGTTCACTCTCAAAGTGGCCCTTCTAGATTGGCTAGGAAACCTACTCTGAAAAGGGTTTTTATTCTACCTTTCCACCTGGGCCTGTTCTCAGGTTTGGATTTTAGGAGCTCCACATTGGGTGTCATTTGTATCCACATGCTTTCCTGCCAAGCCCAGATCCTGAATAACTCTGAAGCTTATTATTTATTGAAAAATTCTTAGGCCTTAAGCTTGGCTTGTTCCCACTAGCTCGTAATTTATTATCCATTTTTACTGATCTAATTTTTAACAGGTTGTTGGTTACCTTTTCTCAGTTTCATATGTCCAACTTCTACATCTAACGTTTGACTCATTTCCAGAGACTTACCCCAACCCTGTCTCTGTAGGTGATCCATCTACAATTTCCTATAGGGCATAGGGTTTTATTTTAACCAATTGGTATGTGCCTTAGGGAGTCAAGGAAGGATAGAGACACATCTTAACAAAATACATATAAACATTATCCCTACATATATACAAGTATGAATATTTTTGCTTATTGCTATTGGTATCATCTTTATGTCATTTTTGTAATATTCTAGCTAAGATTTAAGGTATTATATTGAATATGAATGTAGAAAATTGATACTCTTGCCTTGATAATGATTTTAATATATTTTGAGGGGTTTTAAAATTAATATTGGCTATATAATAGCCAACATAGAATTTATTATTTTGAGATACATACAATCTACTCAAAGTCTCTTCAACATTTTACTGTTAACAAATGCTATATTTTTTGAAAAGCATCTCCCACATCTATTGAATCAAGTTATGTGATATATTACATTTATTTACTTGTATATACTAACAATCCTATATCCATGAAATGAAGAAAAGTTGATCATTGTTAATGATATGTTTGTTGCTTTGCTAATTTATACATTGGATATAATTTTCTGTTGTTGTTGTTGTTCTTGCATCTTTATCTGGTTTTGTCATCAGGATAATACAAGTTGTGTAAAAAGAACTGGAAGTCTCTTTTCCCATTTTTTGGAATCATTTTGGGAGCATTGATGTTAAATCTTTTATAAGGGGAATTGTACAATTTAATAGTGAACCTAGGTGGATGTCAAATTTTAAATATATCGTAATTATAATTCTCTGACAATTTTCTACAATGAATTTCAATTATATCCATTCCAAAACTAATTACCTAAACGCATGGTAGATCAATTCTTCCCTCCCTACTACTGACTTCAATTACTTTTGTTGGAAGTTCAATAATCCAACAACTTCAATTTGTGCTGTCTACATACTTCCACTGGCATGTGGTAAACCCTTCAGTAGCCACACCAATGAAGAAAACTTATGATCTCTATCCCAGAGTCCATCAGCTACCTACAGCTCCTCAGAGATAGGCAGGTCATGAACCCTTTTCCATTTCCAACTAGAATGTTGACTGTCTTGATCTTTTGCAGGCTTTTATTTGATAGATTTTTCACTACTGCTGCAATTATATATGTTTAGAACACTTTTCACATCTAGATTTAATTTCTTAGGCCACATGGATAGAAAAAAAAAGTCAAATGGTATCATTCTCAGTAAGAAATTTTTAAAGTTTTGTCTAGAAGTCCAAAATGGCTAGCCCAACAATGCAATAATTTAATAATGTTGAGCTGGGTTGGATACACTGGAACCACAGCCTTTATTTAGGGCTTAGTTTCCACCAGTTGGAAGTGACCTTATTTGTAGTGTTCTTATTTGCATGAAAGAAATTGTATGCCTGGAAAATTTGTTCACAGAAACTCGTGTTAGATTCCAAACTTGTATATGGGCTAATCTGCTTGCTATTCCTTCCAGGAATACTCTCAAATTTATTATAATTGAATGAATACTAATCCAAAATTGACAGTGAGGTAAACCGGTGTCAACCTTAGCCTGTTGTCATCTTTCAATGTCTTCAATACAATAATCTTCTCACTATGATGTAAAAGGTTAATTTGTTCTCATCTTTCTTCACTATCATAAAGTCCACTCTGGATTTCATTGGCAGCTACTAAAATTCCCATCTCCCTTTTGATTGATAATATTATTGACTTGGGTCTCTTTTCTGTCTTACAATTAATTTTGTAAAGAGTATGTTTATCTTGTTTATCTTTTTGAAATAATAAACTTTAGTTCGTTGATTTTTTGTTTGTTTGTTTGTTCATTAATTGCTTCCCTGATTTACTTGAGTTTTTCTGTCTGTTGTCTTGGGTTTGGCCCATGCTTTAATACAGCTCTCAGATCCATTGTCATTTCCTTGTGATATCTC